>JACEFZ010014395.1:0-155837 GCA_014155875.1 Cepaea nemoralis
TTAAATTGGGGGATAAAAATTGTCTTTAAAATGTTGGGGGGGGGGGGGGGGGGGGAAGGATGGTATCCTGTTTTGACTTCGTTTCGGTTTTGCTAATGAATTGTGATTTTATTTGAATTGCTTGTTTATTGAATAGTATTTAGCCTTGTTTAAAAATAAGTTGTTATTGTTTTGCTTAGAGTAAAGAGTTGGTTTATGATCAATAAGATTAGCTCTTATTGAATAAGTAATAGGATCTTTCGTTCAGAAAATAGTAAACAAACGACTGTGGACTAGGAAGAGAGACATATTCCCCTTGTGACTAATAAGTTTAAGTAAACATGAGTACCATGAACTTCGGCCTTGTACTTGCAGGAAGGCTGCTGCGTCAGTCAGCATTAATATTTGGAATACGAGGGGTTAGTTACAGGGTGGTTAAAGTAAAGTGAGTAAGTGTAGTTTAGAAACACATGAATTAAATGCCATGATTGGATGACGGGTTTTATAATAGATGCTACACAAGTAAATGTTGGTAGAAATATATGGATCTGGGGGGTTGATATAGGAGCTGCATTAAGTCAGCATTAATTGAAAATACATAGATTGGATGCCATGTTATATTATGGGAGAGGAGTGGTTTAACTTATTGACACTTGTTGTGTGTTCAGAATAAACAAACGGGAGTAATAGTAATGAAGAGACGCTGTGGTAACAGCTTAAATCATAATTTTTGGAGCTTGCGAAGGTATGTTATAGATAAAGAATAGATACTAATAGGCTATAAACAGAGAGAAAAAGGGCAGTAGTTGCTGGCTGATTTATAATCCTGACAGTAGAAGGGTGGTTTTAGATCGACGTAACTTTCGACAGGAACATTTATTATTAACAAAAAATGAAGATAATTGAAGATTAGCGGATTATATGAATTGGGTTTTTGAAAACTTTACGTTATAAAGTTTTGAGAGTGCATGGGAGGATAAATGGGATAATTGTGACTACTTCTTACTACTTTCTCTTTGGTGCGCACCAACCACTTTCTTGTCTATCCTGTGTTGTTGATGTTAGTGAGAGTATGATAAGTTGTAAAAATACATAAGAAATCTTCAATTTTTGTTAATCATAATTTAGATCGATATTTTTTATAAAGCGCATTGCTCTGTGACGGGGATTGCAAGAGGAGCTTTTGTAAAATATACTTACATTATAATAATGTATGTGGCTGGCTATAAGATGAATTATTGGGATAGAGGGATTGAGAGATAGAGATAGATTTTACTTGAGACAGGTTTAAATTGTTCAGTGTAAAATATGTAAGCGGATTGCTAATGGTTTGAGGATGAAGTGAGAGCGTTTAGTTAAGTGTTTTAGAAAGTCATAGAATTTGGAGTAAGACTTTTCGGGGAAAAGTCTTGTTGAGGGTAGAGAGGAATATAACAGAGCATCATCTCTGTTAGGGGGTTTAATGGGTGGTGTGCAAAGGGGAAAAGACTAGTATACAAGGCACGGCTGAGCATCCCGTTGGGATGTAACTAGGGACGCTCAAACTGTGACGCGGGGATAGTTAGCTACCATCTGTACCTCGGGTCAGCAACAACTATTGTAATAACATCTGTCCAGAAAGTCATTGTATGCTGTTTTATATTCTACGATGTATTCAATTGAATAAATATTTGAAATACAGCGAGAACTTTGTCTCTGCTCTATAACATCAGCACTGTTATAATTGCCGTGGTGCTGATACGTCAAAATTAATCAATGAGCCCCTATTCAAGAAGATGACTATGTTGTCAGAGTATATATATGAAGTAGAAATGCCGAAGAAGACGACGGTCTGGGATCTCCCTCTCCAAATAGGTTATTTTGTTTATCAATATGCCAAGTTGCGCATGTTACAGTTGTATTATATTTTTTGGGATAGATTTGTAGATAGGAAGGATTTACAACTGTGTGAGATGGACACAGATAGTCTATATTTAGCACTTAGCAAACCTACCCCAGCAGAAGTAGTTAGACCCCATCTTCTGGAAGAGTTTTACAGAGTTTATAATAGGTGGTTCCCCTCTGAGACCTGTGATACCCATAAACAGTACTTTATGGGTAGTAGAGGTAGTGTACCAGACTATGCCCGGTGTAAAGGTAAGAAAGTATACGACAAAAGAACCCCTGGTTTGTTTAAGGTAGAGTATGAGGGGTCAGGGATGATCTCCTTGTGCAGCAATACTTACCACTGCTTTGGAGACAATAACAAGACCAGCACGAAAGGACTCAGCAAACAACACAATACCCACCTAGACAGAGACACATTCTTAGACGTACTCAACACAAAGATAGCAGCTGGTGGGACAAACGTATGCTTCAAAACACAGCCTTCTTCTGTCTACACATACGAACAACATAGACAATCATTATCCTATTTTTACAGAAAACGCCAGTTACACAAAGACAACGTCACCACTTCACCATTAGACACATAATACACCTTGTTTTCAAGACCTTCTCTGGTCACACATTTCAGAGATGGCTAATGTTAGTGTATATAATGTACATAGTTATGTAACCGGTTTTCTACTAATAGCATAGTGTATTTTCACGGTTGCCACTGTAAACGCCATGGCAGTTGCCTTATGAATATTGTTAGAATCATTGAATAATTTTATGTTTGTGTGAACTGTATTTAAATTTTATCATGAATAATGTTATGTTTATGCGAATTGTCTGTAACTTTTGATCATAAATACTTTTATGTGAACTGTATGTGAATTGTATCATAAATATGTTTTGTGTGCCCATAATGTCACTTGTCTTATGAATATGTTTTGATGGGGGACATAATATCACTGTTCGAGATTTATGAAAATAAAAATACCATTATTAAACGGTGTTTGTTAGTTCTTTTTTAGTGTGCTGGTATGTCAGCTGTCTTGGTTTTCCTGTCTTGTTTTCATGTTTCTTTTTTATATGTAGTTATTGTTTTCCTCTTTCTGGTTTTCCTGGTTTTCATGTCGTTCTCGTAGTGAGAGGTTGTTGACTCAATTTTATCTGTGGAAGACTTCATACATACACATGGACAGAGAGACAATAATAAAATCACAAACACAAGGAACACAAACATACATAATGGAATAGTGACAAGAACACTTTCGTATACACAAATACAAAATCTCAATGGAATACAGAGAGAAATACAAAAACATATAGTTAAAAAACTAGAACAACTAAATGTTTTCTTTTTTCTTTTTTATTTTCACATAAAGATCTAGACACGTGGTTTGTTTTTTCTGGTCTTCTTCTATGGAATAAAATTGTCTGAGTAGGCTGGTTATTAACCTGGTAAATATCTGTCACTTGGCGTATAGTCAGAGGCTGGCTGTTGGTCTCCTGTTTGCCGGGCTGACATCTGAGTATTGTAGTCAAAGGAGGCGTCAAACATTTGGCTGTCGGATACATCAAACATCTGATTGTTGTAGCTTGCTTCAAAGACTGGGGCAGCACACGGTACATTGTTGATGACTGGAATGGGTTGAATATCTTGAATACTGTTGGTGATTAGGTTTAACGGTTTGGTTTGGTTAACTTGTCTGTGTCGATCAAAGTCAGCGATAATCTCACTCTGCATAGCTATTAACTGCTCATATTCTTGACGACTGAGTGTCATCTCCATCTTGGTTGGAAACGTGTTCTCGGATTCACCAAAGAAGTGACGGATGTGTAACGTGGTCGTTCCTCTATACGATGAAACAAACACTGCCTTGACACCATCGTCCACTGGTCTAACGGTCTCACCACCATGAGTCATGTAGACCGATTTATCAGGCACAGTCTTGAGTTCGGTAGTCATCTTCATAATGAATGACTGTTACCGACCGCAGGTTTGTATATACTAGTGTTTGAGCGTACACCGGTTTCAGCTAGTTTTACGTCAAGCGTAACATGTTCAGGTCACCTTGTTTTATGTATGGCGTGACTAAGCGCCCTACTACCCGATCGTTGAATCATTGTTTGTTTGAAAAGGGCTGGAGAATGCGGATCAGGCTCGCCCCACGACCTTTCATCATGATGAAATAGATAGCGTAGAGGCCTCAGACGTTACTTAATACGTCTTGTAACACACGTGTGTTATACATAAGCGGTCTGTCTGAGTGATGGTCTATAAACTTGAGGAGGTCGCTGTGTAAGGGCGGCAGACCAAACGAATCAAAGTACTCACATTTGCCTGAGCCATCATAATACATGGCGATCCAGTGGGAACCGGGGTTATCGCTGGGGTCAGTGTTTACGACAAACGCCGCAGCTCTGGTTCTATCTAGGTGTCTAGGCATCTGATCTCGAGCGCACACTCTGACCTGTAACCGACGCACACATGTAACAGCTAGTAGTATTCTGGTAATCTGTTCAGTGTTCATTATGTGGCGTAATGTGTTATCACTTATCTGGTCTTGGAAATTTCAATTATCCCGTTGTGCTCAGCGTAGACGATAACTTGTAATGGTTCTAGGGTGGGTGTGTTGAACTTAAATTCCAGTGTTAGAGTTCCCGTCCTCGGCATGTCAAACTGGTCTCCGTCCAGTAAACTGGGACTCAGATCAAAGGCATACAGAGTATAGCAATGTTTATTTTTGTGTATAGTTAATTGAATTTCCGGCGTCCTTACCCACCTGATCCCTAGCCAGATTAGCACCAAAAAGGCTCGTACGTATTGATAACGTACACAGTCCATTGTTAACGGTTTGCTGGTGGCAGATCGTCTATCGACAGTTACGTTAAGATAGGTTAGTCCAATGGTTTGAAAATTGTATGGGTTTTTGTTGTACGAACCGTTAAAAGCTGATGATGTAATAAGTCCAATCACGATGAAAGTGGGTGTTTGACTCATAAACAGATTGTCTTGGGTATGAGATAACATTCCTCTGGGGATAGTTAATGTTTTTAGCGCCACACGCTTGATCGGTAGTTTTGCGTTGGTTCTTATCAAGGCTTTCTCGTGGGCGAGAGTGATGACCGGATTCAGTCTGGCTTTACGAACCACCAATGTGGCATATGTTATAATGGATTAATAACCCAGCGCCCCATCGGGAGCCAAGAGGCTAAAGGTGGCTTTGGACGGAGTCAGCTTAATTTTCCCATCCACACCGTTTATCATGTAGCGGCTTGCACAAAAATGTCGGTGTGTAGTCGACCCATCATATCTATTTCTTGACTCTCACTGGCTAGTTGACGTCGTGTTTTTAGTCCTTTGTTGTTATCGCTTTGCACGTCATCGAGGAATTTGGCCGTATCATAGTAATAAAGGGCGGCCGAGAGATGACTTTTCTTGGCTTCCTATCCGTGATTCAATGTCGCTTCCATGTAGGCTCTATACGGATATGTATTTTCACTAGGGGTGATTAGCGTGTCGTTGAGTGAGACGTCCACTTGATAAAACTGACTGTGGAGGTAATAGTTGACCGGACTTACGTCGGCCGTGGGTGGTAGATTGTCACCATTGGGTAGTGTGACTTTAGCTCTGACGTGTAAGAAAGTGTTAAACAGATCCAGATACTCTTCACTGGCACCAAATATAACAAATTCTATAGGTGCGCCTGGAGCTAGAGACGCGAGTGAGTGTATTTCCACACACTGTCTCTCTTCTACCGCCGTTTGCGTGGGTGGTACGCTAAACAGATCCAAACCAGAATGACGAAACTCGCAAGAGTTGGTGTGAATCAGAGCCATTATGCGAATATATCCGAGTGTTGTGGCTTCTTCTTCTTATGAACTCTATGTGGTGCGGGGGTCAGTTTTATACGTTTACTGGGTTCACCACGTGGCGCTGGTCGTTTCTTTCTTCTAATACCACTACCTGATTGGCTAACATGCTCGACCGCTCCTTGCAGTAGACACTGACCGGCTTGTTTGGCATGCTCTTTACAGGATTCTCCAACGTTCCCACCAGCTAAAGCATCTTGGGCCACTCGCAGACCCTTACCGACACCTTCTCTGAGTAAGGCCTTACCACCGGTCTTTAACCAGTGTAGAATCGTGCGACCGAGTCAACTGAAGAAACTACCGATACCATGGCCTCTCTGACTCCGACCACCCACAAACACCGGAATACCATGTACAGCTTGATTACAGTAATAGTCTTCGTACAGTCTGGGATTTCGACGTAACGCCACATATTTCACCATTATTCTAGGTCTGAATGTTTCCGAATGCGAAAATGTAACATCAGCACTGAAGTTCCGGTAGTGAATGAAATTTGTGTGCCCGTATCGGTGATTAAAAGTATTTCCACCGTGTCGAAGGAGTACCGACTCAATGGTACGTAGTGAGGTTTGTCGTGGGCGCGAAACACTGAGGCCGAGAGCTGATTCATGATAGGGACCGTCCTTAGTAGTGTGACCATGGCGTCTCAGACTGGTCTTTCCGCTATGAGATCGCAGTAGACGTAGATATTTTGCAGGTCGTTATTCAGGTCTATCGCCACTTGGCCTTCCATTATTGGGTTGGCATGCGATATCTTCGAGGAGTGAAGCCCTAATATATCTTTCTACTTTTCGCTAAATATAGCCACGGCCCCCGCTTCGAATATTTTCATGATGACTTTCTTTGATACCTTGTCGAAATAGAATCTGACTCGCTTCTGATCATCGACCTCCGACTCTTTCATTAGTCTATTCAGCTCCGCTATAAACGCTTCTGGTGAGCTGTATAGGCCTGGGGGACACAGTTTTCTGGAATGTCCTCTGCTTGGTGAGGCGTATCTTATCCACACTTCATGCTCAAGCACATTATGGTAGTAGTTGGGAAATTGAATTTCGGCCAGACCCACTTCGTAATGTTGACTCACCTCAATAGTCTGCGGTAACTTGACGAAATAGTGACCTGGAGTATTATTGGGAAACATATTCGGCGAAGCATTGATCGGTAATGTCACGTAGGAACTCTTAATTTATGATTATTTAGCATGTACCCCAGACAGCTGCTTAGAAGTGCAATCCACAGCTTGCCCTCGGGTGCCTTGCGCTGCCTCGAGACAGATTAAATAATTAAACGCCAATGACGGTGTATATAACTACCATCTGACAGAAGAAGACAATCTCTAACCGTGGTATTCGCTGTCCAAACATCCACCAGAACGAGGTTCTTTCACTGGGTGAGTTATCTTGTGGGTTCAATACCGTATTCTCCCCGTTAGTTTCTTCCATTAGTTTCGATATCTGGTTAGGTCTGAGACCCAACTGTTGAATGACGAACCATTTCACTAAATACTCTTTACCACCACCTCTCCTGGGTCTTTCTTGTAAGACTGTTTCGACCCGATACACTTGCTTATCTCCAACTGCTTGAAGCTCTTCACGGTAGAATGAGCCTCGTAGTTCCTCCCCCGTATCGTCTTTTAGCACATATGTCACCGGATTGGTCTGGTTTATACGACTGACGGTAAAAAGTTCTTCTTTCCACGAGGCTTTCCATATAGCCTTTTTTAAAAGGTTGTTTGGGTTGAGCAGACCTAACCCGATCCCCTGCTGTAAAATGGACTTTTCTTGAGGCGACTGTCTTCTGGTACATATTATTTCACACCTCTTCTTGATTGCTGTAGTTGACTTGCACGGGCGCCATGCGAATACTTCTGTGATACGAAACGTTGTAGTTGTGGATCAGCTTATCTATCACGTCTACGTAGCGAAGTGTATTGGTCTTGGTGAAATACCGCCACATTTTTTCTTTAAGGGTTCGATTGAATCTTTACACTATGGCGGCTTTAACATCTTCATTCTCGGTCCTAAAGAAATTCATACCTCGGTCTTTCAGAAATTTTAAGAAGGTCCGGTTGGCAAATTCTGACCCTTTGTCAGTCTGATAATTTAACTGTTGTCTATCGGCAACAATTTTACCCACTACCTCCACTAGCTCTTTCCCCGTCTTCTTCTTGATCGGGATGGCCCAAGCATATTTACTAAACACGCCGAGACACGTCACTAGGTACGACATCCCATCATTGTATCTTTGTAATTGTCTCATATCTATCAAGTCGGCTTGAAACTGCTGATTTATACCACCGGTTACTGTTTGGCGTCTCTGGAAACGACGACGGATCGGTGTATGTAAAGTATACGTATCTTGATGCCGTAGCCAAGCCTCTATCTTTTTAGCGTTTAGTTGACTTTGCCGTTTTAAGGCGGCGGCCCACTATAGGCGCCTGGTTTCTTCTGGTCGTAGTAATACTTTCTTATTTGCGCGGCCATTTTCCCATTTGGGCGTGGGTAACTTACTCTTCTTCTTGCTTCGCCTAAGTCTGTACGGTGGTGTGGTTTCGACAACTTGACTTTTAGTCGGTGTTTCTTGAATGGGTGTTGGTTGAGCGGGTGTCTCGACTACTGATGCCGGTAAAATGCTGACTTCGGGTTTTTGTACCGGTGGCGGTTCCTTGATATCCACTGTGCCTAAGGACTTATGTCTGTACTGATCGAGTCGATTCAGATAACGCTGCAAGGTTTGCTGATACACTCGGGCTTTTTCCCACGGTGGTAGATCTTCGGTTTTCAGGACGTTTGCATTTGCTGATCCAGGTCACGCAAGTTATCTGTTAGTGTGTTGGGTGGTACATAGGGGGTCTATTAAGATCATTTTCTTTATTACAAACCCACGACGCCTTTCAACACGTTAAGAATGGGACCTAATAGAGCACCTATGAATCCACCCACCTTGTTGCAAGATCTTTTTCCGTTTCTTGATAGACAGTTTCTTTCCCGTGAGCGCTTTCAGCCTATTTTTGTGCCGCTGCAGTCGCCTCTTCTGAGCCGATGTCAATGGAACATTACCTTTTAATACATTGTCACAGCATTCACAAATTGAATGGACGAGGTTCGGGGACGCTGTTTTAATTACGGCTTTTACGGCAGCCGGTTTCACCTCACCCAAGAATCGCAGCATGGCTCCGTGACGTTTCACCTTGTAGGACATACTAGTTGGGCACGTAGACGACTTGACGCTGATCGGGGAAAATATTGCTTCGTAAACGGAGCTGATCTGATGTTTCCTGTCGAAGGTCAAAGAGCAAATACCCATGTGTAACCGCTGTCGCTTCCTTAAAACTCTCTTGGACATATGACACGCGACCCGGGTACATCTGTTTGGCCAGATTGGTAATCTGCGACCCGTCTCGAGGATTCTTAAATACCACTAGGTAATGCGAATTCAAGCTGATGGGTCTGTGTTCTTTATTCTTACCAAAGAGGTTCTGGACTATATACATAACGCTGAGTTTGCGATGATGACTACCCTTAGTAAATAGTTTAGTCACTATTTCATCTATTTCGGACATTAAATCATCTATCACCACTAGTCGACGTCTATCTCCTTTCCATTTTCCCATATCCGGTAGACCTTCGTTAAACTGGACACCCTTCATAGTGTCATACATGGGTTGCCATTCTCCGTAGCACCATATAACTTCCTCTGACAAATGTTCGATCATGTCTGGTAGATGGATCAGGAAGACGGATTTTCCACTCCCCGTTGGCCCCGCAATCAAAGCCGTAAAAGGATGTTTCCACCTCGGACCCATGACTAATGATAAATACCTACGCATCGACGTCACACCTTTTATTGGTTTCGAACACCGGCCGCCCGCCCTCCTCCTGGTCGCCCGCGCGCGCACGCCAAGCGCACACCCCCGCGCGCAGCGATCGCCAGATTTTATAGGGATGTAATAGTGCCAGAAAAAAAACCCGAACCATTCATGAGTTATACCCCATTGACTCCTTATTTAGAATGGGGAGTCGATTTCAGGAGGGCTATGACGTCACATAGAGCTATATAACAAAATACTCCCCAAAATCCCCATCACCACTCCCCATTTGAGGTGGCAAATGCGCATACTATACCACTAACGCACGATAAGAAAGGATATAATATAACACATAAGGTAATAGTAAACAAATTCAAAGCGGCTTAAGAAATTTGGTTAAATAAGAAATGCACGCAGATTGGAACAAATCATGGAAAAGATTAAGGTTGCCAGATACCCCGGTTCATTTTTATAAACTAATTCACTGTCCTGAGAAATACTGTGGAACGACCGTTAGTTCCAATTTCTTTTTCCTGTCAAATGAAAGATTTAATTAAATCAATTGTTTATCGATTTTTATTTTGGTAGATTTGTTTTATTTCCAACCTTTATTTGTTCAATGGAGTATATGCTGTAATTTTCCTTTCATTATTGCTATAGTACGGTTTAATGTAAATAACTTTAAATGTACGGGTTTTCATTATTGCTGCGGTTAGTAGGATTTGTTGGCTTCTGTCTGTTAGAGGCTAGTGCTGAATTGGTTGAAAGTTAAACTCTTAGAATTTAACAACGCGATCTCTGTATCGTGTTAAATAAATGGCGTTCTTATGTGTAATTCATGGTGATACTTGATACTGACCACATCAACCCCCACCCTCAAAGCAGACTGATCTATACAATTATGGATTTAACACCATATGCACAATGCTTGTAAAAAGGTTCTTTTTCATATTTTACTTTTTAAATTTGATTTCTTATCTTAATATTATTAATATTACTAAGGATTTGTGCTAAACGTCATATATTACGGTACAGACTGGGCCTTCTCACTAACAGCAAGACCCAGCTAGAAATATTAGACAAAATGCAAAATGAAACAATGAGACTCATACTCAGCTGCACAAAAGACACCTCTTGCGACGGCCTGTAATGGATATTCAACTCACTGTGAATCCTGTCACAAACAAGCATAGCTGATTCCTTTAGGTCTCAGAGATATCGTTTTACAGAAGAATACTGACAACTCTTTGGACAGCTATCATGTGTAATCTAGGTGTTCGTTAATAAAGACTTTGATCAAAACCTCCGCTTGTATCTGTATTCCTTTATTTCCATTCCGCGAGCTTCATATTCGTATTGAGTATTTTTACTAAGCCTGAGTTGGTAAAGTTTCATCCGAGGGTGTCAGGCATTACGTTGCCAACAGACTCAGCCCAGTGCCAGGTGAGAGTGAAGGGGTTCTTATAACCTTTTTTTTTAACAGCGATCGAGGATCTCTGGATCCGATCCCATTTGTTGGGAATACGTCTGTGTATGTGCTATCACAAAGAAATGAATAATAAAGGCTACAACAGGCTGTACATGTTTACATCCGTTAATGTAAGTACATGACCCCTGTACACTCGCTGTTAGTTGTATTGGGCATATGGTGCTAGACCCATGTTTAAATTGGCCAATTGGCACAATGGCCGCAACCGTGAATGGTGTTTTGCTAATACTTCCAGAAAACCACGTTTTAATCATCATCATCAGCACAAAGTAGCAGAACCTTTTCAGAATGCCGCTCTCTTCACAACTTGCCGGGAAAATTCTGGATCCGTCATCTGTTCGCCTGTCTGATACATGTTTATAGCCAGGGTGTCTCTAATGTTCTGCTTTCCCGACTATGCTTTCCATTGCTGTTCTTTCTAAGCCATTTTGATGTTACAATATAGGCAAAATATTTCTTCTTCGTCTGCGTTCGTCCGAAATGTTGTTTTGGGCGTAATTATGTTGTGCCTGTTTACAGCAGAGCTGCGATATTCGCACCTTTCAGCTGACACATCCGACTTCCTTAGGCATAAGTTGACAGGGTCAAAGTATTCCAATGTCTGTGACGTGATACATTTTATGAGCCAGCTTTCTTCCGTGTTCTATTGTGTAACCATAATGTACTTTCAGCTGGTGTAAACTTTCATGCAGAATAACAACACAAAAACACTTGGGTATGAAAAGTATACATATTCTTTATTTTCTTATAAAAGTAGTCTAAATGAGCAATATAAAATCTCTACACAACGGTATGTTAATAGACACAGTGGTATGTTTATACGGGTATACAGTATCGTCTTATACATATAGTAAGTGAGTACGTATGTAAGTAAATAAATAAGTAAGTAAGCAAAGAACCCTTTTCCTCGCCTAAAGCCGAATTTGGGCCTAGTGTGCGAACCCCATATTCTTATTAGTCAATCGGCATTAAAGGTGTGATGTGGTTGACATCTTAGCGGCCGCCTTCTCTTCCTAAGATATTTCCTGGTACCCATTGTAGTCTACGTCAACTTGGTAGCCTGGGTCAGTTTTAATAATAAACCTCGGGGCGAAATAGAACCCATGACCACCGGAAAGGCAGATAAAAGCGTACTGCCCTACCCCTGTTCCCGTGCTACAGTTGTGCAATGTGTACATAGTAAGAAAATGACACATTTACACGTCGTGGGGACTATTGGGTATATGGCGGTAGCCAACACATTTATGCCTATGGCACTCGATCTATTCATTCATGCATTCAGTAGCATTTCCTTTGCAGAACTTCGCTCCCATAACAACTTTCCGGAAAACTTCTAGGTCATAAGCAAGATGTCCCACGTCCGATACACCCATCTGGAGATCATCTGTCACATCCTGCACCCACCTTCTCTTTGGTCTTCCTCTTCCTCACTTTCCGGGCATATACCATTGGTTCCTGTGTCCCACTCTTCCCCGGTGTTATCTGATTTGCTTGGCCCGGGGGATCCCATCACCAGATCTATTTCTTAATATGCTTTCTTTAATGGTTGCTAGGGTTGCTTGGCAAGCTTTGCAGAAGGTAGTTTGCCATTGCTTTCGTTCTGGGCAATGACGGTACTAGTCGGTGGCCATAACCGTTGTATCTACTGATGAGATCATCTGCCTATCGCCACAGAGCACAGACCATAACCAACAACAATCTGTGGGTCGCTCTCACACTCCATCCACCACCTGCTTCCATGGCTTCACGTAACCTTGATGGGGGAGGGGGGGGGGGGGGCAAACGAGTACTCCTCCTTGCCCAAGATGTCCCGTAGACTAACGGAGGAAAGAAGGTGTCTTACATCTCCTTTGATATGGGATACCCCTACCCCCGGTAACCACACTCGATCTATTACGTGGTTAATATCACGTCCGCCGCATACACTTCCTGGGACGTATCCTGGTACTAATTTAAGGCCGCGCGGCACTGGGAGCGAGGTCAGTGTTTTAAAAGTCGCCTTGGTCCGGATTGAAACACGTAATCACTGAACACGTAGAGCAATGTATACGGGATGTATCATATGATATATACATATATACAAATACAAGGCGGTTTAAAAAAAATATCCGTAAATGTTTTTTTTTGGGGTGAATATATTCTTTAAAAGTATAGAACAAATGTATCACTTTTCGATGTAGTCACTACTGCGTTCAATGCAAGTTCCCAAGTACTGATAAATTGCTAGGATTCCTCTAAGAAAAAGAAAAAAAAAACCTCTTGGTCGCATGTGTAACCACTCATGCACCACCTGTGTAATACTTCACAGAAGTCACGCCGTTTTCAAAATTCCTACTCCATTTATACACTTTCTGGACTGACAGGCATGATCACCATACTGATCTTCATTCGCCGATGAATTTCTTTAGGTTTCATTTCTTCACTGATCCCCCTCCCCCCCCCCCCCCCCTCCAAAAAAAAAAAGGATAACAGAACGCTACTCCTTTTTGATGGATGTCAAAAGTGGGGCTGCCATTTTTAAACTGTCCTTATGAATTCACCATGTTCGTCTGTACCGTGATGGCAGGTGCTTACACTCTTTTCATCCTTAACAACAATATTCACAGGCTACAAAAATGGCATAATAATTGTAATTTATATCACACTTTTCAGGTTTTCATTCGAAGCCCTCGTGTGTGTGTGTGTGTGTGCGCGCGCGCTCGCGTGCGTGCGTGTGTGTGTGTGTGTGTGTGTGTGCGCGCGCGCCGGTCGCCCTGGCCTAAAAGTTAAGGTCTTTCTCCGTAATCTCGTATATTGTCGTGAGCAACGTAACCTGCGCGAGAATCGGTAGCGGTTCTCACCGCGTTGGTAATATAGATGTATGTGAGCCAGTCGCTCAGAAAGCAATGGCAAACTACTAAGCATAATCTTGCTTAGTACATCAACAGTAGCTGAAAAATGATGATGTTGACTGCAACCTCCTGTAAGGGATATATATATATATATATATATATATATATATATATATATATATATATATATATATATATCTATATATATATATGTGTGTGTGTGTGTGTGTGTGTGTGTTGTATATATACATACAATTATTTAATGATATACATCCATAATAAAAGTAAATCCATAATGAGAGTCATAGACAGAATATGATACATTAGTAAAGTAAGTAAAACCGCAAAAGCTACAGACATGATACAGGATTCTTACTTGCCAGCTCTAAATTGCACAGTTACCTAGCTGAATGAAGGAGTGCACTTCGACACTCGCTTAGCTTGGGCCATACAAATGTGTCATCAATTTGACTTTTGTTCAGATGCCTGGTCAATGAGCAAACATCGTGACTCCAATTCTCTCTGTTGTCTGATATTTGTATTGACTTGCTTATATATTACTACCATGCTTATAGTTTTATTTGTTGTCCAGCTACTTAATCTTTTCACATATGTCGTTCAAAATCTTCCCCTGTCTCTCTTACGTAGTATTTTTCAACACACGGGCAATTGTTGTATTCCGCCGTTTATGTTGACATGCCCCATACATTTCATATTGTTTCATTATGGTTTTTATGAGCGATCTTGTAACACATGCAGGTGTCAATACCTCGGCGTTTCTTTTCTTTCCTCATTATCCAAGTCTATTATCCATGTAAATCAATGAACATGGAATTTGAAGTGAATGATTCTGCACTCATTTATATTGAAGCGTGATTTTAGATTGTTTATGAAGCGACTTGGCGGAGAACTAACACATCTGTCTGCGTCGACAAACGCCTGCGGTTTGATTCTTTACAAGGCGTATTGTGGTCTAAGGTTTGAATATCAGGGCAGTGTGTAGCCTACCGAATATACAAGAACCGTATGCCGCAAAGTGGAAACGGATAAACAAAGACAGGATGACGGTGGGATGAATCTGCTAAGAACATGGCCTCAAATGAGATCACTGAGTAATGTTGTAAAACCTGTGATTTACATGTAAATATACCTGGTTTTAATACGTTTTTAGTTTCAATCTCACTAGTGTTAGCGAGTGTCATAGGGGAAGAAAAGAATAGTAAGACTCTACACTACCATGTATGTCGTAAGAGGTTACTATGGAGGGTTGGCGAGGGATTGGCTACCTCATCCTGTTAAAATTCGTAGCTGCAAAACATAACCAATCACGAACTAATAACTAAATAATATAAATCAACTTATTCGTGCAAGCTTGAAGGAGGATCTTCTCATACGAAAAGCATAACACCACGTCAAGAAAACCGTAAGGAGTATGAGATCTAATCGAAATGAATAATATGTTGAGCACGTGGATAGAGCGACAGGAGACAAAACAACAACAACAACAACAACAACAACAACAACAACAACAACAACAACAACAACAACAACAGAATAGCTTGTCGTCAGTTGATTGAAACCTATGCTACATTGGGAGATCAAACGCAGAAGAAAATGTCCAATCACAATGGCAACTCCAATAAAACACCTATAAGAATAAGTATGTTGAAATAAATACTTTTTTCAATGCTACGTTTATTTTCACATGTTCACACTATTTTACTCATATGGAGCCCCAGGTAGAGCAGGGATTAGCACTCTAGCCTGCCTGTCCATCGTGGCGATGTTTTGTTAAAAAACTGTCTTTGATCCCAGGTCGGCCTAGCGTAAAAAGATATTAGGAAATGTTCTTGGAAAATAGACATAGACAGCTGACTAGTCTGTACATCTATGAGGCTAGCACCTCGCATTTAATATCCCTTAAGGAATACGACAGGTCTCTTACTTTTTCTATATATAACTCATTTACACACACATCTGAAATATGATTGCGACATGTTTGGATAACATAATTGTTTGACTGAATGTGTAAATAGCATATAAAGAGGCAACGACGTATATTTGTTCCATTTATTTCAGCGAAATCAGTATTGAATATCTTAAATATAATAATATAACTACAATATAACTACAACTACAATAGTTGCGTGGACGGATGTATCAATAAATATAAAATTACTTGCAGTGTCATTTTAATATAGACTTATTACACATGAATATCAATTAGGGAACTCTTTGAGACCACTAAGACATTTAATAAATAAAAACATGTGTATTGTTTGGCTCTCATAAAAATAGAAGAAAGAGGTAACAACTAGAGGACACACTAGACAACATCTAACTATAGCTTTCCGTTTTTATGTTGTCTAGTGCGTTCTCAAGTCTCTACTTCTTTCTTCTTCTGTGAGCGCCAACAAATACATGTGTGTTTATTTATTAACATAGTCGGCCGTCTGCAGTGGATCTCTAGCATGTTATTCCTCCAGCATTCAGGGTCTAGTCTTAACACCCTCTGTCAACTTCATCTGTTGATGTTATCTTTCAATTTGAGCTGATGTCTTCCTTTTACATGTTCGCCACCCGTAAGTAACACTAGCATTGTTGTTACAATTGTGGTGTTTGTTATATGTGCCATATATTTTATTTTTCCATTAGAAGCAACACTCACATATTAATAATAAAAATCAAAGGCATTATGTTATTTTTATATCTTACGTTTGCAACGGAATGAAAACGCCATTATCAGATAAATATTTCAGACTTTAAAAACAAAAAGAAACCAAAAATAAAAGATATAATATTATAATATATTACACATATATTGAAATATATATATATATATATATATATATATATATATATATATATATATATATATATATATATATATATATATATATATATATATATATATATATATATATATATATATATATATATAAATTCTTGGGGTTAGCGAGTGCATAGCTATCGATTGGGTCATGCGCAAATGCACAAACAACACAAATATGGGTATCCATTGGGTTGACAAAATTCTAGAAGACCTGGACTTTGCCGACGACATAGTGCTTTTGAGTTCAACACACCCGGCTGCCCAGAGAAAAATAAACCACCTCCAAAATGTTTCAGGGCAAAATTGGTCTCCAAATTAACACCACAAAAACAAAGACTATTGATCTTACCAACAGTTCAGATGACACCAAATTGAACAGCTACGTTCTTGAAAAAGTCAACAGCTTCACATACCTAGGAAGCAAAATGACATCTACAGGGGACTCAACACCAGAAATATCATCTAGAATCGCACTGGCATCTAGTGCCTTCAATAAACTGTCAAACATCTGGAAGTCAAAGACACTCAGCAAACACACAAAACTTAAAATCTTCAACTCTTGTGTGATTCCAGTGTTAACGTATGGATGTGAAAGTTGGAAATCAACGGTAGCTTTAGATAAAAAATTAGACAATTTTGAGAACAAATGTCTTAGAAGACTTCTAAACATCCACTGGACAGACTTCAGAACCAATTCGCAAATAAGACAAGAGACTAAGCAAGATACAGTATCCAATTTCATAAGAAGACGCCGTTGGAACTACATCGGCCATGTACTCAGAATGGACAAGACAAGACTCCCCTACCAAGCCCTCGTATGGTCACCGGTAGGGAAAAGAAAACGGGGAAGACCAAGAGAGACCCTGCGTAGAACCATCATTAGAGAAGGCTTATTCAATGGCCAAGTAGATATCCAAGATCTACAACAGGTAGCAGCGAACCGCCAGGCATGGAGAGACAGGACTTCTGCCCTATGCGCCGCCTTAGGCTCAAGAGGAAAGACTAACTAACTAACTAACTAACTAACTAACACATATACATTTTTTATTTGCGCTCGCTCGCTTTAAACTGAAGCGAAGTCCATAATACTATTTTATGGTAGTGATGGACTGAATTTTGCGTGTGGATTAGCTTTCCCTAATAATAGTGCCTCTCGCCGTCAGGCGAACCCACTCCGGCTTCAGAGGTACTTGTAATTTACTTCCCCAAGTCAAAAACATTTTAATGCAGCTGTCCTATGTAGGGGTTGAACCGATATTTTCGGCGTCAGCACAACGGATGTTTAAGAAAACACGTTGTTACCCATTCGAGCATGCTGACCTGAATACATATATAAATGAAGTCATCAATTAATTACAAGAACACATAAGAAATCTGGTTCAATATTATACACGCATCTACTAATATAAATAGCAGTTACAAAACAACTGACTATTTCATTCTTCTAAAAAAAAAAAGATGTACCGTTTTTATATATTATACATGTACAAATGAAGAAACAAATCCAAGAAAACTGCTTTTGAGAATAAAAAGCAAAGAGCTTAATCCTTCAAATATAAATAACCAATGCATGATTGAACAAATTCCACGTATATTTCTTGCAAATACTTTAAATAAAGTAAAAATTATATAACAAAAATTAATATCATTTTACTTATTAAAATGCGACAAAATTAGGAAACTATCAGTTATCCAATACAATAAACAGTACTACGAAACGAAATCCGTGACTGTTAGTAGACAACCATTATCTTCTTCTTCTTCAGCGTTCCGAGCCATTGAGGTTCTTTGCTGCAGATACAATCCGTCTCCATTTGTCTCTCTGGTGGACCTTCTCTTGCCAGTCATTGATTCCAAGTGCTTGTAGGTCTGTATATGTATTATCTCTCCACCGCCTTCTTGGTCTACCTCGGGGTCTACGGTCATTTATTTCCTGAGTGTAAGCGAGTTTTGTTTCCCTATTATCTTCCATTCTTTCTATATGCCCCAGCCATTGTAGTCTATTAGCCTTCGTGATACCAGTGATTAGCGGGGACTTAAACAGATCATAAATGTCTTTGTTACTTCTTCTTTTCCACTCTCCACTTTGTGTATCCCTAATGGGTCCAAAGATGCGTCTTACAATTTTGTTCTCAAAGGTTTGTAACAAGGCTTCGTCTCCTTTCGTTTTACTCCAGGTTTCAGAGCCATACGGCACAACTGGTCTGATCATCAGTGTTTTGTATATTGTGATTTTGGTGTTACGAGATAGCGCCTTTGATTTTAGTAGAAGTTGTAGTGCATAGTATATCTTATTTCCAGAGTTGATTCTAGTTTGTATTTCTTCCCTTATGATGTTGGAGCAGTTGAAGATTGTACCCAGGTATTTGTATGTTTCCGTTCTTTTAATGGTCATATTATCTATTTGTATGTGGCCAGAGTTTTTAGCCATTCCGTCTCTTGAAATTACTATATATTCTGTCTTATCTTGGTTGATAACCAGCCCCATCAGTTGGGCTTTTTCCTTCAAGTGAGTCAATATTTCCAATGTCTTTTGTTCACTTTGCCCTATAATATCTATATCATCTGCATAACCAAGCAGCTTGGATGTTCCTCCAATATAAGTCAGTCCGATATCGAGGCTCATGTATCTGTTTCGTAACAAAAAAGGTTTTTACAAAGGTGGGGATGTTAACCCCACGCTTCAAGCCCCAACCTGGAGGACCAATGTGTTTCTCTTTGTCTGTTCTCTACCCTTTGACCTGTCTGGCTTGGGAGGCCCTGCTGGTAGCTACGCTACCGACGGCATAGCTCTCAGGGTAATTGGAACTCAAGCTCCCCCACCACGACAAGGTGGAAACACCATCGGGAGACAACCATTATGACATGGAGAAATGCATCATGTTTTCAAATAAGAAATTGAGCTCAAAGTTTCGCACTTCATCACCGACATGCATAGAATAGAAGTGATTGCACGTTTTAGAATGATTTTTTGTTCTCCGCGTTTCCATCCTGTTTCAGGATATTGCGGTCAACATCAGCATCTTTCAGCTGTATGTTGATTCCTAGGCTAGATTACGCTCATCAGCACGCCACGACTTTCTGAGCGACCGGCTCCATACTCTCATAAGTCACTGGTGCGACTCGAACCGCTTCTAATTCTCGTGCACTCACGTCAACCACGACAGTATTCGGGATTATGGAAAAAGCTGCTAACCCCTCGGCCAGGGAGCCGGCGTTTTAGAATGATGAAACATCTAATTTAAATCAAAACTTTCACAGCTGCAGATACAGAAATAACAGTGTAACAAAATTGCGCAAGAATTAACACATTAAAATAATAACAAACACCATAAAACAAAGTCTAAGGAAATTAAGCTTAGCGCCAAACGTGGAATTTTAAAATATAATAATGTTAAATCTATGCTACTGTATGGATCAGAAATATTAAGAACAGCTAAAACAATCTTATATATAAAAGGCAATCTCCGTCCGTATGTCCTTTATGCGCTCGCGAACGGCCCATCCGATTGAGATGAAATTTTCTACACGTCTTCCTTTCATTCCATGGCAGCCCACTATCATATCTTTTTAGTATGAAATCGGCTGCTTACCCAATATTATTTAATTTTCCATTTTTCATTATAATTTCATATATCTCAGGGGACCTAACTCTGTAAAAGTTATTTCAAGGGAATAACTTTTCTGTATACCTTATAGTCATATTGTGGCATCGTTTTCAAAGATTTATAAACTCTGTGTCTATAGTTATGTACCGGCATATGAGTGATAATAAATAATGATACAATCTTTAAGGCATTTTCAAAGTTTTCATAAAAATAATGCACAATGCATAACATTGTAACTCATCTTTTTATGCTTAAGAAGTTACTGTAGTCATGCAGGTGATTAGAAAGAGTTTTCATTAAAAATAATGGATGGTGTGTGGAAGGACATTCTTTTAAGTTACTTTTTTTGTTGTATGAATTTAATGAGACGCTACCCGCCAGGAGCTGGGCGAAGCCACGCCGGGTCAGATAGATAGACAGACCCACCTTTTCGCTGCAGTTGTCTACTCCTCCTTTTCCTTCTTCTGCTGACGATGCTGCCGCCGCTCCATTTACCCAAGTTAATTGTTGGGGAAGATGTAAAGATCTTTTAAGTGCTCTTTCTAATGCTTTTTGTAAGTTGGTCTTCGTTTATCTAAGGTTGTTCTAACTGCAACCAATAAATGATTAGACAGACAGGCAGACAGACAGACAGACAGAGAGGGACGGGCGGACAGACAGACAGACAGACAGACAGACAGACAGACAGACAGACAGACAGTCGGGAACGGGAACTTATATGACTACTTATATGAATTAAATGAGATGCTCGCCATCAGGGGCTGGGCGAAGCCGGGCCGGATCAGACAGACAGACAGACAGACATATAGACAGACAGACAGACAGATAGATAGTCGGGAACGGGAACGGGAGCTTATATGACTACTTATATGAATTAAATGAGATGCTCTACACCAGGAGTTGGGCGATGCCGGGCCGGGTCAGACAGACAGACAGAAAGACAGACAGACAGACAGACAGACAGACAGACAGACAGACAGACAGACAGACAGACAGTCGGTAACGGGAACGAGAACTTAAATGACTACTTATATGAATTAAATGAGATGCTCCCCACCAGGGACTGGGCGAAGCCGGGCCGGGTCAGCTAGTTACTTATAAATCACAAACAATCACTAATTGTTGCCTGTGCACAATAGAAGGACTAAACGTGTATGACAAAAACACCAGGGCACACCTGGAGAAAACCTGATAGGCCAATGAAAGAGGGGAGGTTGGAAGGGGGGGGGGGGGGGGGGGTACTAAAAACATACGCAAAACAGATATGGGCTTGACATTCAGAGTTCTGAAAGAAACAGCAAAGGATAGGACGGATTTCGTGAGTTGAATGATGGTCAATGTTCCTTTGAAGGAACAAGGGAAGAAGAAGAAGAAGAAGAAGAAGAAGAAGAAGAAGAAGAAGAAGAAGAAGAAGAAGAAGAAGAAGAAGAAGAAGAAGAAGAAGAAGAAGAAGAAGAAGAAGAAGAAGGAATACATGCATTAAAGGTGCCAACATATTCCACGTCGTGAATGTTACGATATAAACGATTAAAATAGATATAGTGGGTTTACAGTTTAGTCAAGTATGTAAACATGTAATCATCATCATCATCATCATCATCATCATCATCATCATCATCATCATCATCATCATCCGTCATTTTCACGTTCCAGTGCCGACTGAAGCAATCGATCAATGTCCACAACATATATCTGTCCTCTGGGGTTTTGATAAACTCCAACCGCTTATCATTGTCTATGGCACTCTGTCAAACTATCCAGTCATTTCAGCCTCTGTCGGTCATTGTTTTGAATATCTTCCCTGTTATCACAACCTTCTCTAGACTCTCTCGTCGCGTAACCCTCGAAAGCAAAACCATGACTACAAACTAACGATTGTCTTGTCCCGGATTGGGTAAGCAATTATCTAGGCGAGCTGGCCTTTGGCAGTACTGATAAGCTAATTGCCCCGAAGCAGTTTCCTGCAATGATTCTGTGATGAGATAGCGCCAACACATTGTGTAGTCCTGAGACCAAGCAGAAATAGGTGGCCAGTCTTTCCCTCACTTTGGCAAGCGACGAGTCCATGTGTCCAATTCTTCTAGTACTAACACATTGATATTCTTCGCCGATAATGGGATTCTTAACATTCTTCATAAAATCCAAATCACTGTGACACCCCGTTGTTGTTACTACTCTCTTGTTTCAGTATCACAAACTCGCTTTTTGTATTCCATGGTGTTCCTCGTCTGATGGAATACTGCTTTGCTAAATCCATTCTGCATGTTGTCAATGCCTATTACATTCAATATATGAAAGCTTACAAATTATCAATAACAAAATAGCGGCACCTTTCTTGCTAGAGAACGACCATTGCATGAAGTATAATTTATAATATGCGAAAATATCAACAAACAGTGTGTCTATGGATGTAATTGTAACGTAAGACAAGTACGCGCGCGTGCGCGCGCGCGCGTGTGTGTGTGTGTGCGCGCGCGCGCATAGGGATAATGAAAATTATTTAGGGATTTTGACATTTTGTTGTAATTATAGACGGATTTACGATAAGCTAACAAATGTTGCTTGTAGTATACATAACGTTGCCGTCAACTTTATGTTAGGTGCTTAATATACTAGGAACAAAGGAACATTTATATGAAAAGCAGAATATCATTTAAAGACAGTGTAACTGCGTTAATTATGATAAGCTCAATATAAATATAATCTTTTTACTACCATGAAAATTCAGGAATTGTTGTTGCCATAATATCATTAAATATTATATAACTTTATGTACAGAAATAATTAAACTTTTATATTTGTCAACGATCATGTTTCCTCTGTTCAATCCCTATTCTCGGTAGAGGAGTGAATCAACTTACTATTTGAACCACGAGCCCAATAACAATGTTGCCGGTCCTACAAGAGCTTTTGCAACAGAACCCCAAGTCTGTGCATCTTCCTCTTTGACGACATCGTAACTGTTTCGTACTTTTTCCAGTTGCTTATGCTTTAGTTCTTCCTTTTCTATCATCAGTTGTCTGTTTTCCTCCTTTATCTTCTCAAGTTTCAATTTGAGCTCTTCTTCTTTAGACATATGCCTTTCCTTTTCTTTCAGATACTTGCTCTTGTTTTCTTTCCTTTTCTTCTCCTCAGCTTCTAGCCGCATGCGTGCCATCTTTAGTTCTGCTTCCATCTGTTCCATTTGCTCTTTCATCTTAAGAACTTCACTAGCATCTTTGGTTCCCTCAATAACGGATTCATTCAGTTGATTAGCTAAATGTATTGACCCACTTAATTGTTTGGTACCTTGGTCCTGCTGCTCAATGATATCTTTCAGTTGATAAGTTCTAGGCAACAAGTTATGAAGAATGTGTAGAGATTTTGCAGGATCGTCATAAGTCATTCGCGCTAGCTCTTGTGTGATAAGACCACATTCCTTTACTGATTCCACATCCAACTGTAATTTTTTGGATTCTTTAAGAAGTTTATCACGAGCCTCTTTTCCCTTGTTAAAAATTTCACTTGTGTAACGCTGATCTTGTGCTGCAAGTCGATCTATTATACCCAAGAGTTTTCGGATTTGTGTTTTCTTTCTATTCTCATCTTGCTCTCTGTTGTTGAAAAGTATAACTCTTCCGCTACATTCTCCAATAAGATCTTGAATTTTCCCTCCCTGCAATCTAATCCATTCTTCAAATGATACCCTGGTTTCCTCGTCATTTGTAGCAAAGTTATCTCCATGCGTCATTAACAGAATACCATGATTTTTAATGAAATCCACACCAAAAATTCCCTTTAGCAGGCGAATTGTTTCAATTTCATCATCGGTATAACGATTTCCGTATTTGGTTACTACCACAATGGCATGATATCCTTCCGGATTCACAGCTATGGCGCACGTCATAGCATCGATAACCAGCTTGACCCCATCCTCGGCATTTAACGAGGTATCGCCAATACCAGGACCATCGACGACTTTAAGAATCCTGCCTTCAAACTCTCCATACTCAAACTGGGCAGTTTTTGTAACTGACTCACATGCAGCT
This sequence comes from Cepaea nemoralis, assembly GCA_014155875.1. Classification (NCBI taxonomy): domain Eukaryota; kingdom Metazoa; phylum Mollusca; class Gastropoda; order Stylommatophora; family Helicidae; genus Cepaea; species Cepaea nemoralis. The sequence goes on from JACEFZ010014395.1 coordinate 24,322, forward strand.
TTACTTTTAAAGGCCTTGTATCCCACAATGGTGTTGGCTGTCTCACTCTTGCCGTTTCCGGTTTTACCTACGATCAAGATGTCTGTACTTCCTTTTCCCATCATTACCTGTTTGGTGACGTAAAATAAAAGGTAATTAGTTACTGAATCTTTTTTGTTTGTTTTTAAAGTAAAGAGTTAAAGAAAACAGAACATAATGAATGTCAGATACTGGTTACAAACATGAAATATAAATATGGCACATTTAGATTTCTCCCCAACACCCCTCCCCACCCAACCTTCATTTTTTCTCTCTCTTTTACTTAGCCGTTAATAAAGCTATTATAAACAAAACATTTTGAATTACAGTAAAACCTTAATTTTCGTAGATAATCCGTCCGATAACAATCGGCGAAATCCTAAACCGACTAACACCGATGCAATTATTTCCAAATAAAAAAGTAAATCCTATTAATTCGTCCGAGACACTCCAAAATACATACCGAAATCACATTTTACAAAGAATAAATATAGTCTTTAATACTATTTTTCGGCCTCAGACTTGTCCGAACTCCACCTTCGCCATGCCAATTAACACTGTATGCCAGTGCGCCTCTTGAATTTTTCAAACCATCCTTTGTTGGCCTTAAAATCACTAAGTACACTAGCACTCGTCCCGTGCATTTTCTTATTGAGATTGGCATACAACAGTCTGGACCTTTCACATATAATTGTCTCCAAAATAGAACTGCCATCTAACTGTTTTGATCTATTAATAATTAATAGTAACTGTTCGACGTATTCAATTGTTTGCGTGCTCTGTTTTGTTAGCACATGCATGCCTTTCGCTACAATTACCTCTTTTATTGCTTTATTTTTCGCCACAATTGAACTTATCGTAGGTGGCGACTGTCAGCAATCTTAATGAAGCTCTCTTATTTTATTATTAGCAATTTATGCTCACACAACAAATAACAACACCAAACTTAGCAAAAGAACACGTGGGGTTCTTTGTTTTCGCAAAATTAGCAGCGAGGTCGTGTGGGCACATCGACGATATACGAGGCAGTCGAGGAAAACCGAGACACATTTTTCGCAAAAAAATAAAATCGACAAAAACCGAAACCGACGATAAACGAAGACAACGAAAACAGTGGGTTTACTGTATCTTTCATTTACGCTATTTGAATGGAGCAGAAATTAACAAATTTTCTCGACTTTGAGAATACAAACCTTGCCTAGAAGAGTGCAGATGAAAACAAAGATAAGACTTTATTCGCCCACGAACACCGTTAAAGAATGCAAGACTCAGAAAAAAGAGAAAGAAGACCATGCATGTGTGGCTGATATCAAGTCTGTTTAACAGTGGACAACAAACAGTGCACCATGTCAAGATCAACAAAAGTATGAAGACATTTGTAAGTTGTCTAATGAGGAAGTGGAAGAACTGCAAGCACCTACAATAACGGCACTGATAATGCCACAATCAAAGAAAAATAGTTGCATAGCTACCCGATACCACTGCCGAAGCCTGACAAAGACCGCAGAAAAATACAATATCAGGTAATCATTGTGAAGAACACGATAGGCAAAAATGTTCGTAGGGGGGAGGGGGAATGGGGGGGGGGGGGGGGGGGGGGGGGGGGGGGGGAGGGATAGCCAGGAAAAATATCCCGCAAAACTTGAAAGGCTAATTTTATATATATAATATTTTATATATATATATATATATATTTATATTATATATATATATTTTATTATATATATATATATATATATATATATATATACGAGTCGCGTTTTTAAGTAAATCCTGTTTTGACCACCCGACAATACCGATTTTTAAAAAGGAAATGTGCATATGCAGCATGTTTATGTGTTCATTAGCTAGCTGTGTGCTATTTTTTTCACTGTCGATATCTTGTTTGATGATGCGTGTGAGTGATTTATAATGAGTGCAAAAATAAATACTCCCGCCAGCTGCGAGGTGTGTGCTGGGATCCTTTTTTTGTCCTAGCAAAATGCAACAGTGCTGCAGAAATTCACGTCGCATATGGAAACTATTGAATTGTTGCAAAAATTGCACTGGAAAATTGTTGACCACCCGCCCTGCAGCCCCGATCTGGCACCAAATGATTACCACCTTTTCATATACCTAAAGAAGTGGCTTGCATCCCAGCGGTTTGAAACTGATGATGAACTGCAGACAGGCGTTAATGAATAGTTCAAGATACTAGCAGCAGACTTTGTGGTATGTGGATTTTAATATATGAGAATATTTGCTTGTTTTATGTCTAGGGGATTTATTTTAGATTCTATTTCACTTCTCCACTTCAGGTGATCATGGAATTCTACCATAAACACAAGAAGGACAATACTTCACTCCTGTTTATAACTGTATTTATGTGTACTTCTCCATTCCCACTAATCACCATGTTACCTTGCATATAGTGTCAGAGGACATTGATTGGTTACATCATAAATAACAACCACTGTTGAAAAAACATCAACATTTAGACAAATAGTTCAGGCATTAAATCAAGATCTTATTAGACATGTAGATAAATGTAATGACCACACTGAATTTCCAGAACAGGCATGAGATGATTTTCAATATAAAAAACCCATTAAAATGTGATACCACATTGTCCCAAGAAAAATACAATGTTATTACAAACAACACAACAACCACTAATTGGTTCTACTATCTTTGACCTATTTTACAGAGATAAAAGGAAACCACTGGTCTAAGTTCAGAAAAAAAAACCACATATAAAACAATTGTTTCTCACACCATTTACAATTCTCATATTTTAAAAAAAAATTAATGAGATGGTGTCAGAATATTCAACTATAAAAACAACCACTATTTGATTATACCCCTCATTGAAAAAAAAAGCTGCTGACCTTACAAATCCATGGCATGAAAAGAACCACGTATAAAGAACAGTTAGTATTAATAATTAAACTAATTATTTAATTTTAGTCTTTTTCCTTAGGTGTTGCTGTCGGTTATTCTTCTCAAATGCGACGCAGATAGTGTCCATTTTTATCCGGGGACAGAAATAAATGTAGTCACAGTTATGTTCACTGAAGTTGGCTGTGAATATTTTATAATCCATAGTATTCGGAATAGAAATATCACACACGCACATAATCCCCTCCATGGGGCTGAATTCAAGAATGCTCTGTTGCAAGTGGGCTCTGTGTCCAATTGAAATTGGTGACTAGGTCTGTCAAACTTTCAGGAGATTCAACCTGAGTCTTCGTACAAGGTTCTTCCCTATATCATCTTATGGATGAAAAAGATGACGACTGTCCAGCAGCTCGGTTTATGTTATGCGTTTCCTAATTTAGTTCAAGAGGCTTTGTCACACACCCGGTTCATGTTGATAGGCCATCCCACACTTGGTGATAGGGCAATCAGGCCGACATGGAACCAGCGTAAAGTTCTGATTCAGTATTTCCATTTCAGTATTGGACATACAATGCTGAGTCATTCATTAGTTTCATCTGGAACTATGTCCAGGATTGGTCTGCCGCAGGCAAGGAATTTACGAATAATATTAATTCCAACACACAAACTGGGAGTCGCAAACAATCAGATGAGAATGATTCATGTTGTTGCATGCGTAGAGGCATTTACCCCGCTAGCTTCTTTATTATGGTCTTTCTGATGGTGTTTGAGTCTGAGATCTCGAGTGGATCTAGCTTCTTTCAGGGTGTTTCATATTTGGAACCTTGAGGTAATCTGGTTTCTTAGTTTTTATTCAGTTGATATTAAGTTGGTATTCAGTTGGTACCATGGTTGTACTTGCTTATGGTGTTTCAGTGTCTTTTCCCATTTGGTGTTTTAGTGACTTGAACCTTATGTTGATTTTTGCTGCTGTGTGACTTTTGTCGAAGGATTATTCATTGTTGAGTATGAACGTGGGAATCCAACAGACAGTTGGAGGGTTCTCACTGCTGTTAGCTTTATTAAACTTGTAGGACTGTCCCATAGTGTCACTGACTTCGCAGATAGATGATGCTTCAGGTGGTACCTCTCAGAAGTAAAGCAGACGTTACACTGTATCGGTTACTCTGTAGATTTTCATCTTGCTAGATTTTTAGATACTGAAGTCCGTCCTGGATATTCCTACTGAAGTAGTACTTCATCACCAACGTTGTCATGCTTCTTCGAAAATGTCCTTTGCTAGCTATGGCAGCTAATAAGTGCAGCAGTCAACATTTAGCTGTTGGGCCAGATTATATGTAGGACCGGTTGCCATTTATCACTTCTTCTGGCTGATAACCCAGGAACCGGGTTTTAGTGATACAGTCCAAAAACCACCACTTGCTTCTCTTCTAGAACTGGAAATGACAAAATAATACAAACACATGCGCGCTCTCCAAGCCTTAACTTTCCTGGATTTAGAGATCACTCCCATGGTAATTCAAAACAGTCCACTTTACATCAAGGACTGATGACTGGGAGACAAGTTCCAAGTCAATAGCGGTGTCCGCATCGCCAGGCCTCATTGCCATTCTAGTCGGCCTACCATCATTTATGCAGACCACATCGGAGTTCACCATGGCATCCACAAGGGCAATTCCCTGTCAGTTTTCTCCACTGCTGTCTTAATCTCTGTTCCTCGCATTGCAGTCTCCACATATGAGTAGCCTATCACCTGGTAATTCCTCCAATTCCTTAAGCCATTCCCAGTATTCCTTTTTGACAAAACAATCCACCGTGGTGTCACGTAGCAGCGCAGATGATATGACGAAAAAGAAACATAGCGAAGAAATCGCGAACCAGAGACTGCTAGAAACTAAGAGGCTGACGTAAGAAAACAGAATACGTCAGAAAGATTGTCAACAACAAACCAACATTCGGATCAGAGAGCTGGACAAGAGAGGCAGCACGTTGAAGTTATCTGGAACGTGGAAGATATTTACTGGCAGGACAACTTTATCATGGCCAACACATACTGCAGAGGATAACGAGAAGATTCATGAACGATATATCTGAGCCCAAAATAATGGAGAGATGTGGACATACACAAACGGGACTTAGAACGTCACGGCAAGGTCAAATCTATCCAGATTGGGAATGACAGAAGGACCGCGGCATGGATTTGAGAATCATTAGGGACTAGCGTTTTCAACGATATATTGTATATATTTAAGATTGTAAATACCGGCCCGTCTGGCCATAACAGACACGGTAAATGTAAATTGTTATTTTTCATTGATCGTCTGGAAATGCAATAGACTTGGCGGTTAGGCTAATAAATTATGCCTTCAAATACATGATTGCCGGCCTTCAGATCTTTCATTGCCGTTAATTTTGACTGCTTCGAGAATTGTTGGAGTTGTGTCACACCCTGGACATTTTTATTGTTACTGAATTATATTTCAATTGATTAAGACACATTCTAGCACGTGTCATATACATTTATGATGTTCCAACCTAAGCTCCGAATCTCCATTTGTATACCCTGGACCTCTCTTGCGCTGTGATTCCACTGGCTCAAGTCAAGTACCACACGCTGTCGACTAACTAACTAACTAACTAGCCCTACACAGGTAATTAGTGGACTATAATGTTGACTTCTCGTTCTTGACTTGGGGGGACTTAAATTACAAGTACCTCTGAAGTCGGAGTAGATTCGTCTGAGGGACACTGGTGATAGGTAAATCTAATCCACACGTACAATTCAGTCCAGTGCTACTAGAAGTATTTGCACAGGTATGGACTACGCTTGAGTTCAAAGCGAGCGAGCGAGCGAGCGCAACAAAAACAATCACAATGATAACCTGCGCTACGTGGTTAGTGCGTAAGCTTACCAAGAAAGTGATACAGGTTCAATTTTCCAGCCAGGGAATGATTCTTTTTCAGAGAAGTCATCCTCTAGGAAGACCCAGCCTCATAAAGCTAGTAAAATATAAAGATACTCCCATAGCAGATACTATATTTGGGATTTGGAGTCTTGGGCTTCCAATATTCTAGACCGGAGATTCTCAACCATTTTTGGCCCATGTACCCCTTCACCATATGTTCAGAATGTCATTCCTCCCCTTCCCCTTTTCGTATTTCCTCCCTATAAATAACCCCCCCCCCCCTTATTCCCGCTCCTACACAGTATACGTAAAAATGGAAGCCAAATTTAATAACACATACAAGAACAAGTCTAGACGTCTACATAAAACGTGATTTGCGGGTCTACTTATGTTATAAAATGAATTTCAGAAGTGCGAGAAGTGCAGAACCGTAAAGTATGGAAGGAAAATCAGTTTCACGTAATCGGTTTTTGTATTAATGCGATCTTGAAATAATCTTAATTCCCCAACCACACCACCACCCCACCCGGAAACCGTGAAATTCGCCCCTGGGGGTGGGGGTGCGGGGGGAAGGGCATTCCCCACCGGTTGAGAACCACTGTTCTAGACGATAAGATGACATATGAAATTGAATGGCCAATCCCTTTCCTCGCAGCCTTTCCTAACCCAAAAATTCCCGAAAAGTGTCTTCTGTCCCACTTTATAAGACTGGGTTAATCCCATAGTTGCACTGTTCGGATACATATTCATATCCCTGCTGGGTGTTATGTCTGGACAAGTGTCGTGATGCAAGCGCATTAACAACCAAGCCACCGTGATTCGATACCATGGGTATCGGATAATTTTCATGTTTGTCCAACGAAAGGAGGCGAGGAATGTAACTTACCACCTCTCATTATTGCACATCCGCTTAGAATATGTCAAGAGATTTACTCACATGACATCACGATGCATACGAACACGGTAACTGTCAGGGTCTTACTTATTACTGACAATGGCTCGTGTTTTCTGACAGGGAGTGAAAACAATCATACACTACGAATGATTGTACGAAACATACGGTAACATAACTGAAAACATTTTAATCACACTCTTCATATCATGCTGCGCTCACAATGTCATTTACAGATGCATATCTACAACATACAAGTTCATCAATGCATAGAATAGTACACTCACTCAGTCTCTACAGAGCATACAAGCTTTCGTACATCAAGCATTGAATAATACATCAAATACATGCACCACTTTCTTCCATGTCCGTCCAGTCTCGAAGTCGTCGGCAGTCTGAGCTACCAGCGATGGTGTCTTGTTGGCCCTGCTTTTAGTTCTCGTGCGCTTCGTGCAGCACGCTGACCACTTGCCATACACTGCGTAGTAGCTGCTAGTTGAGTTCACGGTCGTACTAGTTCGTCGCGCCAGGCGATGGCGAGGGAGATTCTGACATTCTCCACCGCCCCTCTTATGAAAGGAGTATCCTTTCATTCTGGGTGTTTATACTTGGTACAAGTTAATAATATCTTTCTAAGTCAGAATCGACTAACTGTTTATATTGTTACGTGACTCTTTGATATATTTCTGGATTGACATTGACTTGGTAATAATGCATGATATATATTTTCCTCAGTGTTTCCCTGAGGCTACTTTCATCAGTATTGTCCCCTAGTTGGATCAGTACCTTGGTTGCTAATGGATTTAGCCATGTCCAGTAGTTATCAGCGACTAACGCTATCTTTCAAGCAACGTACTACCTCACGACAAAAGAAAAAAAAATCACAAAAAGAACATGTCAGGCCCTAAATCATCTTCCTCATAAGATGACTTCAGAATTAGAAACCCACCGATATGGTAGGATGATCCAATCCTGGACCCCCAACCTTGGTAACTATACTCCACGCATAGTTGACGTCACCTGGTGATGTGTAGTCATTTTGGCTACCATGACAAAGATAATATATGCATGCTTACATTTTACATTTGTCAAATTGTTTCCGCTTAGGTGTAATGGTGAAACGTTATGGGAGGTAATTTCGAAATTCTTTCAAAAAAATAAAGTACATTTGTTACTTTTATTTTAAGCGTCATAGTTTGATCTTTCTTTTCAATAGTGGCATACTTGGCACCATTGAGAAAAAATTAATCATAGATCTTAGATCATAAATATATACATTCTTTCACACTATTTCTCATATGGAAATATTAGTGTCACAAAATCATTAACTCTGTCTTTCATTCATGACTATTTGTGATATAGTCCTGCTATTTTTGATAAATTTAGAAAATATTTAGAATAGGAAGCGGAAGTACACACTAATGTGTTCACACGTTGGAATAACAAACACTGTTCTTGTTCACGTTTGAATTATATTCTTCTTGATGAGTTTAATTCCTATACTGTCGTTCATTTCACACAGTTATACAGTAAAAATATTCGAACAGTTTCCTGTGCTTATATCACTACTATACATAAGCTTTGGTACCACTGGATGTTACCGATAACAGGAATACGATAAGTCCATACAGCGGTGTAGTACTGTCTTTGTAACACTGTTTGTAGAAATCGTACTAAAGGTTTAAAAGTAATATCCTTACACATTTCGATCGTTCATTTGTTCTTCACATTCACTAGTTAAAAATGTATTTCAAATACATTGCAGGACTCAGTCCTTATCACAAAAGTAACTATTCACAGCGTTCTTTGTTTAAATAGATAATTTCGCTGGACTGTTATAGTTGTCTGAGCGCCAAAGGTCACCTCCTCAGTCTTTGCGCTCAGGCGTAGTTAAACTGTCGTTCGACGTCTCGAGAGGACATCTGGAGAGCAGTTCGGCAATTATATTTTCTGTTCCGTTGATGTGTCTTATGTCGAAGCTGTAATTTTGGAGTAACAAATCCCACCTAGCTATCCTGTGGTTCGTTGGTGTCCCTCTAGTAATGACAGTTAATGGATTGTTATCTGTCTCCACAATGAAATGTTTACCTAGCAAATATTTAGAAAACTTAGAAATCGCATAAATTAATGCAAGACCTTCCAACTCTGGTGTAGACCATCTGCGTTCTCTTAGTGATAACGTTCGACTTACGTAACAGATTGGATGTAAGATATCATCATAGGATTGCAACAAAACTCCCGCTATACCTATGGTGCTCGCGTCCGTTCTCAATCTGAAAGGAATGAATAGATTTGGTAATTTTAGTATAGGATTAGAAGAGAAATATGACAATACTTTTGTAAAGGCAGGTCTCAGGCCTTCTGTGTTTACAATTTTATTAGATTGTTTTTTTTTTTAAACACAGATTTGTAAAACTTTCTATCAAACTTGAGAAGTTCGGTATGAATCTTCTGTAATAATTATAACAATCCTAACATGCTTCTTACTTCCTTTTTGGTTGTAGGAAGTGTCAGTTTTAGAATTCGAGAAACAATGTCGTCATCAGTGGTAATATATCCGTTACAAATTTTGTAGCCTAAAAAAGTAATATCTTGGTAGGCAATCTCTACTTTTGCTGGCTTTACTGTCAGGCCATGTTGCCTGATGCGTTCAAAAGTTTGTCGTAGCGTCACTAAGTGTTCTGTCATTGTCTTGGTGTGTAGACAGATGTCGTCCCTGTATGAGAGAGTGTTGGGTATGTCTGCCAGTGACAGTCTTGTAACAATTGTCTGCAGATGTCTGTCTCAGTCTGAGAGAGATTAAGAGATAGTTTAATGTCTTGCAGTGTGTCTGTCGTGTTAAGTGATGGGACTGGTATTTCGTCTGTATCTTCAAAGTCTGTGTGGTCCACTTCGGTTGTGTTTGCTGCTGTTTCGTCTTGGTCTTCGTCTCTGTTGTAGTAGGGTTTCAACATGTTAATGTGGAATATTTTGTTTTTGTTCTTTATTGCCACTTCGTAGTCTAATGCTGAAATTTGTCTTAGAATTCTAAAAGCTCCTTGCTAGGAGTCTGCTAGGAGATTTCTGTCGCTTGGTAAGAGAAGTAGTTCGTCCTGTCCTATCATTAACTTCAGACAGGTTACCAATAATTATGTCACAACATGGATCAAACGATGTTGCGCATTTTACTTTGCCTGTGAAAAATGGTGTTTGAATGTATGCCCATGCAAGTGGGTATTTCTCAATATTTCCTGAGAAAGTTCTGGATGTTACATGTTTACCTGTATAATCTCAGGTTTTATAAAGTCTTTCTTTAAACCGATAAGGGTACTTCCACTATCTCTCAAAACACTGGCTGCTTTGCCATTTACATAGCCCTGATGGATGTTTAACTTCCCTTTTGAATCTTTTACTAGATTGGCTTCCTCATTTGCTATTTGTATCGAGTGGCCGCATGTTAAAGCGTCATCTTCATGGAAGCTGTTGCAGGTAGTGCATTTCTCTAGTTGGAATACATCAATAGTTTCGGCAGCATTGGCAGGATGTTGATTTTCCTCTTGTTCTTCCTCAGAGGATGAAATATCGAACACCGCCGCGTTGGCTTTCCTTGTCATTTGCTTTCCTTTACAAGCATGACGCCAGTGGCCGTACGTTTTGCAAAGATAACATTTGGTTAGTCTTTTATAGTTCTTTCTTTCCCTCTCTTGCTTCTCCATGTGGTTTTGTAAGTAAGTAAGGTAATTTGATAATTTATCACACATTTCACTTTCACTGTGGTTATAATTACAATATTTACAACGGTAGTTATTGGATGATCTAAATGATTTTGGTTTATTGTCAACAACTGGTTTAGATTTATTATATGTAGCTGTTGCTACAAATTCTGTACTTTGAGTATTCAGAAAACAATTTTTATTTGTTGTAAAATAAGCTGCTCCCATTTTCTCTATCTGTTGGACATTTTCACATTCACATTCTAGGAAAAATTTTGAAAAAGGTGGTGGTAGAGACGATATGATTGTATCTCTTAATATCAGATCTTTCAACTTATCAAAATTGTTATCAGTCTTTGCTGACGATAACCATTGACTGAAAACGTCCTGTACTAGTGAAGTCTAATCAAAGAAAGTTTGTGTTGCTTTTGGAGATAATTTAGCACTGTTCCCTATAACCTGCTTCATCTAATAGAAAATGTGCCATGATTTTGGCTTTCATGTAGTGATAGTCTTTTCTTAATTTTTTGGGAATGGTTTCTATAACTTTTAATAATTTCCCAGATAGACTTCTCATATAGATTATGTTCCAATCTGTCACTGGTACTTGGTAGTGTTCCATTAAAGTTTCAAAATTCTGAGTAAATGCTGAGATACAGTCCCCAGTAGCGAAATTTTTCACGATCCCTTGATACTTCTTATATTGGTTTACTTTCTCTTTCATTTCTAGTTTTCTAGATTCTCTTTCAGTGGAAGTTTCTATTTCTAGTTGTTTAAGTGTCAATAGTATTTCCAGTTCTTCTCTTTTACTTTGTGCGATGATTTCAGCTTTTCATGTTTCAGCGTCTGTTTCTGCTTTCTTAGCATCTAACACTGCCTGCTTGCTTTTCGAATCTAACTCTGCCTGTTTGTTTTTAGCATCTAACTCTGCCTGCTTGCTTTTCGAATCTAACTCTGCCTGTTTGTTTTTAGCACCTAACTCTGCCTTTCTTAGCTCAGCGTCTGTTTCTGCTTTCTTAGCCTCTAACTATGTCTGCTTGTTTTTCGAATCTAACTCTGCCTTTCTAAGTTCCCTTTCAGCAGCTCTGTCCTCCCTTTGCTCTGCATAGTTTGCCTCAACTCCACTTTGTCAACTCATCTCCGGTTAGATTTAATTTTCTGCCCGACTCAATGAAATCGTTTAACGTAGCCATGGTAATTTTACAGTTTTGTTACACTGGTTTTATACAAAAATATCTATAATATGTGATGAAATATAGTACATGCACAATATACAATAGTGAAGAAAACAATTATCAGATAAAGCCTGATCCCCTACAAAAGTATATAAGGAAATAAATACTCAAGTGTCGATGGGGTTTAGAACTCTGGAAGTCTGTTGGTAACTGCACCAGAGAAGGGCTGCTTGGTCTTCTACAGCCAGGAAGATGACTTTAGTACTTTATACTTTAGTACTTTAGTACAAATATAGTACATGCACAATATACAATAATGAAGAAAAATATTATCAGATAAGGCCTGATCCCCTACAAAAGTATATAAGGAAAAAAATACTCAAGTGTCGATGGGGTTTTGAACTCTGGAAGTCTGTTGGTAAATGAACCTGAGAAGGGCTGCTTCGTCTTTTACAGCCAGGAAGATGACTTTAGTACTTTACAATTACAGATTTAAAAAAAACCTGTTTCTTTGGAAGAGAGAAAATATTAGTATGTATATGCTTTTGTGGTGTATGCGTTGCCAACTAAGTGTTTATAGGTTTGTATGCAGTCAAGTATGGATGTATTGTCGTTTCGTCGTCAGTTCAGATTTATGGAAATTTAGTATAGCTTGCTCGCTGCTGCTTTCATTCGTATCTTAGAACATTTTATAAGCCATTACATCTCGTATCATCAAATGATGTATATATCTATAATCTTTCTCACGTTCGACTGCTTAACAAACAACCTATTTCTCAACTGTTCAAAGTCACGCTCACTGCCTTCACACACTATCTTACAACGTCGCTCATTTATTTCCCAACTGACAAGATCTTAATGTTCAAGCCGGACGAGATACCCACGCTCACTGCCTATCTTCCAAATGTAAGTTGTTCAAGTCGGCCGAGCCCCCACGTTCACTGCCTGTCAGGGTCTTACTTATTACTGACAATGGCTCGTGTTTTCTGACAGGGAGTGAAAACTCCTTTCATAAGAGGGGGCGGTGGAGAATGTCAGAATCTCCCTTGCCATCGCCTGGCGACGACGTAGGTCGCCAGGCATGGCGAATGAGATTCTGACAAGAGTTTTACTCACGTGACATTACGATGCATACGAACACGGCCGAGCCCCCACGTTCACTGCCTGTCAGGGTCTTACTTATTACTGACAATGGCTCGTGTTTTCTGACAGGGAGTGAAAACAATCATACACTACGAATGATTGTACGAAACACACGGTACCATAACTGAAAACATTTATCTGACATGAATCTGACTTAGAAAGATATTGTTAACTTGTACCAAGTATAAACATCCAGAATGAAAGGATACTCCTTTCATAAGAGGGGGCGGTGGAGAATGTCAGAATCTCCCTCGCCATCGCCTGGCGACGACCTAGGTCGCCAGGCATGGCGAATGAGATTCTGACAAGAGTTTTACTCACGTAACATTACGATACATACGAACACGGTAACGTCATAATGACAGTTTAAAGATGGCGGCCTCACTTTTGACATGCACCAAAGAGGAGGAGCGTTCTGTTAGTCGTTTTTCGATAAGTGAAGGGGTGAAACCTATAGAGGTTTATCGGCGAGAGAAGGTCTAGTATGGTGATACATGCCTGTCAGCGCAACAAGTGTACGAGTGGAGTAAGAAATTAAAAACGGCGTGACTTCTGTGAAGTCGAAATTATGAGGTATATTTTGCTCCTGCGAAAAGAAGATACTTACTAAACACAGACACTATGCACATTTACATACGTTACAAGTTAAGAAAATCCATCGTACACAGGTGAAAAACAACGTGTGACTTATCCAAAAAACCAGAAGTATTCAATAAATATATAAAATGAAATAATAAATTAACAAATAAGTACAACAAGGACAACACAGAACGGTCGACGTTTCGATTGTAAGAATCCTTGTCTCTCTCTCTCTCTCTCTCTCTCCTCTCATCTCTCTCTCTCTCTCTCTCTCTCTCTCTCTCTCTCTCACACACACACACACACACAACCACACACACAACACCACATGCGCATATATATATATATATATATATATATATATATATATATATATATATATATATATATATATGTGTGTGTGTGTGTGTGTGTGTGTGTCACGAACCCACTGTAGTTAACGATAAGATGATAAAACTAACAGTGACAGCTAAAATTGTTGTTACTATTGGAGAAAAACTCAAGTCGGATCAAAGTAAACTACAGGTCTTTGAGAGTTCCCTAGGAACGATAAATTTGTCGGCAATTGTTTGATGTAGTCGTTGAGAGAAAAAGCCTGTTGATTTGGTTGTAGAAAGGGGAGACGAAAATTCCTGTGAAGTTAGGGACGTATTGTCTGCCCCTGAGAACACCTGTTGTTGATAGGAGAATGACGTCACTCGGACAATCTCTGACTGCAGAAAACATAAATTCTTTTGCCGCCAGTGTGAAGAATGGAATTGGACTAGACAGAAGTGTTAGCTGGCTCGTTTCTAGTGTTGAATAGATCGCATGTGTTATGTATCAATTAACATGTGTCTTTTATGGCAAATTGTGAATTCGATTCCGGATTGAGCCAGGATTGCATAAGGTATTTGCGGGATATAATCTAGCTGTAAATAATGTGGAATAGCTTAGTGATAGATAGGGTTTAGAACTCTATCATAGTGTTAGTTGTCGTTGTGGTTAGGTAGTCAAGGCGTATCGACGACAGTAGGCAGTCGCATTGTTAAAATTAACTAGTGTGAGAAGTCAAGTAGCTCAGCTGGTTGGGAATAGTGAAATGGGATGATGTTTAGAGAGATTGAGGATGGTTGGGGGATAGGGAGAATGTCCAATGGTGGGATCTTCCAGTGGGGTCTACTGGGGTTCTACACTTTACATTTTGCTCTGTCCTTGTCTTGCCCTACCTCAGACCGAGGTGATGAGCGCCTCTGCCCATGACAGAGTTGGTTCACTGTCATGTATCTGAGTGAGGCCATCGGCCTACACTCATCTAGTAGGGGTCAGTGACGGGTTGCTCTCACCGGGTGTGTTGTCTCTCTTTCACAGGTTCCCTCAGGTTGCAAAGAAAGAAAGCTGAAACATCACAGTTTACTATTATGGAGAAATTAGTGCAAGAAGATCTAATCAGCGGCTTTTGCACTGGGCCCATGAGACAAAGGGTCGGAAAGAACATGGCTCGGTTGAGCCGGAACATATAAGTTTTTTCGGCAGATGACTTCTTAGTGATAGGGATCACGGAAGTTGAGAGGTATTGTTTTTCCACACCACATGGGAAAAGACCAATAGGTATTATTTTTCCACACGACATGTGAAAAGACCAATAGGTACTGTTTTTCCACATCACATGGGAAACAGAAAAATAGTATTTATTTTCCCACATCACATGGGAAAAGAACATTAGGAACTGTTTAGGAAATTATTAGATTCCTGTGAGACGGTAAACAATAACTGTGTTCCTGTGAACAGTAGAAACTTTAGAAATGAATTACATTTATTTCAAGGAACAGTGTTTTCGTGTTCTCACTAGGCAAGGATGTTATAAGTCTCAGAACAATAGGGACATGTAATAACGGTGTGTGATCTATTCAGGATCAGTGTCAGACTGTGACCAGGTATTTGAGTTATCAAACAGCTACCGGAGGAAGTCAACATCTAGCAGGAGGGACACATCATTTGGTGAGGTTATCGTGTACTGAATGATGATGTGGTGTGATCCTTTCCGGGATGATCGGGCTGTGCTCCTGAGCTGTTCGGTCTACGTCTGCAGACACACTAGAGTATACGACATACATTCTACACATACACTTCTCACATACATACACTTTTCTTTATTAAATTAATTTGTTATTAATTTTTAGAAGCTAGAGTTGTTGAGTATGTTGTTTTGGAGAAGTGTGAGAGGGTGCATGATCCAGTGGTGAGTGAGGGAGAAAGAGGTATCCATTGACTGACGGCGTGTTGTGGACGGAATCTGGTGGATTCTCCAGAATAATGATATGGGGTTAAATATAATGTGGGTGTTGATTCCCCTCACTCCAGGGACGACACTTTAAAGGAAAAACACGACATTATTGGGGGGTCGTAAACGTGATCTTTGACAGCGGGATCTCTAGTAAAGGGGATCTTTTGACAACGGGATTTCTAGACGACGGGGTCTGTTGACACTGGATTTCTCGACACGGGATCTCTCGATACAGGACGGTGATATCATATTAGTGAGGATCCAGCTAGGGTGAATGTGGATAGGAGTTAAGACACATATCTTTCCTGTTCACACTTCACACGTCTACTTAGGTCTGTGGTCCTAATTCTACTCTTGTCACTTAGTGATTGTGTTGTGTTGTGCTGTGTGGTGTTAAATATATAGATACATTTTAATTAGTGATTATCTATATATTTGTGTGGAAATAATTTGCACTGAACCTGCTGACTTACCTCTCTAAAATATGGCCACTCCTAAACTAACTGTGGCAGAACTAAGGGCAAAGGGGAAAGAAATGGGTTTGTCGGATTCTGCACTAACAGATTACATACAGGAGGTGGAGAGGGATTTTCGTCAAGCAGAAAGGGAAGATCAGAAGACCGAGATGGAATTGAGGAAGATGGAGTTAGAAACTAAGAAACTTGAAGCTGAGCAGGCAGCTAAGAAACTTGAAGCTGAGCAAACAGCTAAGAAACTTGAAGCTGAGCAAGCTACTAGAAGGATGGAACTTGAAGCTGAGCAAGCAGCTAAGAAACTCGAAGCTGAGCAAGCAGTTAAGAGACTTGAAGCTGAGCAAGCAGCTAAGAAATTGGAAACTGAACAAGAAGCTCAGAAAAGGGAGCACAAGTAGCGAATGCGGGAACTCGAGCTTAAGAGACAATATAGTGGGGAAACTGAGGGAGCAGTGGGAGGGTCCTCTCTCCCTGGCTCAACCCCATTAGGTGGACATAGTTATCATGCTATGAAGTTCCCTCTAGCCGTCTACGAAGAAGACAAAGAGAAGATTGACCAGTACCTTCAACGCTTCTAGACCATGTCGGGTGCTATGGGTCTGGATCGTGACAAATGGTGTCGTAAGTTGTCCCAGGGATTACGCGGGACCGGATACGAGGTTTATTCTCGCCTGCCGCCCGTACACGAAAACAATTACGACGAATTGAAAACGGCTCTGCTGAAACGTTTCGAAGTTACGTCGCATACTTACCGGAAAAAATGTCGAGCAGCGAAACGAGAACCGGGAGAGTTGTTTGCCGCATACAGTCTGCGTCTGAAATCCTATCTCCATAAGTGGATGGATTTGGATGGGTTCGCACATGACTATGAGAGTCTGGAAGAGCTCATGGTGGTCGACCAGTTGAAGAAGCAAATGTCGAAACCTCTCAGGACATTCCTGGGAGAACAAGGGGCGGAACGTATTGACCTCGTGACGAAATTGGCAGAACGGTTCGTTGAGGTACATGGGGAGGCAGGGGAAAACCTTTCCACCAACACCAAAAGTCAAGAGAACCATGACCGGAAGAAAACCGAAAACACAGGAACCAAGAAGGGGGAACCTTGTGTAAAAACTTCAGAGGAGAGTTTGGAGAAGAAGGAGGAGGGAAGCAAGAGCACCTCGAGCTCTACACCAAAACGACCGTGGTCGGAGAAGTGGTGTTCAATTTGTAAATTACCCTCTCACAATACGAGGGACTGCAAATCGAAGGCTAAGAGCCCTCACTTCGCAGCATGCCAAGTGACTTCCAAGGAGGTTGTCACTGAAAATGCCAAGGTCAACAAGGAAGATCACCACCAGGAGAGCTCACTAAAGTCCGGCACTGGAAAATCTAGGACAGGGAAATGGTGCAAACACTGCAGGTCGAACACGCACAATGCTATTGACTGCAGGGTTAAGTCAGGAGATTCTCATTTCGTCGTGTGCCCAGAGAAACTTAAGGTGGAGACCACCGAACAGGTCGAGGCCGGTTGGTTGCTCTCACCGGGTGTGTTGTCTCTCTTTCACAGGGTCCCTCAGATTGCAAAGAAAGAAAGCTGAAACATCACAGTTTACTATTATGGAGAAATTAGTGCAAGAAGATCTAATCAGCGGCTTTTGCACTGGGCCCATGAGACAAAGGGTCGGAAAGAACATAGCTCGGTTGAGCCGGAACATATAAGATTTTTCGGCAGATGACTTCTTAGGAATAGGGATCACGGAAGTTGAGAGGTATTGTTTTTCCACACCACATGGGAAAGGACCAATAGGTACTGTTTTTTCACATCACATGGGAACAGAACAATAGTATTTATTTTCCCACATCACATGGGAAAAGAACATTAGGAACTGTTTAGGAAATTATTAGATTCCTGTGAGACGGTAAACAATAACAGTGTTCTTTTGAACAGTAGAAAATTTAGAAATGAATTACATTTATTTCAAGGAACAGTGTTTTCGTGTTCTCACTAGGCAAGGATGTTATAAGTCTCAGAACAATAGGGACATGTAATAACGGTGTGTGATCTATTCAGGATCAGTGTCAGACTGTGACCAGGTATTTGAGTTAACAAACAGCTACCGGAGGAAGTCAACATCTAGCAGGAGGGACACATCATTTGGTGAAGTTATCGTGTACTGAATGATGATGTGGTGTGATCCTTTCCGGGATGATCGGGCTGTGCTCCTGGGCTATTCGGTCTGCGTCTGCAGACACACTAGAGTATACGACATACATTCTACACATACACTTCTCACATACATACACTTTTCTTTATTAAATTAATTTGTTATTAATTTTTAGAAGCTAGAGTTGTTGAGTATGTTGTTTTGGGGAAGTGTGAGAGGGGGCATGATCCAGTGGTGAGTGAGGAAGAAAGAGGTATCCATTGACTGACGGAGTGTTGTGGACTGAATCTGGTGGATTCTCCAGAATAATGATATGGGGTTAAATATAATGTGGGTGTTGATTCCCCTCAATCCAGGGACGATACTTTAAAGGAACAACACGACAATACACACACACATACACACACACACACACACACACACACACACACACACACACACACACACACCTTTTCGTCTTAACAGACGGTAGTTTTGTACATTGTGCTTCAAAAAGGCCTAATAAATTTCAACCTATGGCTGTGGCGAGTGTGGCTGATAAGGCCAATTCGTGCTGTAAGCGTTCGTCTACAGCGGCTTCAAGTGAAAACATGGTCATTTCCACCATCATGCACAATCTTACGTCTCTCACGCTCCGTGTTTGCTTTATCTGCAATCATTTTCTCCTTTGTCTTTATTCAATGTCTGATAGTTGCCCTCCATGGAACACGTTCAGCTGCGACTTGCTCCCAATGTGCATTATCAATGCCTGTATCAATCATGTCCCGCTTACACACATCTTTGTATCGTAGTACAGGCCGACCCTGACATATCCTACCCATCTGTAATTCACCAAAAAGATGTCCTTTAATATTCTATCATCATCCATCCTCCTAACGTGTCTTATCCATTTAAGTCTACGAAGACTGAGCATGGAACACACATTCACACAACCCGATCTTTCCAATACTTCAGTATTTGTGATTTTGTCTTGCCACTCAATACCAAGTATTCTTCGCAGACACCGCATATGAAAGCTGTTTAAACGTTTCTCTTGGTGTGAGTAAGTTGACCAGGTTTCATTGCCATAAAGAAGAGTACTAAGGACACAGGCTTGGTAGACGAGAACTTTTGCTTTGGCAGTAAGTTTCCTGTTCTCCCAGACTCTTTTTGCTAACATGTTCATTGTTTTTGCTGCCTTACCAATCCTGATGTTGATTTCCTGATCTAGGGATAATTTGCTATTTACCTCTGATCCTAGATATGTAAAATGGTGTACTATCTGTCGCGAAATGCCGCGTTTACAACCCATAATATTTTCATGGACTTCAACATCTGAGGTACCACTTAGAGTAAGGAACATAAGAATGAATATATTCTCTACTAGCATTATAAAAGCCCACTGAGCCGTGACGCAAGAGGGCTCTCTATGGTTTGGCAAGCAAATAAAACCGCACAGGTATGATGCAAACAACCTGGTTTATCACAAGAGTTGGAAAACTGGTCTACCCCAGAGCCTAATTGCTCCTCTGACATGACACATGATAAGCAGGGCTAGGAAAATCGGTCAACCGTTAAGGCTGACCACCTTGTGAAACAGACCAGAGATGCAAGGTGTGAACTCACTATCTTATAAGACTCCTGGGGTTAAACAGTGGTAGACTGACTGGGGCCTCTCAGCCACACACAATGTGAAAGGCAAGCTGAAGAGAGACTGCCCACTGCCCCAGGTGTGAAGGCCAACCATTCAGAAAGAATTTATGATGGACATGCTGGGAGATAATTCAGTCTGCACCACAAAAATGTGTGAATTGAAACTGCTCAGATAGGAGACTACCCCAGCCAATGGTGGGAACTAGACCCCCAGATCAAATAAGGCATTTAAAACCACAAGAAAGTGGTAATTGAATTAAATGCCTGGGGGAGATAAGGAATAGTATATATGTTAGGAGATTCTGATACTCAGATCAGGAATGAAAAATCTTTGAACAGGTGAGAAGAGAGAGTAAATGTAGATTTCTGAGTAACTATCTAAGTCTTTTAGATGTATGTACTGATTTTCAGTCTATATCTGACCTAGGTTATTTCAAGAAATATCATTGTCTAAGGTTACTTGAGTGTGCACTATTCTTTCTCAGTTATGTGCCACTTCAGCTAGACTTGTTGTATATCTCATTTGGTAGCTATACAATATTATTACTAATTAATAATGCATGATGCTATTATGTTGAGTATCATTATATGTCCATTTTGAAGTATATTGTGTATATTGGATGTTTGATATAGTTGAATTGTCATATGCATAATTTTTGTAACTCGGCAGACTTTTATTTGGTCTGTAACGTATATGGAAACTATGTTTCCCAGTATGTTGTATATAAGGATATTACTTCCGTTTTGCATTCATACTACGCATGTAGGAATAATCTTATATGCCATTTTGAATTCGCATACCTTAGATGTAGTTGAGATTGATTTGTTATATGGTAACTCACTAAGAAGAATTTGGTGTTTACTATTGTGTGCGCATTGGCACATTGGCCATATATTGCATTGGTAGCAGAGGTGTAATGGTACAGAGATTACCCACAATTGTTATAGGGTATATGGTGCTAAACCTTTTCATTGTATGATGGATGGTAATTCACGGAAGTCTGGCACAGATACTGGTCACGGCTTGTAAGCCCGGATGATCAGTTACTATCATATCATTACCGACCCTGTGAGCTGCTAAACCAACTTTGGACTGAATGTCTGTATTAGCGACATGGACATAGGACGGCAGAAATGTAATAATTACAGGCGTGTGAGTTAATTGAAAAGCCCGTCCCAGACTAAGACCGTAGGACAGAGATATGGAGGGAGAAGGAGGATGGTGAACACAGTAGAGCGGGAAGATAAACTTGGCCAGACTGGTCATTGTATATGGGTGTGCTAGGATATATGTGGATATAACACATTCTTGATTTCTTCCTAGCTCTCAATAAGAGCGCCTGTGGATAGATCTCAAGAACAAGTGACAACCAGGTAGTGCCAGGACTGGCAGTTGTAGAAAACCGGCAAGCTGTTTTCTACTGAAGAATTCGCTGATCTGACCACGGCTGTTTGCTGATCGGAGCATAATGGCTGTTAGCGGACTTCTCACTGATCCAGACAGGATTCAGAGTTATGTATTTTATAGTAATCATTTCACTTTCATGGTTACTATAGTACATAAACTTATACAATTTCATCATCATCATCTTGAAAAATATCAGATCTCTAATAATAATGATAGCTAATAAATGTTGTAATTTATTTTAACTCATAGTTCAGTCGTTATACTTTATTAATTCCAATTGTGCATACGTGTTGTGTGTGTACATTGGTGGGGGATTACTTACACACCAAGGAAGGGAACAGTCAGGGGAGAAAAACCTGTACTGGGATAGTTGTCAATTACTCTTAAATTTAGACTTAAATATCTATCTTAGCTAATATTCTCCATCCTATTCCTTGGCGAATATTCAGCACAGTTCATTTCAATTTTGTTACGATCCATTTGGAGTTGTATGTTGGATATTCAGGGCTTAATCTGTAGTTCAGCCATGTAGATTTTGTCCCTAGTCAATTTCTGACTATTTGGGGTTGCACGCCAGTGAATAATACTTTCATCTAGGCGGTGGCGCACTCCGACTTCTGACACTATCCCCAGTTCGGCATCGTCAATAAAGATTTATGGTACCCCATGTGCACCTTGTGACATAATCTGTGTCTTCTTTTTGGTAATTGTTAAACCATATTCAGAACAAGCATTGGAGAATGCAGACAGTAGATGTTGTAATTCTTCCTCAGAGTGGGTTGTAATTGCAGCATCATCTTTGATTAGTACCCTCCTAATATTGGTCTTGGCCTTCAATCTCTGAGCATTATAGAGGCTGCCATCTGAGCGTGAGTGAATGTATATACCGGCATCCTGATCACGAAAGGCATATTTCAGAAGTGAAAAGTATATTCCAAAGATGGTGGGGGATTAACTCAACTCTTGATTTCAAACTCTTCTGAAGTTGCACAATCAAACTTGATTATACCCTTCATGCCTGTGGGGAACGATTCCACAATGGACAGAAGAGTTTGTGGGCAGTCAATCTTCTTTAGTGCCTTGAACAGACCCTCACGACTGATCAAATCAAAGCCTTTGTGAGGTCGATGAAAGCAATAAACAGTGGTTGATTTTGTTCCTGGCATTTTTCTTGCATTTGTCGCAATGACAATATCATATCAATGGTAGACAGGTCCTGTCTGAAGCCGCACTGTGATTCGGGGTAGACTTGATCCTCTAGGACTTGAAGTCTGCGCATAACAATTCTGGCAAATACTTTCCCCAACAGTTCACAGACGTTAGATTCCCCTATAATTGATACAGTCGCTTCTGTTGCTCTTGTTCGTGTACAGCGTTATGATGCTTGAATCTTTGAAATCATGTGGCACTTGTCCTTCTCGCCAGCATAGCTCTATTAGCTGGTGGATCTGTAGAGTGAGTGTGTCTTGCCCACTCCTGATATCCTCTATTGGAATCCCATCCTTACCTGGAGCCTTGTCAGATGCAAGTTCATTTATAGTACACTTAACTCCGGGAAGGTTAACCAGGTCAACAAATGACCGCAGAAGTCGGATGTGTCGGCCTAACGGCACAAGAACGCAGCTCTGCTGTAAACAGGCACAACGCAATCACGTCCGAAAAAAACTCCGGATGAACGCAGCAGAAGAAGAAGAAGTACACTTAACTTCTGTTTTGGTAGTAAGTGTGTCCGGGTGGTCAAGAGTTGGCAGGGCCTCTATGGCGTTGAGGGCATAATCCGCTAGCTTGGTCTCACTTGAGTAAAGCTCTAAATAGTGCTCTACCCATCTATCCATCTGCTGTTTCTTATCAGTGATGATTTCGCTGGCTTCTGAGGACGGGGATGGTGCACTTCTTTTGATCATTGGACCACAGGCTTTCTTTATCCCTTCATACATGCTTCTGATGTTTCCCTTATCACTTGCATTTTGAATGGACTCACATAACTTGATCCAATAGTCATTTGCACACTGTGTGGCAGCCTTTTGCACATCCTTCCTAGCTTGCTTCAGCTCACTATCAGTGTTACGCGTTCTTCTTTCCTTGTTTCTTTAGAGAGCTATCTTCTTTTTATCAATCAAGGCTGCAGTGTCTGGCTGTTTGCCGCAAACGATTCCTGCCTCTTGTGTTCCACATTGCCGTAAACCCTTACCGCAGTTTTATAAAGAGTTTCCCTAAGTTTACCCCACTTTTCACTTAATGTACATTTTTCTGATGTATCAGTGAACGTGTCTTCAAGTTTGCTGTTGAAACTTAAACTACTTTTCAGAATCGTGAGTGTTAATAATATTAATTCTGGGGATAGATTTGTGTTTAGCTGTGTAGATTCTCGTTGGTCTCAGTCTAACTCTTGTAACAACCTAAGAATGACCCGTATCACAGTCAGCACTGTGGTAACTTCGAGTTAATGATGTATTGTTCAGATGTTGTCTCCGTGTGATGATGATGTCCAGCTGACGCCAATGGCCGGATCTTGGATGTTTTAACGTGACTATATGCCTATCTTTTGAAAACAAAAAAAGAAGTGTCTAATGCATAGGTAAATTCTGGTTCAATGCTCCAGCAGCCTTTGCCCATTTTCATTCACGCTACTAGATTTTAGAACTGCCTTGATCACAGAGTCTAACTCCTCATAGAATGAATCCTTCACATCATCAGAGAAAGTGACTGTCGGTGAAAATGCAGTGATAATGGTGGCAAAACTACAAACGGTTGACAAACGTATAGATAATAGTCTTTTATTACCTCTAGCTGGAATTTCAATCATTCCCAGTAGTGAATTCTTCACTGCAAAGCTCACACCATGTTGCCTTTTTTCTGCCTGCCCTCTACCCTTCTCAAACAAGGTATAATTGTTTTTCCTGAGTGATCCTTCCTCAGCAAGACCAGTCTCCTTCAGGCTAGCAATATCAATGTTAAGACGATTAAGTTCGGCATCAATCACTGTCGTTTTTCTCACATCGTCAATATTCATCAGATCATTTGAAAATCTATTTTTATTTTTAGTCCGTGGTGCATGACTTTACCGCCAGTGAATCAGTGTTTGTCCTAGCCCCAAGTACCCATCGAAGCAGGCAGGCTGTGGCGGATCAGCACCCAGTTGGCCGGGGGATACCCAGCTTGTGGCGGACGATAGCTGATAAGTGACACCTGTGATGTCTCCCACCATCACACGCAATCCGTGGTGACCCTGTCTAAGCCAATTGAAAAGGGACATATAACCTGTAACTGCTACCTCCCGCTTTGATTCCAAGACCGGTTAAGACCAGGGATTGATTTATAGCTCTCCATAGCACAAAGCCTGGACTGAATTGTAGAGACCATGTGCTGCACGTGCAGCTTGATCCCTCTCTCGGTCTGTCTCCTTTACTCCAGAGGAAAGGTAACACCATTACATATGGAACAAGACAAACTGCAGAAGCTGTCGGATCAGCAAAGTAATGCTCCAACTGTCAACCTGTCGGAGCTTTGATCCTAAACCACTTGCCAACAAAGTTTAGGGCCTGGTCCGCCCTGCCTTGACATTTAGTCTTTAGGTTGCATTTCCTCGCCCTAGGAGTAGTAGGAAAAGCGCAAGACGGTTATCATTTCGGGTGCAGCACCTTCTAGGTCAGGGTATAAAACTTTATATATGGGTTATACCATCCACGTTGTGATGTCACAGAAATGGACCTCAAAGTTCAAACTTAGGTCAGATATCTAGGTCACTGAAAGTAACTGTGATATTTGTGTGTGTGTGTGTGTGTGTGTGTGTACGTGCGTGCGTGTGTGGGCGGGGTAGGCTGACGTGGGATGTAGGAGCATGGGTGGGGCGCGGAGTGCGGGCACGTGGGGTGGGGCTAGGTGGTTCGGGCATCATTTGAAAATCGTAATAAGTAACAATGTAGATATGGCGTTTATGTGATCTATATAGAGGTCGTAGTGGCTTATACACTATCATCATACAGGTTACAGCTCTTTAAATGAAAACAGTAATAAAGTAAAGATGGTGGACAATAGTGGTTGTAGTGGTCGGTATGTGTGTGCATATAGTGTAAACGGGTGTCGTAGAGTTACAGTACTCTCCCTCCGGATAGGAGAGTGGCTGTGGACTGGGTGTAAGTCGGGCTTTCGTTGTTAATGAGGTGGGCGGGTCGAATCGCGGTATTGCTAAGAGTGGAGATGGGATGGCAAAGTGACAAGCGAGGAGACCGGCATGGCAGCTGGTATGACTTGGATGGGCCCGAAGTGTGGATTCGAACCCAGTTGTCGATGTGGCTGAGTGTATGACACAGTGGTCGGCATGGCAAAGGGTATGACACAGTGGTCGCTGCTCTCTATCTATCTATATATCTATCTATCTATCTATCTATCTATCTATCTATCTATATATCTATCTAACTATCTATCAACGGTTTCCCACGAGGAAGGACGCGTTTGTGTGGTCTCCTCCTTTTTGGATTAAATTTCCTGTTTATCTACATTCGTACGCAATGGATTTTATATGTTTGTGATCACAATGATGCCGTTCAACTGTTGAACTTGTTTTAAAGTTGCTATATGTGCAGTGTTAGATATAAATGCTAATAATATTGTATTCAATAACACTATGGATAAATTATTCATGGAGCAGCGGTGCGTCAGTAAGTGATAGCTTGAACTAGCCAATCACATCACTTGGATTTAAACCGTGGGCGGCGCTACAATGTTTCCGTGTTTGTTGAAACGTAATATTATGTAATGTAATGATGTCTGTCGAGGAGGAAATTTCTGTGCTGGAGTTACCGGGAGAAAGGGGGCGAAGTGGATTACGATCTACAGTAACAAGAAACTACACACTCAACAAAGAGCGGGCAGTGAAAAGCAAACTTAAGAACTGTTTTAGCTCGCCATCGCTGTCTGTTAAATGTATGGATGACGGTAAATGCATCTCTATCACATTCAACAATACAATACATTACGAGGCATTTCGAACATGCCTGGTCAATTATTACCATGAAGCCAAAGTTGATTATAGAAAAGACCGACAAGGAGCGGAGGTGGAAGTCAAAATATCATCTCCCCTACACACGTTGCATTTGTACAACACGCAGAATAAAATTTTAATACAAGGGGCAAACGCCGTCATGTCTGAGTGGCTCGCGACACAGTTCGTCGAAATTGAACAGGCAGCTCTGAAACTGACAAGTGACTCGCTAATCACACCTGCCGATTTCAGCACGCTAGTGTCTGCCATAAAACCAACACAGCCTACAGCGGTCACGCTATTGTCAGACAGAACCATAAAATCAACACAGCCTGCAGCGGCAGTCGTTACAGCATCAGGCGATAGTAACAACATACTCCAATATGCCACGACTCAACACAGCAGCAGCTCGAACGCAGCTTCTTCTAACCAACCAGTGTTGCTAGCCATTGAATACCCGATGAGGCGCCTAGGGGACAGTATGCAACCAAATGAAAACAACTCAAACCAAATTGAGGTTGCACCGTCGGTACTAGATGAAAGCCCAGCTACAAATCAACACTCATGCGGTTGTCAGCAGCACATTGAAAGGTTAGAGGCAAGTTTGAAGGTACTTCTAGACGCCGCCTCTGACAACACAGACAAGATTGCCAGGATCACTAATGACTATATCAACCTCAAGTCAGAGGTCGCTCTCCTGAGAGAGGAAAATGGTATACTGAAACACACTATTGAGACTTTACAACGCACGCCCACTATTGATCAGGGAGCACAGACTTACAGCTTCGAAACAACACAACCATCTCTGGGAGCGCCAACTATACAGCCAACGAATACACATCAACAAACAGACAAAGCCATTCAACAGGACTCGACATTTCCCATAGAAGTAAAAGTCAGCAATCGATTTGAACTACCAAAAGAGCAATTGGTAAACGACAGTCAGTACGACGAGACATTGCTGACAGACAACCCGCCTATTCAAGAATCGGCTGGTAACCTGCAAGAAGGCAGTCCACAGCCGGATAATTATCAATGGCAGAAACAACGTGCAAGACGTACCAGAAGCCAATACACACAGAGACTACCAACTGACTGCACCCACTTGATAATTGGCGACTCCTTGATGAAAGGCATATACAGTGATCGTATGTCCTCATCACACGCCGATAAAGCTACAACAATTCCACTTCCAGGTGCAGGGTTAGACAGTCTAACAAACAGTATACGTAGAATGGAAATCAACGAAAGCGTGAAGAGGATTACAATACATATAGGAATTAATGACACTATGAGAAACCAAAATATCACCATTTCTCAGTTACGAAAACTACTAGACTTATTACGCCATAATTTTCCAAATTCTAAAGTGTTTTTCTCTTCCATCATACCACCAAGTTATGGCCCCGAACGTCGACTAGCCGACATAAACAACAACACCCTAGAGAAATTTTGTAATCAGTATAATGTACACTTTATCAACAACACACCATTTTTTTACATCTCACAGAGGCGCGCCAAAGAAACGACTGTACAGTGACCAGATCCACACATCCACATTAGGTAATAGCTTCCTTGCTAAAAATATCAAGTATCCGGAGAGAGCACACAACATGACCAACACACAAACACGACGAACATTGACTACGGTAGCCAGTCGAAATACCCCCATCATCCCAGATAAACGTCTGCTGACGTCTGACCCCCGAACGCCTGCCATTCAAGGTGCACACATGCTACCAAGAATAAATCAACCTCTCCTTCCTACCCCACCCTCACACGTGAAGGAAATAACTACCAGGAAGATTTCCCTAACCTCACTTCCAACGAACCCTCGTTGCAAGCAGCGGTACACACGCACGGTAGTAATACCACCTTGGCACACCAAGCTCAAGACAGCTATGGGCTCCATAGCAGACAACAAGAGGCTCCGTATCACCAAATTCACGCCAGCAATGAGCGAACAAGCAGGCAACAACAGGTTCCGCATCACCAAGTTCACGCCAGTAATGAGCGACCAAGCGGACAACAACAGGTTCAGCATCATTGGAGTCCAGAACTTCTATACTTGATGCAATTTAGTCCTGCCGCACTGAATCAATCCCTTATGTCTCTACAATACAGACCTGTGAGATAGGATACATATTAAAAACGGAACCCTATATGCATTGATATCAGCAACAGAGCTTCCTCCTTGAACTTTAATTGCTTACTGTTTAACGTTTTATTCCCGTGTGGGATACTCCACTTTAAACAGAAACATTGACTTGGATAGTCATTTATTCATTCTTTTGGATAACAGCTGGTCTTTAGCTTGTGAAGTAGTTTTTTTCAGGTTAATTATTTGTTGTATGTTCTTTAATTCGTTTTATTCTGTGTTAGCATTATATTCGTTGGTCTAATTAGTTATATCGTTATAATATTGTCATTTACATATCGATTTGTATTACTGAATATTTTGTAAGTTAATGTAATTGTGGTTTTTTATGATCTTGTAGTTTTGCTTAACTTTGACTAATTTACACTTTCTTCATGGATGAAATGTCTGAGAAGTGGCAACACTGGCTCAATAAGTCAGGAATACACATTGGACACTTAAACATTTGCAGCTTATTTAACAAGCTACCAGAGTTATCTTTTATTCTTAATCAAAATTTTTATTTATTCGGCCTTAGTGAAAGTAGGCTTAATGATAACATTTCAGATGAAGACATCTCTATTAAAGGATACAAAGTTTTCAAAAGGGATCCCTGTAGGAAACAAGAGACAGGCATAGTAACCTATGTTTCTAATTTCCTAAATGCTCACCGTAGGCTAGACTTTTAAACTTGCGAAATAGAATGTATTTGGTTAGAGCTAAAACTTCAAAACCGCACACCCCTGACAATTAGCTACCTCTATCGAAATCCAAGTGCTGGACACGTCTGGTACCAAAACTTCACTACCATGATGGATGTGGTTTTCGCTTCCGGGGAAAATATTATACTACTCGTAGACTTTAACATTGACACCAACAAATCCAACATAATATGGGGACATATAATTGTATCATACAATGTCCAACAAATAGTACAACAAGCCACTAGAGTATCAAAGTCATCTTCAACAGTCATAGATCACATTTATGTAACTTGCTCAGACAACATCATAGAATGCACCGTACCCAATTGTGCAATGAGCGATCACTACCCAATATGCTGCACGTGGTCTAAAAAAGGAATTAAAACTCCTAAACATAAACACATAAATGTAAAATATAGAAGTTACAAAAAATTTCAACCAAAACGCATTTTTACAGGACTTGCTCAGTTCACCTCTAGACAATGTATATCAGCTTCCTGGTCCGGATGATGCTCTGGAATTCTGGATGAAAACCTTTATTGATGTTTTTGATAGACATGTGCTAATCAAGGAAGTTCGAGTAAAACACCACGTCAAGCCACCTTGGATCACACAGGAAATACTTGAAATTATGAGAGACAGAGATAAAGCACATAAAAAGCGGGATCTTAACGCATACCGTACTCTTAGAAACAAAGTTCAATATACCATACGACGGGAAAAGAAAAATTACTTTACGAACTTAGTAATGGATAAAACAAATAGTAAGGATATATGGAAGGCAATTAACACTTTGACAAACAAGTATAACTTCCGAAATTCCTTACCATCAAATCATATTACATGCGACCAATTCAGTAAGTTATTTTCAAACTGACGTAGACCAGTTGAAGGCTTCAATACCTAATTCTCCTTGCAACTTATCTTTACTGTCATCGTTTTGCGAGAATAGATGCTCTCGCGATATTCTTTCCGACATACCGTTAATGACAATCACTGAAGTATTCACTTACCTCAGTAACCTAAAAAAACACAACCTCATCTGGGTTAGATGGAATCAGCAACCGGATTCTCCGTTGTGCTGCGCCAGTGATCTGTATATCACTAACCTATGTATATAATCAATGTCTCACCAAAGGTCACTTTCCATCAGCTCTCA
This sequence comes from Cepaea nemoralis, assembly GCA_014155875.1. Classification (NCBI taxonomy): domain Eukaryota; kingdom Metazoa; phylum Mollusca; class Gastropoda; order Stylommatophora; family Helicidae; genus Cepaea; species Cepaea nemoralis. The sequence goes on from JACEFZ010014395.1 coordinate 54,514, forward strand.
AAATCGCTAAAGTGTACCGTCTTTTTAAATCTGATTCATTAGACAATGGTCTCCCGAACAATTACAGACCCATTTCTTTACTATCATCACTATCTAAGCCACTAGAAAAACACATCCATAAAGTAACATTACAGTATTTAGTTCGCAACAAGCTTATTGTTGACAGTCAATCAGGATTTCGACCAAAATATTCTTGCCATACTGCCCTAACAAACATGATAGAAAATTGGCACCAGAATATAAACAACAACAGTCTATGTGGAACTGTGTTTATTGATTTCAAGAAAGCATTTGATATGATAGACCATGTTATTTTAATTTAAAAATTTGAGACAATGAAAATTGGCCCTAATGTAGTCACTCTAATATCATCTTTTCTATCAAACAGAAAGCAAGTAGTATCACATAATAAATCTCTGTCTCAAACCACTACCTAAGTGTAAAATATAGAAGTTACAAATATTTCAACCAAAACGCATTTTTACAGGACTTTCTCAGTTCACCTCTAGACGATGTATATCAGCTTCCTGACCCGGATGATGCTCTGGAATTCTGGATGAAAACCTTTATTGATGTTTTTGATAGACATGTGCTAATCAAGGAAGTTCGAGTAAAACACCACGTCAAGCCACCTTGGATCACACAGGAAATACTTGAAATTATGAGAGACAGAGATAAAGCACATAAAAAGCCGGATCTTATCGCATACCGTACTCTTAGAAATAAAGTTCAATATACCATACGACGGGAAAAGAAAAAATTACTTTACGAACTTAGTAATGGATAAAACAAATAGTAAGGATATATGGAAGGCAATTAACACCTTGACAAACAAGTATAACTTCCGAAATTCCTTACCATCAAATCATATTACATGCGACCAATTCAGTAAGTTTTTTCAAACTGACGTAGACCAGTTGAAGGCTTCAATACCTAATTCTCCTTGCAACTTATCTTTACTGTCATCGTTTTGCGAGAATAGATGCTCCCGCGATATTCTTTCCGACATACCGTTAATGACAATCACTGAAGTATTCACTTACCTCAGTAACCTAAAACAACACAACCTCATCTGGGTTAGATGGAATCAGCAACCGGATTCTCCGTTGTGCTGCGCCAGTGATCTGTATGTCACTAACCTATGTATATAATCAATGTCTCACCAAAGGCCACTTTCCATCAGCTCTCAAAATCGCTAAAGTGTACCCTTTTCTTAAATCTGGTTCATTGGACAATGGTCTCCCGAACAATTACAGACCCATTTCTTTACTATCATCACTATCTAAGCCACTAGAAAAACGCATCCATAAAGTAACATTACAGTATTTAGTTCGCAACAAGCTTATTGTTGACAGCCAATCAGGATTTCGACCAAAATATTCTTGCATACGGCCCTAACAAACATGATAGAAAATTGGCACCAGAATATAAACAACAACAGTCTATGTGGAACTGTGATTATTGATTTCAAGAAAGCATTTGATATGATAGACCATGTTATTTTAATTAAAAAACTTGAGACAATGAAAATTGGCCCTAATGTAGTCACTCTAATATCATCTTTTCTATCAAACAGAAAGCAAGTAGTATCACATAATAAATCTCTGTCTCAAACCACTACCTTCAATATTGGAGTACCGCAAGGCTCTATTCTTGGCCCTCTATTATTTGCCATATATATTAACGATCTACCTTTGCATCTTTCGTCGTCCTGCGATCTATTTGCAGACGACTGTACAGTGTACACAAACGCTGAAAACTGTATTTTACTGGAGTCGTCTTTACAACAAGAATTAAATAATGTAGTTAGGTGGAGCTATTCAAACCGTATGCAAATTAATATCACTAAAACAAAATCAATGTTATTAACAACCAGACAAAGACTTCAAACTCTAAGCTCACACACATCACTTCAACTTCACATCGATAACATGCCAGTAGAAAGTGTAATTGAGCACAAAACATTAGGCCTAATCATTGATAGAAACCTAACCTTTAATTCCCACGTTCAAGCGCTCATTAAACAAACAGCGAAAAAAGTCTACCAACTCGCCAAAATTAAAAACTTCCTTGATGAGGACACAAGGAAACTATTCTATACTTCTCATATACAGACACACTTTGACTACTGCTCTACAATCTGGGACGGTTGTTCTAATTCAAACACCAAGCGACTTTACTCACTCCAGAAACGGGCCATGAGTCTAATTTATAGCAAACATTTATCTGACAATCCCAGCCTGTATAAACGCCTTCAGTTACTACCACTCCGCAAACGCCTGCTTTTCAATAAAGCTAAACTAATTCACAAAATCCTGCATCGGAATACCCCAAATTACCTTTGGCCATTGTTTAAATATAATGCTAGACACAGTAAACGTTTAAATATACTACACATTCCGAAGCCTAGGATTGACTTATACAAAACAAGCTTAACGTACTCTGCAGCTCAGCTGTGGAACAATCTTCCACAAGAAATCAAAGACATCACCAATCCCTATTCATATAATCGCAAATTACTCGAACACTATCTCAGTACGGATTACCTTCCCCCTTAATAATAGTGATAATAATAATAACAACAAAACCCTAGTATAACAGCCAGTCCCCTTTTGGTAGGCCAGTATATTCCACATGGCTAATAACAAGTGTCAGACCATTATCTAATGTTACTGTGTCGTGTAGTTTTGATGTTCGTATTTTGCCCATGCCTTTATAATGCATATCTTTTATGTTGTTGCTGTTCTCTGTTAGCCTTGAATGATGTGTGAATGAAATAATGTATGGAAGAGAGTGATAGAAGGGCAGAATGTTAGACGGGCCTGCGTGCCCAATTCTTAACCCTTTGAAAATAAAGTTTGTTCTATCTATCTATCTATCTATCTATCTATCTATCTATCTATCTATCTATCTATCTATCTATCTATCTATCTATCTATCTATCTGTCTGTCTGTCTGTCTGTCTGTCTATAGCGTGATGTATGGGTCGGCGGGGATATGTGTGTGTAGGTGGGGATGTGTGGTTTGGGGATGTGTGTTTGACTGGGTTGTTGGGGATCTGTGCTTGTGTTATGGAGGATATGTGGGTGGGTGAGTGTAGATGGGTTATGGGATGAGTGGAGGATGTGTGTGTGTGGGTGGGGAGATGTGTGTAGGTGGGGGATGAGTGGGTGGATGATGGATGGGTGGGTGCATGTATGTGTGTCTGGGGATGTGTGTGTGGGTGGGTGGGAGATGTGTGGACTGATGCGGGATGGGTGGATTGTTGGGGTATGTGTCTCATAACATGGTAATAAGCATTGTTTATGTTTACAACATTCATTTGACAATGGTTATTTTTCCTATGTGAATGTATTATGCATTAATGATGAACGAAAGATGAGTGACTGGAAGGGCCAAATGTAAGACGGGCCTGCGTGCCCAATTTGCTACCCTTTGAAAAAAAAGTCCTTTTGTTCTATCTATCTATCTACCTATTTATCTATCTATCTATCTATCTATCTATCTATCTATCTATCTATCTATCTATCTATCTATCTATCTATCTATCTATCTATCTATCTATCTATCTATCTATCTATTTATCTATCTATCTATCTATCTATCTATCTATCTATTTATCTATCTATCTATCTATCTATCTATCTATCTATCTATCTATCTATCTATCTATTTATCTATCTATCTATCTATCTATCTATCTATCTATCTATCTATCTATCTATCTATCTATCTATCTATCTATCTATTTATCTGCCTGCCTGCCTGCCTACCTGCCTGCCTGCCTGCCTGCCTGCCTGCCTGTCTGTCTGTCTGTCTGTATGTCTGTGTATTCATCTCTTTGTGATGTCAGTATCTGTCTGACTATATAAACCCTAGGTGAAAATTTAATACAAACGGATAGTTTATGCCCCACTCCGACATCAACTTTAGAACAGCTGACGTGTGGTATTATGTTACGGCTAGTGAAATTAACACAGCTTTGACCTGAATTCACCTAGCGAAGACCTCGCTGGCGAAGGTCACGTGTACATTTCGTTGTTGGCCTGTCAATGGCTAATCACTAGGACAACGTGTGTAGGCGTATTTAAGAGTGTCTATATGTCTTGTGTCTGTGTATGTGTGATTGTGTACTGTGTGTTTGTGTGTTTGAGCATATGACTGAAAGCATGTGTGTCTGTCCATCTAGCTGTCTGTATATCTATGTGTCTAACTGTATACATATATCTATATTGCTGACTGTATGTGTGTTTGTGTTTTTATCGTATGTCTATCTGCGTGTATGTCGTTGGATGTGTGTGTGAGATTCTTCTTCTTCATCAGTGTTCCGAGCCATTGAGGATCTTTGCTGCAGATACAATCCGTCTCCATTAGTCTGTCTGGTTGACCTTCTCTTGCCAGTCGTTGATTCAAAGTGCTTGTAGGTCTGTGTATATATTATCTCTCCACCGTCTTTTTGGTCTACCTCGGGATCTACGGTCATTTATTTCCTGAGTGTAAGCGAGTTTTGTTTGCCTATTGCCTTCCATTCTTTCTATATGCTCCAGCCATTGTAGTCTATGAGTCTTCATGATACCAGTGATTAGCGGGGACTTAAACAGATCATAAATGTCTTTGTTACTTCTTCTTTTCCACTCTCCACTTTGTGTATCCTTAATGGGTCCAAAGATGCGTCTTAAAACTTCCTTCTCAAAGGTTTGTAACAAGGCTTCGTCTCCTTTCGTTATACTCCAGGTTTCAGAGCCATACTGAACAACTGGTTTGATCAGTGTTTTGTATATTGTGATTTTGGTGTTACGAGATAGCGCATTTGATTTTGGTAGATGTAGTGCATAGTATATCTTATTTCCAGAATTGATTCTAGTTTGTATTTCTTCCCTTATGATGTTGGAGCAGTTGAAGATTGTACCCAGGTATTTGTATGTTTCCGATCTTTTATTGGTCATATTATCTATTTGTATGTGGTCAGAGATTTTAGCCATTTCTTCTCTTGAAATTACCATATATTCTGTCTTATCTTTGATAACCAGCCCCATCTGTTGGGCTTTTTCCTTTAAGTGAGTCAATATTTCCAATGTCTTATGTTCATTTTCCCCTATAATATGTATATCATCTGCATAACCAAGCAGCTTGGATGTTCCTCCAATATCACATTCCTCCATTATCTTCCTTCAACTTTCTCTAGAGCCAGATTGAAGCGTAGCGGCGATAGTGCATCACTTGTTTCAAGCCAGATGTTATTTGGAAAGGGTCTGATTTCCTGCCTTTATATGTTACTATATTATAAGTATCTTCCATGCATAGTCTGGTCATGTTGATTAACTTTCTTGGTATTCCAAATTCCTGCATAGCATTCCATGTGTGTGAGATTGTTGTGGAAGTTTTTGTGTGTGAGATTGTTGTGCTGTGGATTGTTGTGTGTGAGATTGTTGTGGAACTGTTGTAGCATTCCATGTGTGTGAGATTGTTGTGGAACTGTTGTAGCATTCCATGTGTGTGAGATTGTTGTGGAAAATTTGGGTAACACATTTTCTTACTTTGATTAACATATTTAATAATTTCGGCATCATTATTCCTACTTTGGCTAGCACATTTTCCTATAGCTTTCAGTTTTTATGTACTCTAGTGCGTTCTCACGTCTCTACCTCTTCCTTTTACTTCTGTGAGCGCCAAATAATACATGTGTGTTTATTTATAAGATAGACGATCTACTGCAGTGAATCTTTAGCATGTTATTCCCCCAGCATTCAGGGTCTAGGCTATCACCCTCTATAAACTCCATCTGTTGGTGTTATCTTCCCATTTAAGCTGTTGTCTTCCTTTAACATGTTTGCCATCCGTAAATAACTCTAGCATGGTTGTTAGAAGGTGTTGTTTTTATATGTACCATATATCTTATTTTCCCAGTAGAAGCAAGACTGATATGTTAAAAATAAAAATCAAAGATATAATTTTATGATATATATCTTACGTTTACAAACGAATGAAAACGCCATTACCAGATACATATTTCAGACTTTAAAAAGACACAAAAACAAACATATAACATTATAATATATTATACATATACGAGGGCCGGTCAATAAGTAATGCCTCGTAATTTGGTTTCTTTTAATTTTGTAATTTCATTTAATGGGGATTGGGGGGGGGGGGGGGGGGGGGGGGGTCGCCTCATAAAATTCACATTGAAACGAAACCCTAAGTCTGTACTTGAAAAAATGTATTTCTCAATGTAGTCTCCGTTAGCCGGTCTCCCTGGCGGAGGCGTTAATGACGATGTTCATAATCCCGTAAACTCTCGTACGAAACACAGCTGCGCGAGATTCGGCAGCGGGATCGCGTCGTGTTGGTTACTTACGGGGGTATGTAAGACGGTCGTTCAGAAAGTAATGGTAAACTACTGACCGTAAAACTTGCCAAGACATCAACATTAGCTGAACAATGCTGGTGTTGGCTGCAATGTTTTATAATGGATATGCGAGAGAAAAAAAGTCTCCTTTATTCATTATAGTTGTTGTCTATATTCTCACAAGGGCATATATCCCCGCACTGTAAAAATACGCGTCATTGTTTTCCTAAACCAAGGGTGTCGGTGTTCTCAAAGTGTTGTCCGCGAAGATCTTCTTTCAATGGTCCAAACAGATGGAAGTCTAAAGGTGCTAAATCGGGATTGTAAGGGGGTGTCGTATCCTAAAACGTCCTTACAATTACCTTGGAATGACTATTTAAAAATGCAAATCCCTAATAGCACTGTTTAAGCACCTTACTTTTTGGGGAAGGAAACAGAGCTAAACTAACCCGTAGGGCAGCCAAATTTATTTGGCCTTAGTTTAAAAGCTTAGCACCAAGATTGTGCAAATACCTGGCCAAGACAGACGCTAGACCGAACAAAGGGATTAATGGGCTTTTGAGTGAAGAACAAAGGCCGAACGCCAAGCTTCCCCCACTGGGGGAGAACAAAGAATGTTTAAATTATTTCACTCTGCGGAGCAATAGGTATGGTGAATATAAACTACTTTTGAATATGTAACTATGTTTTTTTTTTTTAAATACGGTACATATATCAATGTGTTTAATTAAGAATTGGTTAAGATGATAAATCACTTATTCTGGTAAGCAAGGGCCGGAATGAGCCTGATTGATGTTTACTACTGAGCGCCATGTTTGTGCCACGCTGTCAAATTTTTCCTATGCTTCTACAATTTCATATTCCTATGTTACACCTATTCTATGCATTGTGAAACTATATCTCACTATCAATGATTGGAAAAACTGTTAATATCCTAGGTTGTGGAGATTCACTCTTAAGGACATTTCACAAACTTACTCTCCATGTGGAAGCATACTACTGATCACACATCTTATGAATATACGTCATGTTGGAGAGATTGTCTTGCTAATCGCTGATCTGTAACTTGAACTATCGTGCCAAAATCTGGTACAATCTTCTTGTTAACATATTAGTAACCACACAATATATGTTTTGGACATGTAATATTTTCATAAATATAGCTAGGGAAATACAAAAACATTGGCTCGTGCATTATTATTATGTATGAGTATTATTATTGTTATCCATATATGAGAAATGTACGTGTTTGTTTTTCTCTGATATATATATATATATAATATATATATATATATATATATATTATATATATATATATATATATATATATATATATATATATATATATACATATACATATATATATATATATATATATATATATATATATATATATATTTTATATATATATATATATATATAATATATATTTATATATATATATATATATATATATATATATATATATATATATATAATATATATATATATATATATATATATATATATATTCTGTCATGATTGTTACTTTGCTGTTGGGAATATTCATGTTAATGTTACCCTAGTGGATGGACATAATGATATTGATATAAGAATCCTTGTGTATGTCAGCACCAGAAGAAGATAATGTGAATGATATGGTTGATGGCCGGTGGCCTAATACTGATTACACCTAATGAAAGAAGACGAGGCAATTATGAGACATAAGGCCTATGGCTCCGAAATCCTTGTCAGGATAGGATAGATATAACATCAATATGGATTGAATGTTCAAGAACTCTCAGATCCATCAAATAGTCCCCAGTAACAACAGCAGAATAGAATATTGAGTGAGAAGATACCTTACTCACAACAGAAGCTAGAATAGCTCAACACCAAGCGACGGGGGACAGTGGAACGTGGAAACCCACTTCTTTCTCCTTCTCCTTGTTTTGTTTGTACTTGTGTTATAAACATGTTAACCTCAAACAGTAGATTAATGCCTGGGTTGTATTCTTTTGTGATTTCCAGCTCTAGAGAGCAGCAGGAATTGGTGGTTTGGATTTTGGAAGTATCCCTAAACTGGATCCTGGGTTATCAGCCAGTAGTAAGGGATAAATGGCAACCTGTCCTAAACATAGTCTGGACCAACACAACAGTGTTTACTGCTGCATTTATTAGCTGCCATAGCCAGCAACAGACACTTTCAAAGACGACTGACTGCGTGATTAATGAAGTCCTACTTCATGTAGGAATATCCAGGATGGACTTCAGTATCTAAAAATCGACAAAGATAAAGATCTACAGAGTAACCGGCAACAGTATATCGTCTGCTTTGCTTCTGAGAAGTACCGCCGGAAGCATCATCAATCAGCAGCATCAGTGAAACTATGGGATAATCCTACAAGTTTAATAAAACTAACAACAGTGAGAACCCTTCAACTGTCGGTTGGATTCCCAAGTGAATATCCAACAATGGATAAGCCTTCGAAAGAAAGTCACACAGCAGCAAAAGTCAACATAAGGTTCAAGACACTAAAACACCAAATGGGAAGAGACACTGAAACAACATAAGCCAGTACAACCAAGGTACCAACTGAATACCAACTTAATATCCCCTGAAACACAACTGCGAAACCAGATTACCTCAAGGTTTCAAATATGCAACACCCTGACAGAAACTAGCGGAGTAAATGCCTCTACGCGTGCAACGTGTGACGTAATAGACAGTCTCCCACTTTATTTTTGCTTAAATTACAGTGCAGATCATATTTTTCATTATAAATATATCTAGGAAAACGATATTTTCCCTAATTTCCCATGTTTGTAGATATCCATAAATAGGCCTGTATTATTGGCGAAAATTTAATCTATTTAATCTCCTGTAAACCAGTGAATATTCTAGTGTTTTTAAAATATATATTATACAGTATATTATAGAACTATTAGTTATGCATGCCTTCTGCCCCAGCGCAAGTTTGGCTGAAATACATATTCAGTTTTAGCCTGCGACCCGGGTGGCAACACGAGAATCGGCCTGGCCAGTTGTCGTCAGCCGGCAGATCGTCCATTTGGTCGACTGACCCGAAGCGATGTGGACACAGGCGCCGATACTAGCTGTAAAAAGACATATTGCAACAAAATAATCCAGGCTCTAGTTAGCCGATATTTGGGAATAGCCAATGGCGAGCCAAATTGATACCAAAAAGTAATATTTACACTGCTAGTGGCACTGTTCCCCCGTGGAGAGGTTTAATCACCACATTGTGGAAGGTACGTTGATTTAATTAATTAGTACGAATTTACATGTATATATTTACCGGCATTTGTAGTGTAGATTCAGGGTGAACTACGCGATAACTAATGTTAGAGAACAGGGATCGTAAACTACAGCAGGAATAAATATATAATTAATGGAGACGCTGATTATACTAAGACCAAAAATAGAGGAATGAAGAATGAAGAGAACGGTGACACAGAATGGCGAAATCTAACAGGCGGGAACTGGACTATCGAAGAATGGTCAGACAATGAAGCTTGATGTTTAACTAGGGATTAATATAATATATACTAGAATAATATATCGCCAGTGAAGAATATAATTATAGAATGAGAGGGGTAATTCGGATGAATAAACGGTGACTGGAAATACTGATAGTTAATTGTGAAATAATAACTTTTTCACATAGTCTACTGGAGACCACGCTTGTCAGAGGTCATCTCATGACAGCATGGGACAGGCCTTTCATTCACATCAGTATCCTTGCTTCAACGCAGTCCTTCACTGCCTACCCTCTACACCTATGTTAATACTTCAACCTCCTGTAGAATTTAATTTGTGTGTTTCTGGAGTGAATCAGAATTATAATTTACAATACTACTTCATGTGCTGAGATAGAATCTGAGTGATTTATAATATATGTTCATAATTCGTCAAGTGAATGTAATTTGTGTGCTTCATAATCTATGGTATTCCTTCGTCGATTGAATGTACTCTGTATGATTCATAATCTGTGGTGTACTTCGAATGAAGGGAATCTGTCATTCATAATCTGTGGTGATACATTGTCGAGTAAATATAATCTGTGTGATTTATAATCAATGTTCGTGCTTCATAGTTAAATGTAATCTGTGGGATTCACACTCATTGTGTACACTTCATTGTGTTAAATGTAATTGGTGTGATTTATAATATATGTGAATGCATCATAGTAAGAATGTTGTAGAGTGATCAGACTCAGAAATATACATTGATGTGTCTGTGTCTGTAGACTGGAATACATGTGCATCTGAGTCTGATGAGATTGATAATATGTGGCTAAGGAAAATAGTAGTTGTCCACGTTAGCCATTTGTCATTGTGTTGTCATAGCGCTAGTGATGTGTCTGTGACAGAGGTGATAGTCTTGTGATGCTAGTCGTGTCTGAATATGAGACTGAGAGCGAGGTGTGCAATGAGAGTATCCTGGACGTAGGACAAGCATTCACCGGTTCTGTTTTTCTGATTAACTTCCAGTTCTGCACCTTCTTTGGTGGTACCATGAGCCAGCAACTTGCAGCAACGCATACTTACCGGTCGTGAGCACCATGTCTATTGCCGGAGAGTGAATCCGCAACCTGAAATGGAACGTCACCCGAGTTGACAAGCCGGACCCAAGTCTTGAGCTGAGTGGCCAACCTCCTCGGCTGACACCTTTAGCCTGCCAACTTAGTCTAGGATTTGATTGCCTACACACTAGGGCAACAGACTTTTACATGCCACACAGTTTTCAATAAATTAATAGTTATATGTGATACCAGAAGCATACTTAGTCTGTTGCTGATATACTCTTAATTTAATATTAGGATACTGAGAGAGAGAGAAGGAATGCAAGTTGTAACTTTATATTTGTACTCTTCCTCCATGGTGTGAGAATGGATCAGTTAAAGGGGGCTCTTTACATTTTGCAGGCATTCGTCGCCAGATTCAGTAAGCCTACTGTCTAGAATTATTCCTAGTATGGTTGTTCGCTTGACCTATCTGTGCCTGAACACTGTCTGAAGACCTGGTCATTCCTGGGACAGTTCCGAATCTTACTTCCTAGTTCGAGCCATTTCGGCCTCTTCTTCAACAGTGATTAGTCTTTCGGAATCCTGAAAGTCTATTGGTTGCTATTTCTGATCCTTGTCTATCGAAATAGTCAACATTACGCGACACAACGAAAAGCATCAATTGACTGTTAGCAACTTTGTGTGCTGGAATTATTCATCTTCTGATACATGTATGTGCAGATCAATCCTGGACATAGTCACAGATGCTACCAATGAATGACTCTCAGCCATATATGTTCCTACGCTGGACTAGATCCTAACGAATTACTCCATGCTGGTCCAATTTCAGCCTAAATGCCATTACCAAGGGTGGGATTGGTATAGACTCGTGACTTCGTGGGTTTAATCTTCGTGAACAAAATTGGGATTCGGATATTAGAAGCCGAGAAGCTGACACGACGTCGACTTTTCATCGAACATGGTGATAAAGGGAATTACCTTCTGCAAGAGCTTAAGTGGAACTCCTGAAGTATGCCCAACCTAAAGCCCCAATTTCACAAAAGCACCGAGCTTAACTTGCAAAAGAATATTCGTGAATCTAGCCCCACGGAGGGGATTATGTGATTGTGTGTAATTTCTATTCTTGGATTATGGAGTATGATTTTCACGAGCCAATTACCAGTGGATATACATATTAGGAACAAAACTGAGTGCATTTATTTTGGTACCCAGATAATGGAAATAGGATCTAATCTACATTGGAGATCACTGAACCGTAAAACAGGGGATAAAGGACTATAATTAAATAATTAGTTTAATTATTAGTACCAATTGTGCTTTATATGTGGTTTTTTCATGCCATGGATGTGTACAGTCAGTAGCTTTTATTCAATGAAGGGTATAACCAACTAGTGGTTGTTGTTTTGGTTGCATATACTGACATCAACGTATTGATTTTTAAATATGAGAATTGTACATGGTGTCAGAAACAATTGTTTTATATGTTTGGTTTTTATGACCTTAGACCATTGTTTGCTTTACTGATGTAAAGTGGGTCAATGATGTAGAACCAATTAGTGGTTGTTGTGTTGTTTGTAATAACATTGTATTTTCTTGGGACAATAGGGTTAATGAATTTTTTTGATTGAAAACTATTCTCTTGCCTGTCCTGGAAATTCAGTGTGGTCATTACAAATATCTATATGTTAATGCAGATCTTGATTTAATGCCTGAAATGTTTGTCCAAAAATGTTGATGTTTAAGTTAAGTAAATGTGGATGTTTGTCCAACAGTGGTTGTTTTAGTTGTTGTAAACAATCCATGTCCTCTAGCACTATATAAACTTTAGAAGGTGAGGGAGTGGGAGGGGAAACCTACACACAGATATCATTGTTTCAGGGATTGAAGTGTTTTTCTCCTTGTATTTGTGGTAAATTTCCCTGATCACCTTGCATTCCAGAAGTGAAAAGAGAATCAAACCTAAATCCCCTAGACTTTTAACAAAATAATTCTCATATATAAAATCCACATCCCACAGGGGGATATGATAATAATGTCCAGCCAAATTTTTCAATCGTATCAATAGTGCGTTTAGCGGTGTGGCGTGGCATTATCGTGCAACAGTAGTGCAGTTCTAGGATCTCTGAATGGGCAAAGTCGTCGAAGATGCCCACTAAGCTTCGTCAAAGTTTTAATGTAACGGTCAGCATTCACCGTGTTTCTCTGCTCCAAGAGGTCAAGAAGGATCAGACCTTTCTCATCCCAAAACATGAAGACCATACCTTTCCTAGTAGGCCCTATGAACTTTTTTCTTGTCGGCGATGTTGTATTATGCCATTCCATTGACCGCCTCTTTGATTCTGGTTCAAAGACATGATTCCAAGTCTCATCATCCGTCACAATATTCGATAAAAACTTTTGTCCTTCAGTTTCGTAACGTGCAGGAGGTTGATGGCTATAGTTTTCCTTGCTTCTTTATGTCTGTCTGTCAACATTCTGGATACCAACCGTACACAAACCGTTGAATAACCCATGTCTTTAATCGTGGTCAGGGCATTGCTTTTACTAATGGACAACATGGAACACAGTTCACCCAGTGTTATTACAAATGGTGTCATCAACTCGATGAATGTGTGGAATCAATGCAGTTTATGGACGGCCAGTCCGCTTAGCGTCAGCCAGTGAGGATTGGCCTACTTCACCTCCATCACAACGACATACCCAACGTAGGACAGTGCTAAGATCCACCGTTGAATCGCCATGAACAATACTCACATGTTCGTGGATGCGAATCGGGGTCTCACCTTCAGCATTGACGAATTTTATGACATTACACTACTTAAACCGAACTTCTTTGGTGGCCATTTTTAAACCGTTACAGTTGCGCAACATGTGACAACAGGTTGGTAGTGCAGAAGAGTGTTTGAGGAATCCCGCTAAATTAATAAATTGCACACTGATAAAGTATTTACATAGATATAAAAACAAAAACTATAGGATGCACTACTTTTTAACCAATCCTCATACAAATGAAGTCTGCAAACCAATTTAAAAAAACAACGCTCTTTCAATCTGAAACAGCAAATAAATGATCTTATTCAATATTATACATGTATAAACGAAATTTTTTTAAAAGCTGTTACAACATTTGCTATTTTGCTCCTTAGAAAAGACATGATGTTAATCTATGTATTATACATGTACAAATAGAGAAACAAATCCAAGAAACCTGTTTTTGAATATTAAAAGCAACGAGCTAAATGCTTAAAACATTTAAAATAAATGCACTATTGAACTAATTCCACGTATATTTCTGGTAAATACTTGAAACAAAATAACAATTATGAAATAAAGTTTAATATAATTTTGCTTAATAAAATGCGACAAAATTTGGAAGCTATGTTATCTAATAATTTGCAATAAATATTATTATGAACTGAAGTCCGAGACTGTTATGACAAGGGAAAATGCACTAATGTTTGTAAATATGAAATTGAGTGCAAAGTGGCTCACTTCACCACCCATATGCATGGAATAGAAGAGGTTGCACTTTTCGAGAATGCTGCAGCATCTATTTGATATACAACCTTTCACTGCTGCAGATTCAGAATGTAAAGTTTAACAAAACAACGCAGAAATTAACACATTAAAATAATAGCAAACATCATAAAACAAAGTCTAGTGTAAGCCAAGACTGCATATTTTTTCATACACTTACAAAACTATTTCCAGTATAAATAAGAATTATTTAATTTTTTTTTTATTTTTTTTGCATATCCTCTACAGGACATTGCAGTCAACACCAGCATTTTTCAGCTGTTGTTGATGTCTTGACAAGTTTTATGTTTAGTAGTTTGTCATTGTTTTCTGAACGACCGGCTCACATACCTCTGTAAGCAACCAGCGCGAAGTGATCCGCTGCCGAATCTCGCGCAGCTGTGTTTCGTACGTGAGAATACGGGATTACAAACAGCGGCAAGTGTTATCGCCAGGGAGACCGGCATTAAATAATTAGATTATGAAATAAATTAAATTAAGCTTAGCGCCAAGCTTGGAATTTTTACATCTAATATCATTGCTACTGTATGGATCAGAAATATGGAGAACGGCTAAAACAATTGCTTATAAACCACAAACATTCATTAGTTGGTGCCTGCCTCAAAATGGAAGGATTAAACTTGTATGACAGAAACACCAATGTGAAGCTCATGGAGAGAACTGAACATTTACCAGCCAACCAACATCTGCTGGGTAGGGCACACGTGGAGAAAACCTGATAATAATTTAACTTGAAAGTCCTTAATCTATAACTCACAAGAGGATGAGTACCAAAATCATAAGCGAAACATAATTAAAGACAGAGATTAATAATATGCGCTTGACGTGGAGGGTGCTGAAAGAGATATCAAAGGATAGGATGGCTTGCGCGAGTTTAAAAACGGTCTATGTTCCATTGAGAGATCAAGGGAAGAAGAAGAAGAAGAAGAAGAAGAAGAAGAAGAAGAAGAAGAAGAAGGAAGAAGAGAAGAAGAAGAAGAAGAAGAGAAGAAGAAAGAAGGAGGAGGAGGAGGAGCCCAAAACATGTCACTCTCTGGGGCCTAGGTACGTTTGTAAACGCATTTTGAATGTGTAACCATGTCTTTTGATAAAGTACATGTACTATTGTGTTAAATATGAATTGTGAAAATTGTTATATCAACAGAGGAGCGGCTGGCCGAGTGGCTAGAACGCCGGACTCTCCTTAGGGAGACTCGGGTACGATTCCTCGGTAAGGTGTAGGATTTTTTTCTGTAGGGGGCAAAAAGAAAATCCTAACCTGCACAGTTCGCGGCGACTGCACTAGCCAGGCGGCCTTTATTCCTCAGGCTCAAAGACCCCTGCTGCCATACACTGCAAGGTACTATATTGGCATAAATTGACATTAATATCAACAATTCTGTGAAAAAAAGAATGGCCATAGTGATTGACTTTTCTACTGAGCGGACATCTTTTGGTCTCACTGCCGATTCTCCTATGCATACAGTTTCCATTCCTATGTTAAACTTTTTTTTAATTGCTCTTGTGAAGCTATCTCACTATCAATGTATCAATCTGCCCATGTTTCTATTGTTTTTTGTGAGTTGTTACTCTAAGTGCAATTTCACGACTTTTTCTCTATGCGGAAGAATAGTACTACTGACGCATTTAATGGATATAAGTTCACCGTTGAGAAATATTTCTGCCATACATGTAACTTTAGCTATCGTGCCTCTAAGGTAACTTCTTCTTGTTTTTACATTTAGTAACCACACAACATTTGTGATAGACATGTGCATCCCTTCATGAAATGCAAGGATATACCAGGTTTGATGAGTATAATCTCATGAATAATGAAAGAAAAACGCACGATGTATATTTTCAAATGTTTTTCATGACGTACCTCCTGTCCGCATTGCATCATTGTTGTCGGTGCCTGGGCGAATATTTATGTTCAGGAATTAGCCAACAACGTTCAGAATACCTTACATGCTGTCGAAGGTATTCCTAGAATACGGGGCACTGCCTTATGCTAGCATCAATTGGTGAGTTATATAACAGCTTTCTTAACCCCCCATGCGTCTATAGGCCAGGTGGGAAGAGACCATATTTCTGGTCTATGTTTTTTGAGAGTGGGAGAAACTACCCATGAATGGCCCCTGCATCATATTATTATTATTTTATTAAATTTTTTTTTTTTTAAAAAAAAAAAAAATTCTTATTATTATTATTATTATTTATTTATTATTATTATTTTTATTATTTTATTTATTATTAAATGAAGGATTCGCGTGTTTTCTCTGTTATGAGATTTATATATACTATTCGTGATTGTTACTTTCACTGGTGAAGTATAAATTCTAATGTTACCAAGGGGGGACAGATGATGATGATTAAGAAGCCCTTGAGTACGTCTGTACATCAAGAATAGAATGTTGACTGGTATGGCCGTTGGCAGCTATGGAAAGGAGATGGGGAATTCTGGACAAAAGGCCTATGTCTCAGAGATCCTTGTCATGTTATGACAGGTATAATATCAAGAAGTTTGCAGAGTTAGGATGTCTTTAACTCATCACAAAGTCCCATTTGCGATCTCAGAAAAGAATACTGAATTAGGAGAATCCCCATTCACTTTTGGAGTTAGATTAAACTCCACCGTAAGAGACGAGAGATGGGAAAATGGAACTACCCTCATTTCTCCTTCATTGTTGTTTCTGTTATGTATGTTTTGATAAATATTACCACGACATAAGTTGTATTGATGGTTTGGAAAGTGTTCTTTTGTCATTCCCAGCTCTGGAGGGGCAGGTGGTGGATTGGACGATATCACCGAACAGGAATCAGGGTTAACAGCTTGTTTCTAAGTGGGTACATGAAGATGACTTATACAGTCTGGACCTTTAAGAAAACGTTGAAGTCGAATTTATTACTGCCCTGTCAGGCTGCAAATACGTGACCAAGATTATTTAGCCAAAATCTTATTTATACAATTCCGACTTCTTGTCGGGATACACCAGACGGCGTTTTTCCTTATCAAAATGACTACCAATACAAACGGATATACATGAGTACACGATAACATCGGTATTATTCCCTCTTTTTTTCATTCTGGAGGTACAGCCTGACGCAACAGTCATCAGCAATGGTTAAGGAAACTAAGGGATAGTCCAAGTTTGAATAAAACTAACAGCCCTGTAATAATCATTCCACTTGCCCTGTTTGGATTCCCAGTTTATAATACATAACATTATTTAACCTTCTAGTATCACAAGTCCATATGTAGGCAAGTTCAACCACAGGTCCTAGATATTAACACCATTCGGGAAACTAATGAAAAAAACAGAGGATCAATGTGTTATAACCAAAGCAGCAGAGGTGATCCTCCGACTTACTGTTTTCGTTCCCGTTGTGTGTGCTGGAATTAATTATTCTTTTCCTGTTTCCATGCATGGTGCCGAACCAAGTCTGGACATAGTCCCCAAATGATACCCCACCAGTGACTCTGGTCATTGTTATGTTCCTACACTGGAATAGATATATCAAAAGGTTGCCTCTTTGCTGGTTCCAACGTTCGCCCTGATTGCATTATGCCCAAGTTGGGATGGCACTATTGACCCGAGACTGGGTGTGTGTAAAATCCTTTGTGGACAAGGAGTTTGAGATTCCTTATAATAAACAGAGACGCCGGACGGTACGTCATCTTTTTTTAAATTGTATTCCGATGATTGTATAGAAAATACCTTCTTCCCAGTCTGAGAGGGATCTTTCCTGAAAGTTGACTACCCTAGGGTCCCGCAGCTTCACTAGGCCACAGAGCCTCATCAGCCAAAGAGTTTTTTTCTTAATGTGTTCCCTGGATAATTGGATTATGATGTCCTCTGGGGCACATTCACGGTGGATATTAGATGGGTATTACACAAATGAGTGCACATTCATTTGTTCCCCCCTTGGATAATTGGGGAAATATAATCTGCATCCTTGGCAGAGGAATACTTACCAACATAATAGAAAGAGAAAAGGATAGAGTGACTGATTAATTCGTGTAGTTATTGTTTTCTGAATTTGGAGTGTTGTTTTGGTGTTGATGCATTGAGTTTTTTTTTTTTTTTTTTTGGGGGGGGGGGGGATGGATTATATTTGGGTTTATCACATTTGTAAGGTGTTCATGAATTACATTATAGTTCCCATGACTTTCCAAACTCAATACTGTTTAATGCAAATATATTGTTTACTCCAGATCTTGATTTATCATTGTGAATAGTTTGTTTTCAAATGTTTATGTTTACGTTCAATTGCTTGTTGATGTTTTGTTCAACAGAGGGTTTGTTTCTATATGTTGTAAACAATCCAATTTTTCTCTGACACTAGATTAAATTAAAAAAGTGATCGAGTGGGAGGGGATAACTACACATAGATACCATTGTCTTAAGGAGTGAATTGTTTTTCCCCTTGTATCTGTGGTAAATTTCCCTGCTCACCTTGCCTTATAAGAAGTGAGTGAAATGGTTATTCCATCCCATCCGGGATCCCTAGACAAACTTATCAAATTATTCTCAATATATTAAATCCGACATCCACACCAACTTGGGGCACATTTGTCTTAAATTTCAATCGTCATGCATTATGCCTGTATGCTGAACCATGTGAGCACACCCATTGCAGACTTGCTCCGAGTTTATTCGTTACTACGCCTGTTCACCTCTAATCATATCCTCAACACGCTGCACGGATCTTCTGTTGCAATCTCAAAAGACGACCAATCATATTTCATCAATATTTTTTAGAGCGTCCTTGGAAATTTTTTTTTTTCCACCCTGCTATGCACGCTTTACGGGACAAACAGTTGGTTCATCATAAAACATGAATCATTTACTTTGATGGCCTTTGCAAGGCATTCCTTTTGCCCAGAAACAAAAACATACAACAGCACGTACTCTTTTGGTTGTACACTCCGTATGTATAGTCCCATTTTTTATGCCTGCGCATGCCCGATGAACACCTACGCCACCTGACGAACGGGAATATAAAGGTTCGATGTTACTGTCACCTAATGGCACTGTAGAAAACACAACTATATTTACTTGCCATGCCACAGAACCGTGTGACTTTTACTACTGACTCACGTCGTATTTGTTTTGTGTTTAACGTTATTATTCTAATAACTTTCCAAACTCATATTAATGAGCGGCGGCAAGGCAGCAGCAGCGCCTGGTCATCCCTGCACCTTGTATTCGTCCTCCCAGTCGTCTCGACTTGTCTTGCATTGACTTCAATGAACTCAAGCAAGAGAGTGAGGTTCCACGAATTGCGCACTCTTCTTCACTTTAATCCTGTCCATCGCGCAAGTCATTCTTCATCCAACGTCCACATATCACCTTCAAGCCCTGTGACAATGGCGAGCGGCGAAAGGCGGCAGGCGTTGGTACGCTGGCAGTCGTATGCCGTAGTCGCAGATCTGCACACGGCGGCTCAGGCCATATGGTCGTCTTCTACTGACGCGGAGCAGCAGTGGGATTCGGCTAGCCCCCTGACGACTGAAGGCGCCCTCTAATAGGAACCACACTGCTCACCTCCATAGCATGAGGTAAGGGGCTAGAAGAGGGCCCTAAACATGTCCTGCTCCATCACTACCTAGACCAGGCTAGCCGCGGTTGGTGTGGTACCCTAACTGCGGTCGACATACAAACAAGATAAAACAAGCAAAGCTAAAGAGTAACCAATTATTCCCTTACCATTAAATTTGGAATGTACGCACCCTACTTGAACAGAGACTGCGCGTCGGTCCCAATGAACGAACAACACTGATTGGGAGAAAGCTGGGCAGGTACAACATCGGACATTGCGCCTTGAGCGGAGACAACGACTTGCAGAATAAGGCCAATATCTGGTGAAATAGGTGCCGGCCTACACATTTTTTCTGAGTGGAAGCAAAGCGAGGACAGACCCCATCGGTTTGGGACTTTGCCATTAAGTCGGCCCTGGTCGGCACATTCATCCTGAATTTCTCAAAGGCTATAGAACGACAGGCCTCATTCATGACCATTAGTTGCCCCTGCTGATGTAAGGAAGCATGCAACCATTTGAGTGTCTACGCAACAACTATGACCAACAAGATGATTGTCAAGAACAAGTTCTATGAGGACCTAGCACATGTATTGAACATCTGTTTCCACGAGACAAACTTATACTCCTTGTGGATTTCAATGCCAGAGTAGGCACGGACACCACCTCTTGGAGTGGCATTATTGGAAAGCCATGGAGTCCGGAAATTCTAACAGCATGGACTCCTCCGCTTTCAGACATGTGCCAAAACATGATCTCCTGATTACGAACACAATTTTCCGTCTCCCCATGAGGATAGGACATCGTGGATGCACCCTTCGCTCGAAACACTGGCACCTCATTGACTATGTCATCGTCCAGGAGGAGGTTACAGACAAGACGTTCGAGTGACCAAAATCCATGTGTAGTGGCTTTTGTTGGACAGACCATCGTCTCATTGTCTCGAAAAATAAACGCTCACACTGGTCAGGCCACCACGGCGTCCCTCGATGGATGAAAATAGCAAAAAAGCTAAATGTCACCCCGCCTAACAGCAAGAAAATGCAGCGTCGTTTGAAAATAGGCTGGAAGACCGCCTCAAGCCAAATGCTGCAGCTAACAGTATACACAGAAACAGAATGGGAGCCCTAAAGGACATACTTTACAACCCTGCTATGGAAATCCTGGGTCCAGACCCCCCCCCCCCCCCCCCCCCCCCCCCCGAAAGCACAAAGACTGGTTTGATGAAATTCCGAAGACATCAACCAATTGCTGGCCGAGAAACATCTTCTCCTCAAGGCACATTTGAATGACCCGAAGTCAACATAAAAAAAAGATGCCTTCAAGAACATTCAGAGAGTAGTGCAGCAGAAACTTCGGCACATGCGGGACTCCTGGCTAAGCAGCAAAGCTGATGAAATTCAGGGCTTTGCTGACAGACATGATATGAAACACTTCTACGACTCACTGAAAGCGGTCTATGGTCCTACATCACCAGGCATAGTTCCCCTCCTCAGTGCAGATGGGAGAACATTGGTCACCGATAAGAAAGAAATTTTTCACCGCTGGGCAGAGCATTTCAGCAACTTCTTAAATGCAACTTCCTTCTTCGATGATGAAACCATCAACTGCCTTCCTCAAGTTCCCACCAATGAGACACTTGATGACCTGCCAACCATAGTGGAAGTAAACAAAGCCATCCAGCAACTCTCCAGCGGTAAGGCACCTGGTCCTGACTCCATCCCAGCAGAGATATACATGGCAGGTGGGCCGGTCCTAACAGAGCAGCTTCGCCAAGTCTTTACGAATATATGGTGAACGAGACCATGCCAAAAGATTTCAAGGACGCGTCAATAGTCCACCTTTACAAACGCAAAGAAAACCGCCAATCCTGTGACAACCACCGAGGCATCTCCTTGCATTCAATTGCCGGGAAGATACTCGCCAGAATTCTTCTCAATCGCCTCACAGTCCATCTCGATCAAGGTCTTCTTCCTGAGAGTTAATGTGGCTTCAGAAAAGAACGTGGAACTGTTGACATGATTTTCGCTGCAAGGCAGCTGCAAGAGAAATGTCAGGAACAGAACTGCGAAATGTTCTCCACTTTCATTGACCTTACCCAGGCTTTTGATACAGTCAGCAGAGAAGGACTGTGGAAGACTATGGCAAAATATGGCTGCCCACGAAAATTTGTCCAAATAGTGCGGCTATTTCATGATGGCATGCAGGAAAATGGTGAACTGTCTGAACCCTTTCCTGTCACCAATGGAGTGAAGCAAGGATGTGTCCTGGCACCAACACTGTTCAGCCTCATGTTTTCAGCCATGTTGATGAATGCCTTCGAGAACGATGACATTGGAATAGACATCACCTACCGTATGGATGGAAAGTTATTCAATCTCAGAAGGCTGAAAGCTAAAACCAAAATTAACAGCGACACCGTCAGAGAGCTCCTGTTTGTTGATGATTGCGCTCTATACGCCAACTCAGAGGCGGACATGCAACATAATGTTTCAGCTTTCTCACATGCCTGTGCCAACTTTGGGCTCAATATCAACTTGGAGAAGACTGTAGTTATGTACCAGCCATCTCCAGGGAATAATCACACCGTGCCGAATATCAAAGTGAATGGTCATAGACTAAGTGTTGTGGACAAATTCACCTATCTTTTCAGCACTGTGTCAGAAGCTGCCACAATTGATGACGAAGTGAATGCAAGAATCTCCAAGGCCAGTGCCGCCTTTGGCAGACTGTACAAGAATGTATGGGACAGAACTGGAATAAGCCTGCAAACAAAGCTAAAAGTCTACAAAGCAGTTGTATTATCCACACTGCTATATGCTTGTGAAACATGGACTGTTTATCAGCGACATGCTAGGAAATTAAACCACTTCCACACAGTCTGCCTAAGGAAGCTACTGAAGATTAAATGGCAAGACAAGATTCCAGACACTGAAGTCCTAGAAAGAGCGTCCATGCCCTGTATCCACACTCTACTGATGAAGAATCAGATTCCCTGGGCTGGTCCTTGACTCGCATGCCAGATCACAGGCTCCCTAAACGAATTTTTTTACAGCGAACTGCGTTGTGGTAAACGCTCCCAAGGTGGCCAGAGGAAACGCTTTAAAGACACTCACTGAATGCTTTTGGAATTCATCATGACACCTGGGAGACTGCAGCCAGAGACCGAAATTAGTGGCGTGCATCATTACGCAAGGGTGCAGTCATATGTGAGGCAACCAGGACTGCAAGAGCTGTGAAGAAAAGGCAGGACAGAAATGCCACTGCAGGAAATCCTCCTCCAGAAACGTCAAACATTCTTTGCCCACATTGTCAAAGAACATTTCGAGCCAAAATAGGCCTTATCAGCCATCTTAGAACCCACGGCCCCATACCTTCAACCCCACTGGATGAAATGAATGGTCATCATCATTCTTGATGGACTAACAACAGTAATAACCATAGTGGGAGTGATAAACCCACTTGTGAAACCCTTTCGTTTCTTTCCTTTGCTTAGGACAAAGGAGTTCCAGTTCCAGTTGTGGGGGGAGATTCCACCCGTTCAACTAACCTCTGTGGCGTTAGTTATATTTATGGTGGTTCATGGTGCGATTTAAATTTCTCTCGGTTTCTGCGCCAGTGTTAACTGGCTTTTCGATCTTGAAGGTTTATGCCTGTGACGTCAGCTGGGGGATTGGCCGGCGGGTTCTTCTTTGTGTTCGTCTCCTCCTGCAGTTCATTTTGTCAGTGTTGGCTCCTGGTACGTCTTGCTTGTTTGGTTGCAGTCCTTATAAGGACTCGTTATTGGTTTCTTGTTTAATTAATGTTGCCTTGAACTCCTCTTCTCTCGAAGCGCTCCCTATTCACGATCCCGTTTGCGCTCTTTTTCGTCTTAGATTTTAACAAACTTTTTTTTTTCATTCTATCAATTCCTTACCCTCTCTGTCCCAGTCAATTTCACATAGGTCGGATTCCTCCTCTGGGCTTTCTTCAGATGTCTGGCGGGATACTGGTTTCTTGAGTTGCTTGGACATCGTGGTTGGACTGTTGGCTTTAGCTTGCGTTTTCCGATTGGTCTTTGGTTTGGTTTCGGCTTGTGACTTATCCGCGGCCTTACGCGTGTCTTCTGCTGGTTTGTTCTGGGTTATTTCCCTTTTGGCTTTTGCAGTTCTCTTTCGGTCCAGATTGTTCGTAGAATTTCTTAATTTTCCTTTTTAATCTGCGTCATGCGTTCCACCCCTCGATTGATGCTGTGCTGGATTTCCTTCATGTCATCCAGTAGTTTTCCATTGTCACTGGTTGGTGTCGGTGTCAGGAGTGTCTTGACTTGCTTCTTCAGCTCGTCAATCTGCTCTTGTAGTTGGTATTTTTCTGTTTGTGATGCCCGTGGCTGTCTCGCACCTCCGCAGTGCTTCCTTGTTTAGTGTCTTTGTGGTTATGACGACCTTTAAGACGTCTCTATGTCTTTGAAGGTACGGGCAGCCCAGGTGCATAGCTCCTTGCTTGCCAAGGCAGTTGGCACATTTTCTCCTGTCATTGGGCTTTCGGAAGGCCAATGGATAATCCTTTAATGCATGGTGTTCAGCGCAATATCGGCAGATCTCTGTCTTGCTGCGGCACATTGTTCTGCTCTGGCCGGCTCTCTGGCACAATGAGGATTGAGTGATTCTCGGACTGAATCGTTCAGGCTGTTGTACTTTCTTGTTTATCGACACTTGGCTTGGCATATCGCTCCCCTCTATTGTTAACACCGCTAGAGTATTAGGAATTTTTGAGAACGCCAGGAGCCACTCCGCCTTCAAGATTTGGATGTGGAGATTTTCCTGTTGTAGTTGCTTCAGAATCTGATCATCTGTAAGCTCCACTTGGATGCATTTATAAATCCATCTGATCTTCTGTGAGCCGGTGTTGTTCTCCTCACTCTTCTTCTCAGTAGTCTTGGCTCTTGTATGTGGTGGGTTATCGCTGGTCTTCCTCATGGTAGCTTCATTTGAGGTTATTAATAGTATTGTTGTTCTTTGCTGCAACTCACAGGCATATTCTCTCCTCTCGTCTTCTTTTAAGGTCTTGGCGGCCTACACGCTGCTCATCTTGTACGTCGAGTGTCTTCTGGCGTTAGTCTTGCCACGCGCCATTTTCTCCCTCGTATAAGGTTTCTTGGGCAGTTTGGGTGATTTGTTCTCGATAGCGCTCCGCAGTTGCGAATGACAAAGGAGTATTTAAGACTACATTTATAACTACGTAGCTGAAAAGTAGGCATGGAGCAGTCAAAACGGGGACACCGAACTCTTCCTGGTCATGGGGTCATTCCAATCAAAAGGTCAGCTAATCTGACGCGAGCTGGAAAGCCGTAGTCGGAAGCGCCTTGCCGAAATCTAGTTTATTCTCTCGACAGTCGTAGAGCTGAACGGATCTAGGCGCCTTTGGCTTTAAACACAAAGTTTGTCACCTACACAATTATTTAACATAATGTGTCCTGATCGTTTAAACGAGAGCACACAGATTTTGGTTGGGTGCGTGTTTGATTGTACTAATTATACATTGTCCTCCACAGAATTAAAACCTCTAATGTGTTTCTGGTAAAGGTTCGATATTCTGTTGTAAGATATTATAGGTCTGCCACGAAGGGTGAAAACGTGTGTCTAGATACGTTTGTTCAATCATAATGGCGTGTTTCATAGCGCATAGGATTGATGTGCTGTCGGAGAAGATTCATTTGTCCAGAGGCATAAATAAATAACTTATAACAATGTGATTATGCAAGCCACGCTTGCTAACAATGACATAGTTTCCTTGAACCGTGTTATTATATCTTAGAGCAGTGCTTCCCAACGTGGATGTCCACGGACCGGTGCCAGTCCGCGAGCCCTTCTTTGCCGGTCAGCAACGTAAGATGAAAAAAAAAGTAAGAAAAAAGTTAAATATTTTCTCCTTTGAGGATTGTTTAGAACTTTTTAAAAACAAGATTGTCCTTTTCTCAAAACATGATATCCTCACCGTTTTTATGGTGATTTAATTTTAAAATAAATTTAGCCTGCAGCCGTATAGCCCAAGGAGTATTTATTTGTAAGGAGAAGCGAATCATTGGTTCAATGGGAAAGTTAAAAATAGTAACCAGCTGAGACCGATACTAAAAGCGACGACATTTGTTTATTGACGATGTTTTTTTTTTTGTTTCCTATGTGACGAAAAGTTCCAATTCCAATTCCAAATTCGGCCTCGTTCAACCTGCTTCCTTAACTGTGGTTATTGTTGAGGTCCGTGATTTTTGTGGGTTCATTCACCCTAATTCTTGTCTTGTGAGTCCTATCTCGGAATGATTATGTTGGTTTGTGTCTGTGACGTCAACTGGTGGATCGGTCGGCGGCTATCCTTTGTGCTAATCTGCTCTTGTGGTTTTCTTTGTTGGTGTAGGCTCCTGGCTCGTCTGGCTTGATTGCCTGCAGTCCTTATAAGGACTTTTTATTGGTCTTTTTGTCTCCTATTTTGTGTAGTTTCTGTAGGAGCTTGTCGACGTTGCCATTTTCCTCCTTGCGCCTGTTTTCAATTTCGAGTTTGAGTTTCTGCTGCCTTTCGATTTTTTCCTCCGCGGTCATCCATGGTTTTCTCTCTCCGTCTTCTATGAAGTACGAGTAGTCAGGGTCATAAGCAGGTTCATACCATATACCTGGGTAGTCTACCGGTCTCCTTATTTTCTTGGGTTTCTTCTTTTCTCTTTAATCCCAACACCTTTTTAATTCCTGGCGCCTGAGTTCCTCCACTCTTGACCTTCTCGGAGCTCCTCCAAGGTAAATCCCTGTGGTCTCTCCACGCCGTCATCAGGATGTTTATCTCGGTTTTCTTCGGATGTCTGGCGAAATATTGGTTTTCCTTTGTCTGCCTCGGGTGTCGCGGCTGGGCTGCCGGCTGTAGTTTGGCGGTTCAGGCTCGGTATCTTGGTTTTCATCTTGCGGTTTCTCTGTGAGTTCTTGTATGGCTTCTGCTGGTTTGCTTTGGAAGAGTTCCATTTCAGCTTTATCAGTTCTCTTTCGGGCTTGATCATTTGTAGGATTTCGTGACGAAAAGTGAGAAAGAGGCACATTATATAATTATAATTTGCTGATTGCCATAAGATGCAGAACATACGTGATTTTCGTTGTACGATTATAATGCGTTTTGCCATCGTCTGAGCTAGTGAAGGTGTTAGATACATCTGCAAAGTATTTTTCATTACAGCTGGACGAAAGCACGGACGTTGCCAACTTAGCGATTCTGATGGTGTATGTGATATATCGATACAAAGACAACTTGAAAGAACAGTAGTTACTTTTCGTCAATGAGCATTATTAAGACAAAATACAGAAACAGAGGAAATTTGTTATCCTTTGCGGGTAGCGCTGTCTACAATCGAGCCACGATTTGATAAGCTTGTAAATAATAAATATGCCCACCTCTCGCATTAAATAGTTACTGTTAACAGCTGATCATTAAATCATTTTATTACAACATACTGTAATTTAGTCAGCTTGTTTAAAATCTGATTATGTATCGTTTTCTAATATATATTTTATTTTTATTTTATATTGATGTTCATCACTGTCGGTTTATACGAGTATATACACCTTTACAAGAAGACCTAAATGTAGTTTTGACATATGAAACATTTTTACTCATGAAAATGGGACCACCATTAAATAAATCACCGTCATCCAATAATATTATGGAGCAGTAGTTGGCGCACCTAGACAACGCCTACAATTATGTTAAATCTTATATTTATATTAAAATGTATATTGAGGTCGTATAAAATTCCAGGGCACCGGTACCTGGTGCAAAAGGAACATTTTATGTTGGTTTGCGAAAGTGAAAAGTTTGGGAAGCATTGTCCTAGAGCACAAGCAATGCCTCTACGATGACTGCAATGAAAATCACTAGACGAGAACATAGACTTGTTGACTAGGTGATTAATTAGAGTCATAAATGTTAGGGCGGTTGTAAGTGAAAATTATGTTAGAAATTATCACCAACGCGATAGAATCGGTTCAATCATAGAACATAAATATTTCTAGTCACATGGAGGAGAGGTTTCATCAAGAGAGAGCAACACACGTGTTGCTATAACTTATTTTTAAACACAAAATCGCTTAACAGTCGACTTTATTGCACCGGGTTTTATGCCATATGGCTCGGTCTCTTTCCGCAGAGAGGAAAGCATCGCACAAACTCCGTAGCTCTAGCGACGGCCCACATGAGTCTCCGAAAATTCCACTCGTGAACCGAAGGACGCGGCTCGGAATCGAACCCACAACCTTCGGAGCCCGAGTCAAACGGCTTGATCACTTCGCCACGAATTCCGATTCCAATTCAGCTAAGAGCTATATCAGTTTGGTTGTATTTGTGTCCTTTATTGTGTAGCTTGTGTTGAGTCTTTCATAGATTGGACTGCTTGTTTTCGGCTTCCTGGCTTCTGGTTGGTTGATTGTGTTGTTACTTTCTTGCTGAGTTTTTTTTTCATGTCTGGACAGAGTCATGCACTTGTTGAGGCCTGGAGTAATTGCGTATCAACACTGTCGTATGGTGCTGTTTCCTTCGGGGACCTTTACCAGTCTTCGTCTCTAATGGTGTTCCACCTCCTTCCCCGTCATGGGTTGTCTTCGAATCTTCTCGTTCGTCTTTGATTTCGTGTGTCGTCTCTGTAATATATTGTCGCAAGCCATCAACGTCGTTGTGAATATTCCCCGTAAAACAATTCGAGATTGACACCGCAACAGTGCTGGTTTGTTCCCCGCTTCTAAAATCCTAAATTTACAACGACTCATTTTCGACCACACAGCCAAAATCTTGGACGGTAAAAACTATAATAAATACGGCACACAAGGCGGAAACGGCCTGTTTTTTTTTACCAACCCAAGCAAGGGAACAGGAGAAGATCCGATGAGCGGTGGGAGTGATAGCCTCTTCAAAATCAACTCACCAAAGATAACTTAGTCTTAGTTAGTTAGATGAGGAAAGCATGAGCCTGCCAGCAGACATCACATTTGGGAAACCGAATCCAAGGCTTGATCCTGAAACCTGTCGCCGAAGTGTTTGGAAGTCATTCGATAACATAATGAAGGTAAAAGCAATAATGTGTTAGATTAGTCTGTGAGCCTGTTTCCCGAGAAGAGTTTGTAAGTCAATGTGTTGTAAACCACGTGATTAGTCCTTAAGAAATTAATTTAATATAACTAAATATTATTTCAGTTATCATAGTCATGGATAAATTGTACTATTAGGATAAACTCACAGTGAGTTTCTGTATCTCCTAGTTAAACAACTTATTTAGTGTGTAAGCATTAGACCTAGATGGTGCATTTCATTTCTTAAGTAGTTATACACAGTTAGCAAGTGATTTAGAAGTTGGTGAGTAACTTAAGATTTAGGAAGCTAAGAATGACTAGTGATGGGGTAAGAAAACTATTTTAATGTGCAACCACTGGTAAGACAAATTAGTGTAGTGTGTAATAGTCAAGTAGATATTCTTACATAAGAACATGAGAGGTCTAATAGTTTCTTATTTTTCATGAGCATATGGGAGCCAAATAGATGTCTATATGTATCATAAATTTTTTGGTGGGTGAAAGCACCCATGTGGTGAGTCAAATGTATTTTCAGAGTAGTTAACATCTGGATTTATCATTTGTGAGACACATAAAACCTAATCAACCGCCATGCAAGTGTGGTTATGATGCATGATGAATGAATGTGAATTGGGTATATCACATAAATGTATGTATTTTATGAGAGCATGTGGGGATCCATGTGTAATTTCATTATTTCTAAACAGGAGGAATCATCCTTTGTGAATCTCATAAGTATGCCTAATGATCACATAAATCTATGTCACTGAAGGGAGCATGCCTGTGGTGCGTCATGTGTGATTTCGTTATTGTTAAACAGATGGGGATGTACTATTTGTGAACCACATCAGTATGATTAATTGTCATCCATACAGATATGATTGTGTCTGATGACTGATGGGGGAATGATTGAGTTTCCATTGTAATGTCATGGTTGTTGAATCTGTGAATTGTTCATGTGTAAAGCACATACATATGCTTAATTGTCATCCATGCAGATATGATTGTGTCTGGTGAATGATTGAGATTTCATTGTGATCCAAATGGTGTTAACATTGAAAGTTAGCATTGGGAAATCAAATAAGTACAAGTACATATCTTACATGCAAGTATGAGAACGATTTATGTTGAATGAGTGAAATGATCATCCAAGCGCATATGAATATTATACCTGTTGAATGAGGAGAATGGGTGAGATGAAGTAACATGCTGAGAAGGAGTATAAGCTGGCAATAAATCTCATTATAGAAGGCGACTTTGATGTATAATCTCCTGTCTATCAGAAGAGAACATGATAATGATAGCCCATACACTACTTAATAATTTAGTACACTCCGACGCATGACACTACTTTGTATTAAATGTCACTCGTGGTACCATCATCTGGTTTGTGCTCTAAGCACGACACAACCCATATTACACATCACGCATACTACAAGCATCTGGTTTTTTGTCTTAAGCAAGACCCCACTTTATAGATGAGAATGATGATGATTATTGTAATGATAATGATGATAATAATGATAAAATGATATTGATGAGAATGATGATGATTGTAATAACAATAATGATGATGATGATAATGAGAATGATGCTAATGATAATTGATGTGCAAGCATATTAAAGACACTGGGAATAGCAGGGAATATACACGCCTTGAAACCTTTGATTAGAAATGAATTCACCTGAATACTATACAAGAATTGATACCATGATATACTTATATTGTTTATAAACAACTACTCATTGCAATGGGGAGTGATTTTAAATCCCTTAATGCATGAGACTCTTTTTCTTTAATGAAAGAAGATGTAGAGAAAACAACTAGGTATAGATGAGGATGTGAAAAATTGTTGTCAAATTCCACATAAATCAAAGTAGTACTCAACCTGGAGACCCTGATGGCAGGCATAGGTAAAGATGAAACTGCACATCTGCTAGCCTAAACCTTGAACACCTCATGATGGAAGATTGGATGGACAGCAAACAGTTATGTTTGTGACAACTAATTGAGAACACCAAGACTATCTTTCTCTTATGTTTATTTTTCTCTAGGAACAAGATTCATTTTATTGATTTCACTTGTTGTGTTCTTACAGCATTTCATTTCTGATGTTTATATTATTTATATCATTAGATTTATAACTGATGCTGAAATTTCAGGTATTGGCTACAACCATATACATCCAGACATGACTTTGGTGAATGTAGTAGCTTGACTGAGTGAGGTAACTGATATAGTGAGGCCAAACACTAGTGAAAAGAAACTTCCTGCCAATTTCTCCACCTATAAAGGACATGTATCCTAAAATAACTTAGCCTATTTATAGAAAAGGAGAACCCATTGAGCCAAAAAATCTTACCCTGGATCAAACAATAGAACTCAAGAAATTATCACATACATTTTACACTGAATGATTGCCACACTGATCCACAAACCTGAAAGTTGAGAAACTGGAGTGCATACAAGTCTTTTTTTTTCCAGATTACACACATGCCAGTAGACCGGGGAGCAGTACATGTAATTGGCAGACAGATATAATATATATGGTGATATAACTATTATATTTGGCACATAAATGATGACCAGTTATGGTATATGTAGATGACCTTGTTGTACTGAAAGCGATTGTACATTTTAATGTAATGTTAAACAACCCAGTTTATGTTTATTAAATCATAAAAAAATTAGATATTGTCATCTATTGAGTGTTTTTCTTGTCGTAGTAAAATTGTTTTAATTAACAACCCTAGTTTAATAATTATTTAGTTGGTAGAGGAGAGGCAAGGAACCACCAAACGGATATTTTGGGTATTCAGAGAAAACTTTTCATTTGGTTCCTTGGAGGTATTCTTTGGTTCTCCGAAACTCTATTTATGGTCACAAGACTGAGCCAGTAACAGATAAATTAATTATAACGTGCAGGATCGCATTGAAAAAGAGAAACTTAGTATCCTATCTTTACTTGGGATTGAGCCATCAACCATACATCCGAGAGTCTCAATATTTCGATCTTGGTGGAGAGCGGAGCCGATTCGCGATCGCCCTACAAAATTGGTCTTGGTCTGGGTAGCCGTTTTCATCCAGTTCTATTTTTTCTTCTGATGCTTCTTCTTCTGTCTGTGTCTTTGCATTTTCTGGTTCAGATGTTTCTTTCTGTGATTTGAGTAGTTCTCTCTGCTCACCTTCTTCTGGGATTTGTTTAAGTGTTTCTTCTGTCTTTTCTCTTTCATCTTGAATTTTTGATAGAGTTTCGTCAGTTTTAGCTTTTATAGCAGACATTCAAGCGACTCTCATCTCATCATGTTCCTATAGTACCTTGTGGTGTCGAGTATAAACATCGTGAGAGTGCATGTATCGATATTCCCATGGACTATGCTATTCCCTCCGTTCAACGTTTACGTGGTCGGCCTCTTCCTCTGTTTCCATCTGGTCTGAACATCATTGCTTGTTGTGGTATGCTGTTGCCTGGTAATCTACTTGCATAGCCAAACCATTTGACGTGCTGCTTTATAATAAAATCTAGTGCTGCTTTAACCCCCACTTTAGTCCTGATTCCTTCATTTCTGATCTTATCTCTTATTGATACGTTGAGTATTCTTCTCAGGAATCTCATTTCTGTTGTTGTGGTAATTTTTTTTTTTTTTTGGGTCATTGTCCAGGTTTGGCATTGGTAGCATATAGTTGGTAGGAAGATCGTGTTGTAAAGTGCTTTCTTAGTAGCTATTGTTACATGTTTGTTCTTTAGTATTGGTACCATTTGTTCAATGAGTTGGTTTGCCTTATTGCATCTATTTTCGATCTCATCTTCTGATCTGCCATTTGATGATATTATACTTCTTAGGTACTTGAAACTCTGTATCTGTTTCAAGGGATGTTCGTTTACGTGAATTGTTGTTGTTTGTTCTTCTTTAGTTGTAGTCATTACCTCTGTTTTGCTTGTGCTAATTTTCATGTTATGTTCCCTACACATTTCGTTTAGACTATTCATGTGGTCTCGTAATTCAGCTTCTGATTTTGCTATTAGTGCTTGGTCGTCCAAACAGGAGTTCTCTAATGGTTAGATTTGGAGATCCTTCTTCTGCTGTGTTCTCGTTAAGCGGTATTCTTGCGGTCTCTGTTTCGCTGGTTTATTTACATATGTTGTCTATATATTTTATGAACGAGAGAGGGGACAGGACACAACTTTGTCGTACTCCAGATCTTATGATCATTAAAGCGACATCATGTTCAGTCTTCTGCTGAACGTGCTTCAGTTCGGCCAGGATGTGCTGAACGGTCGTTATCTGCGTTTCTTGGGTTTTGTCTTTTTCTTCTTCCATGCCTCACATTAAAGTCTGAGGCATGAACTCGTAGTTAGATGACTTGAGGGTGACCACCTGCGTGACTCATCACGGGGCTATGTCGGCGGGGGTAAACGTACGTGGACATGTCTAGACCTGCATTTTCGGAAAAGACCAGGGATCACTCATACCAACCCCACAGCTGTGAAATCGCGTGATCATGTCTGAACCTGTTTTTTGTTTTAAATTTTTGTGGTGGGACTGTAAACACTCGAAAACAACTGGCAGTACTATTACGGTATAACGGTACGCATACTTACAAACTGCTGTCTAGACATGTTTTAATAAGAATATCTAGAGGGATTACAGTATACATTTAACCGACTGAACTACCCACACAAGGTGTTCACACATAGCATGACACAGCATTATCTACAGCCTCCATCCCATTATAGTCAACACCAGAAGCACTACAAAACTGTGACGACCAAACGAAGTCAACGAGACAAGCCTTGGACATTTCGTCTGCTCTAAAATGGTCTTTTCGTGGTAAGTAACGAGCACACCAGACTGTTCTTCTTTTGCTCCTTCCTTAGCCAATCGATTAGTTCTGGCGTTTCCGAATACTCCACAGTGGGATGACGGCCACTGTCTGTTGACTTTATGCTGACTACTAAGTTCAGAAAGTAGTGTGATAGTACTGGCAATGTCCTAGACAGGAGAGTCCCAAGCACTGATTTGCATCTGTCAATAGCACCTAATGGTACAGCCAAGACACGAGGGTAATGGCTAATAGTGGTCACATATGGCGTTGCTTCAAGTCGCATGTGTAACGGCTACAACCAGACCACGTGGGCAATAGTTACATCCGGTCAAAGATGGCGATGCTTCCTGTCACATGCATAAGGACACAACCAGACCTCTTGGGTAATAGTTACAGCCGACCAAACATGGCGTCGCAGCCAATCACATGTGCAATGATACATCCGAAACACAAAGGTAATGACTACGACCGGACTACGTGGTGATCTGTTTTCGATCACAGACATAAGGATACAGCCGGAACAAATAAACATTCAATTTGGAAACAATAAAGATAAATTTAATTGTTAATTTTTGAAGAATTTTATTGTTGGAATTTTATTTTTGCATTCAACGATAGAAACTTATTACATAAGAACCTTTTAATTTCCTGAAATACAGCTGTTGTCTGCATAGGGGACAGATGATTATCTCTAATAGGTTGGAAATTTGCCCTGTCAGCAAAAAAGCAGTTGTGATTTGATCAAAGAGAACGTTAGTGTTAAGTGGTATGAAACGTTGAAAGTCGGTTAGAAGATGAGTTACGTGGTATTCAAGGGGTCAATAAGACAGACGTGGTTGTAAGAAAAGGTCGACTTCATAACAGACACTGATTGTTGGTTGAAGACTTGACGCTATTGCGAATGTGAAATGATAACGTGAGATAGTTTTCCCATTTGGTCAAGAAATTTTGCTACGTTTAATAAGTTTAGACGCAAAATGTCTTTACATGGCCAATATTTTTTTTTCACTTTTGATTAACAAAGTTTCTTACATTTCCAAGTTTGGGCGAGATTTTTATAAGTTTAGTCGAGATACTTTTGTATTTGGCCAACGTTGTTTCCTATCTGGTCAACACATTTCCTACATTTCACAAGTTTGGTTTCGATATTTATAAGTTTGGCTGAAATGTGGTAAAACATTTTTTCACATATGGATAACACATTTTCCAACTTTTCATAAGTTGGTTGAGATATTTATAAATTTGGTTGAAATTTTGCCAAACTTTACACATTTGGTTAACAAAAATATTCCTACCTTTTATAAGTTTGTTTGAAATTTGGCCAACATTTCCCCCTTTGATTAACAAATTTTGTTTTATTTCTGTATTTTGCAAAGGTTTTTTCCCATATGATCAACAAAGTTTCCTACATTTTACAAGTGTGGTTTAAATTTGGCGAAAATTTTTTTTTAACATTTGGTTAACACATTTTCCTACTTTTCATAAGTTTGGTTAAGATATTTATAAGTTTGGTTGAAATTTGGCCAAACTTTTCACATTTGGTTAACAAATTTTCCTACTATTTATATGTTTGGTTTAAATTTGGCCAACTTTTTCATTTTGATTAACAAAGTTTCCTACATTTTATAAGTGTGCTTGAAATTTGGCCAACATTTTCGCTTTGGTTAACAAAATGTCCTACATTTTATAAGTTTGGTTGAAATATTTCTTTACTTGACCAACATTTTTCACATTTGGTTGACAAAGTTTCCTACTTTTCATAAGTTTGGACGATGTGTTTTGTTACTTGGTCAATAATTTTCACATTTGGTTAACACATTTTCCCACTTTATATAAGTTTGGTTGAAATATTTATAAGTTTAGTTGAAAGCTTTCCAAAATTTTGTCACATTTGGTTAACAAATTTTCGTACATTTTTATAAATTTGGTTGAAATACTTCGTTACTTGTCCGACATTTTTCACATTTGGTTGACAAAGTTTCCTACTTTTCATAAGTTTGGACGATGTGTTTTGTTACTTGGTCAATAATTTTCACATTTGGTTAACACATTTTCCCACTTTATATAAGTTTGGTTGAAATATTTATAAGTTTAGTTGAAAGCTTTCCAAAATTTTGTCACATTTGGTTAACAAATTTTCGTACATTTTTATAAATTTGGTTGAAATACTTCGTTACTTGTCCGACATTTTTCACATTTGGTTGACAAAGTTTCCTACTTTTGATAAGTTTAGAAGATGTATTTTGTTACTTGTTCAATATTTTTCCCATTTGGCTAACAAATTTTCTTACTTGGCTAAGAATTTTCCCATTTGGTTAACAATTGTTCCTACTTTTCATATGTTTCGACGAGATATTTCGATACTTGGTAAATCCTGTTCTTTTTTTTTTTTTTTTTATAAGTATGGTTTAGATATTTCTGTGTTTGGCAGATCTTTTCCCCCATTTGGCTGACAAATTTTCCTACTTTTCATAAGTTTATTTGAAATATTTCTCTCTTTGGTCGATATTTTTTTCACATTTAGTTAACAAAGTTTTCGACTTTTCATATATTTTGCCGATGTATTTCGTTACTTGGTCAATAGTTTTCCCATTTTGCTATGATTTTTCCCATTTGGTTAACAAATGAACCTCCTTTTCATAAGTTTGAACGAGCTATTTTGTTACTTGGTCAATCTTTTTCCTATTTGGCTAACAAATTTTCCTACTTCTCATAAGTTTGGACGAGATATTTCTTTACTTGATCATTCATTTTCGCCTTAGGATTACCAAAATTTTATACTTTTCATAGGTTTAGATGAGATATTTATAAGTTTGATCAATACTTTTCCCGTTTGTTTAACACATTTTCTTAATTTTTATAAGTTTGGCTATGATATTTCGTTACTTGTCCGATATTTTTCACATTTGGTTGGCAAAGTTTCCTACTTTTCATAAGTTTGGAAGATGTATTTCGTTACTTGTTTAATATTTTCCCTATTTGGCTAACAAATGTTCTTACTTGGCCAATATTTTCCCCATTTGTTTAACAATTCTTCCTACTTTTCGTAAGTCCTCTGATGTTACGACTACAAATGTGGAGGTGATGTTGTTCTTTCCGACGATCAGCATTGATGATCTTGAGTTTGCTGTTTTCCCTCGTCAGCATCTCCCTAAACTGGTCGTTGGTGAGATGGGTTTTGACTCGTTTAATGACCCATCGTTTGCTTGTTCGGTGCCAGGTGGCTTCCAATAGGATGCCACGAAGTCTCCCGCACTGCTTATCTAGGACACAAGCAAAGACTGTACGATAACTGCAGTGAAAATCACTAAACAGGAGTACATAGCTTGGTGACAGTAATTCTTGGGTTCATTGAAATTCTCAGTGATTATAATATTGGTTGTTCAGAATTCTTGATTCGATTATAATCTTGATTGTTCATAATTCTTGGTTCTATTAGAAACGTGGCTGTTTGGAATACATGTTTCGATTAGAAACTTGGTTGTTCAGAATTCTTGGATCGATTATAAATGTGGTTGTTCATCATTCTTGCTTCGATTAGAATCTTGGTTATTCAGAATTAAAAGTTCATAGTAAATTCTTAATTGTTTAGAATTCGTAGTTGGAATCGAATTCTTGATTGAGTAGAATTATTGTTTGGTTGTTAGAACTCTTGTTTCATAGGAAAGTACTGATTGCTAGATTGGTCAGGAGTCAATAAAACAAAAAAGAATAGAACTAGAAAACATCTTGGCCCAAGAAAATGTAAACGTATGTTGCTTGCAAGAAACTTAACTCAACGAAAATATTGCCTTAAAAATAAGAGGTTACCAGTGTTACCTATATGACCGAAAGGACAGGCGAAAGGTTGGGATACTGACGTTTGTAAAAAATAACATCACTGCTTCCCAAATTGAAGTTTACATGGAAGGAGCTGAGTATCAGACACTTAAACTTAAGACAGACAATACAGACCATCACCTGATCAACTACTACTGTCCAAATGACTGCCCACGGGCACTGGACACACTACAATTATAAGAGAAAACGATTGTGTACTGCCCATGGGCACTGGACACACTACCATTACAAGAGCAAATGATTGTGTGTGACTATTTCAACAGTCACTCGCATATCTGGGGCTATGATCACATGGACCAGAGAGGAGAGAGACTGGAAGACTGGCAGGATGAGAATAGATTAATCTTGATTAACAAGCCGTCTGACGCACATACTTGCTACTCCTCATCATGGCACACTACAACTACAACTGACCTGGCTTTTCATTCACCAGACCTGGAGTAGAAAATTAAACAAATTGTTGGGAAACAGCTAGGTGGTAGTCACCATCGGCCAGTCTTTCTAACTGTAGAAAATTAGCTTGTCAGTGAAAGCAGCACTCTCTCAATGTGTAACTACAAGAAAGCAGACTGGGCAATGTACAAGCATTTCACCAGCATACTGGTTAGAAACCTGAACACTGAGAAGGACATACATAAAGTAGTTGAAGAGATTGGGAAATGCATACTACAGGCAGCACGATAAGCAGTACCAAGTGGAGCCTGTAAACATTATAAACCCTACTGGAATAGTGAACTGGAACAGTGTCATAATGATGTGGAAGTGTGTAGAAGGCAAGCAGAGGCCAACCCCAGCAAGAGCACCACAATGAATACCATAAAGCAAACGGCAAATTTCAAAGGACCCAGCTGCAGGCTAGACGGAAAAGCTGACAGGAGAAAACAGAGTCACTGAACTTTGAAGGAAACACAAGGAAGTTGTGGAAACTAATATAACAGCTTACCGATGAGGGCAGAGGGAGAAACTCAAAAATTTCACTACATAAAGATGGAAACATTTTAACAGGAAAGCAAGCAACTGACCATTTTGCAGACTCATTCGCACAAGATAGCAATATCGAAATTAGTTCAGAGAAATAACAAGAGGCTCAAGAGAAATGGTAACATACAGGACAGAATGCTATCCTACATGAGGTTATGGAGGCACCAATCACAATCAGTGAACTGGAGCCAGCCATGTCAAAACTGAAAATGTGAAAGTCACCAGGAACTGATGGTATCTCCAATGAAATTATCAGGAACCTAGGAACAGAGGCCAAAGCAAAGCTGTTGCAGATCTTCATTAACACCTGGACCTCAGGCAGTGTTCCACAAGCCTGGAGAGAAGTAATCATGATACCCCTCCTAAAATCAGGGAAAGATAGTTCCATTGCTACCAGCTACAGACCAAGTAGCCTCACCAGCTGTCTCTGCAAAAAAATGGAGCGTGTCATCAATCACAGACTACAGTGGTACAATGAAAGTGAAAACATTCTTTGCCACAACAGGCTGGCTTTAGGCAGGGCTACTCTACTGAAGATCAGACAACCTACCTCTCTCAAGAAATTGAGGATGCATTCCAAGAGAAGAAACTGGTGCTTGCGGCATGGATAGATTTGAAGAAAGCCTTTGACAAAGTCTGGAAAGAAGGTCTGATGAAGAAACTGAGACACTGTAAAATCAATGGAAGAATGTACAAATGGGTAAAAGCAAACTTGCACAACAGAAGAGCCCGAGTACAGATAGACGGACTTACGAGCAAGAAAGTACTATTGCGTCACGGTGTTCCCCAGGGAGGAGTCTTGTCCCCCACACTTTTTCTAATCTTCATCAATGATCTTGTTGCTAATCTACCGGATGGAGTTAGATACATTTGTTGCATGGGCTGATATGTGGTGTGTCAGCATAAACACTGACAAGTGCAGCACGAATCTATTTACCCTCTCTCCGAAACAAAAGGCAGGGATCATCCAGATAAATGGAACACCCCTAAGAGAAGATAAAGAACCAACATACCTTGGAGTAACATTTGATAACAGGCTGACATGGAGAAAACACATAATAAAAAAAGCAGTAGCAAAAACCAGAAGGAAAATAGCCATCCTGAGAAAGCTAAGTGGAATCACATGGGGAGTCAGTGGGAAAATACTTAGCAACGGTTATCAACAGAGCATACGACCACACCTGGAATACGGGTAAACCGCGTGGTGTTTAGCATAAAAAAAAACCACACAACAAGAGCTGGACAAGGTGCAAAATCAAGCTCTTAGAGTCACCACAGGAGGGATGAGATCAACCTCTATAGTAGCAATCGATAAAATGGGGAGGACACAAGCACTGAAAGAGCGCAGAGATATTAAAACACATACAAGCAGAAAAGTTGCTCAGCTTGCCAGACCACCCCATGAAGAGCAGACATGAAAACTTAGCTATGGAGCGGTTGAAACGAAGTAGTTTTATCCACCAGGCCAAACGACTCTGCAGAGAAACCACCGATCTGCCCACAGTTGGTATCCCCTTAACAACTATTCCAGAGCGACTCCATGGAAAGATGAACATGGACTATCACTACAAATCCAGACAAAAGTGAGAGGAATATTTGACAAGTAAGAACAGAACAGTGTACAGCGCAGAACAGCCACTCTCATCTTTATTGATGACGAATACCCACGGGACCTCTGGATCCGAGTCTACACAGATGGGTCAGCACAAAATGCTGTTCGAAATGGAGGAGCGGGAGTGTATATAGAATACCCAAATAATACTAGGGACACGGGCAGAGGTACTGCCATAACTATGATGCTGAAATTGAGGCAATCAAGATAGCAACCGAGAAATTACTAAATACCAGCCATGGTACACAACATGTGATGCTATGTACAGATGCAAAATCAGTACTAGAGGCGTTCCTGTCTGGGATATTGTCAGTTCTAAGGACACTACTTTCTGAACTTAGCAGACAGCATAAGGTCACCATACAGTGGATTCCATCCCACTGTGGCGTACCCGGAAACGACAGAGCTGATCGATTGGCTAAGGAAGGAGCAAAAGAAGAACAGCCTGATATGCCCATTACATACCAGCAAATGAAAAGAATGATCAAATCAGTTAGAAGGCCACCAAAACCTACTCAAGACGTCTACCACGTTAAGGACAGGCCAGAACAAGTCATTATTCTGCGTCTCAGAACATTACACAATAGATTACGCAACCACATGTATACAGAATTCAAGATTGGTGACTCAGTCATGTGCACATGTGGTTTGGC
The DNA here is from genome assembly GCA_014155875.1 of Cepaea nemoralis. NCBI lineage: Eukaryota > Metazoa > Mollusca > Gastropoda > Stylommatophora > Helicidae > Cepaea > Cepaea nemoralis. The sequence goes on from JACEFZ010014395.1 coordinate 95,440, forward strand.
GTCACAAACAGCAGAGCACATACTTGCAGGACTGCCCAAACTACAACATATCCAGGCAAACCTTCTGGCCTAGAGAGACAACGGTCGAAGATAAACTATATGGACTATGGACTGAGTGAACTAAACAGGACTGTTAGTTTCATACAAGAGACAACACTGCAGTTATAGAAATATCTCAAGCGAACGAAAGGAGAAGTCAGGAGTAGATTGTCGTGATCGCAGGGATCAACAGGAGTTAATCATAGCATACTTCCATTGTTCAGAAGGAAGTTAGGATGCGACATGAGTGTTTCTGATAGTCGTTGATTGTCGGAGAGATACACAACGATTATCCTCATTCAGCCTAATTCTCACTCATGATTGATTTGACTTCAAGAATGAAGCATCCACGGGTTTGTAGGGACAGGATCTGTGGCTATTCCTTTGTCTAGTACTATGTCAGCTAATCATATCACGGAGTGAAGGAACCGCTATAGAATAGAGTTATGTATCCTCAGATATTCGCCTGATGATGAGGTATTCATAGAAGAATAGGCGGAAAAACACGTGGGGGAAGTTAGGAAGCAGTCGCCACCAGAAACTTATGAGAGTCTGTCTTTGTGTCGTTTCAGCAAGCTAGTCATCCAGAGATTGTATTCTGCAACACCACGCTTCCAACAACGTGCTATAAAACCATTGAGTGCACTCTACAACTGGGTGCTAGACCAAACCGGTGCTAGTAAGGTGTCGATGCTACCAGGCGGAACGCAGTACAGAGTCATTACCAGCCAGCACCCTAGTGAGAAGGGAACTGGTAGAACCTATAGGCGAAGCCAAGGAAGGCATCACCTTGAGTTAAGTGCTAATTGAATCCTAGGAAAGAAGCTTTTTGTGTGTTGTTTATAGATATTTATTAAATGCTAGTGATAAAGTTTTAATACAGTTTTGGTGTTTTATATGAAGGTAATAAATGCACAGTAATTATATGAAATATGAATGCAGATTACAGTCAAAATGCCACTGGTGACACCTAACTCCATGCTTATACACAACAATTGGCCTACTAAGAAGATCATTCTTAGTTATTTCAAAAACCAGAGCTGGTTGTAACAAGCTGATTACATTTTTGGAACCAGCAACACAAAATTAACCAAGAACAGCTATAATATTTAAGGCACCAAATTGTGTGTAGACTAGTGCATAATTAACTCCGTCTCGAGTGCTGGAGGTCCCGGTTTCAAGTCCCGGTGAGGATCGGGATTTTGTCCCGTGAACTTTTAGTAACAAAATTTCCCCTGGTCTTTAGGTAGTGAGATCGGACGCCCGTGTGTATCGTTGCGCACGTAAAAAGAATAAATCCCTTGGCAGTTGGAAATCGAAAAAGAGTAGCCTAACGGCGCTGCCCGAGCAAAATTTCTAGTTAAAAATCTACCCAAAGTATTTTCAGGATCCTGACCGGTGCTACGGAGTTCGTGTACTGAGCTGAGATTCTCCGGACTCAGTCTTGAGATAGGAGTAGAACAGAGGACGTATGGTTTACACCGTGTGCCGTGATGTTGATTCGTCGACTAAAATAAACTTTAAAAAAATCAAGAAAGTCATTGTGAACATAATTTGTCTTAAGTAAATGTGTAAAAGGGAACGGCAGTTCTAGAAGAATGGCCTCGTCTTGTCAAAGAAAGAACACACACTGCCTGGCCGTCATCAAATTACTGTTAACAAACTAAGTAATCTGGTGTTAACAAAGCAACAATTATACTTTACCTTTGAAAACATGTTGCAGTTTACAAATAACCATACAATGTGTTTCTTCTACTTTACCGGCAGTAAGCAGGTAAACACCCGCACCTCGGTGTTTAGCTAATATAGCTCAACGTGAATAAGCAATGATCGTCTGCTTTAATAAGCTAGGATTTCCTAGAAGGACACATTTCTAATGTGCACAAACTTGTTTTAAAGACAGACAGCCAATTCCTAGAACCACAGTTAAAGTTAGCTGCATATCCTTTACAGGCCGTTTGCAGTCAACACCAGCATTTTTTTTTCTTTTTTGCCTTTGTTGATATCTTGGGGAGCGGCTGGCAGAATGGCTAGTATGCAGGATTTTCCTTCGGGAGTCCCGGGTTCAAATCCTCGGTATGGTGTGGATTTTTTTCTGTCGGGGGCGATAAGGAAACCCTAACCTGCACAGTTCGCGACGACTGTACTAGCCAGGCGGCCTTAATTCCTCAGGCTCAATACCACCACCCCCCACCCCAACCCCCCGCCATACACAGCAAAGTATTATATAGATAGTAAATAAAAAAAAGTAAAATAGGTAGGTAAAAAGAATGAAACAGTAGATGAGGTTCTGGAGGCACGTATCACAATCAGTGAACTGGGGCTACCCATATCAAAACTGAAAATGAGAAAGTCACCAGGAGCTGATGGTATCTCCAATGAAATTATCAGGAACCTAGGAACATAGATCAAAGCAAAGCTGTTGCAGATCTTCAATAACAGCTGGATCTTAGGCAGTGTTTCACAAGCCTGGAGAGAAGCAATCATGATACCCCTCCTAAAATCAGGGAAAGATAGTTCCATTGCCTCCAGTTACTGACCAATTAGCCTCACCAGCTGTCTTTGCAAAACAGTGGAGCGCATCATCAATCACAGACTCCAGTTGTACATTGAAAGTGAAAACATCATTGTGCCACAGCAGGCTGGCTTTAGGCAGTGCTATTCTACTGAAGATCAGCAACCTACCTCTCTCAAGAAATTGAGGATGCATTCCAAGAGAAGAAGCTGATGCTTGCTGCATGGATAGTTCTGAAGAAAGCCTTTGACAAAGTCTAGAAAGGTTTGATGAAGAAACTGAGAAACTGTAAGGTCAATGGAAGAATGAACAAATAGGTGAAAGTATACTTGCACAACAGAAGAGCCCGAGTACAGAAAGACGGACTCAATAGCAAGAAAGTTCTGCTGCGTCACGGTGTTCCCCAGTGCGGAGTCTTGTCCCCCACACTTTTTCTAATCTTCATCAATGATCTTGTTGCTAATCTACCGCATGGAAAAATTAAAGCGTCAATGTACGCTGATGACCTGGTGCTATGGAGCACAAATGAACATGCATCAGTGGCCACCAGATCGCTACAAAGAGCTGTAGATGCATTTGTTGCATTGGCAAATAGATGGTGTGTCAGCATAAACACTGACAAGTTCAGCACCACTCTATTTACCCTCTCTCCAAAACAAAAGGCAGGGATCATCCAGATAAATGGAATACCCCTTAGAGAAGATATAGAACCAACATACCTTAGAGTAACATTTGATGGCAGGCTGACATGGAGAAAGCACATTAACAAAGCAGTAGCAAAAGCCAGAAGGAAAATACCATCTCACCTCTGCAGGGCATAACATTAAACGGAAGAATGTTGTAGTACTTTCACACTCGTGTCAGGTCGATATACCGTAGGTTGTGTTATGGTCACTAAGATGGCCTGTTTCACCAACTGTGTCTTGGTCTAGATCCAACACGGAAGCAGTCCAGCTGGCAGGTCAACTTGATTCTAGGCTTCCGCTGGGAAAACCTAGACATAGGCCGTAACAATAACATCGCTAGAGACAATGCGGATCAGAGTCTAGTGAATTCCCTCACTGAAAGAATGAGTGTACTTAAATTATATCTCATGCTACAGGATTCCTCGAGTTCAGAGCTTTCGTTTGACTACCATCATAGGGCAATTGTCGGTCTCCCTGATTGAGGGGTTAGCAGCTTTCTCCGTAACCCCGAATACTCTCGTGGTTGACGTGAGCGCACGAGAATTGGAAGCGGTTCGAGTCGGGCCAGTGACTTATTAGAGTATGGAGCCGGTCGCTTAGAAAGTCGTGGCGTGCTGATGAGCGTAATCTAGCCTAGGAATCAACATACAGCTGAAAGATGCTGATGTTGACCGAAATATCCTGAACCAGGATGGAAACGCGAAATAAAATAGGGCAATTAGAAGTCAATGCTCGAATATCATCATCAGGTGTCGTAACAAAGACCTACTACGTTGCACTAACCAACATACTGTTACCTACGGGAGGGAGCTGAACTGGGAGGTTACCTCCACTGATCCCCCTGTTACATGAATAGGGATGTCCTAATACACACATACATACTATAATTCCTTTTCTGTCGAATATCTTGTGATTGTGACTGTCTGGATCCACCCACCCACAAACACACACACACACACCCTTTACTGGTTACACGGATAAGATTGTCTGGGTTGTCGTGAATTCCACACAGAAAATTTATGCATTCAAGAGAGACCGGTGGTAAAAGCCTGACACAAATGACCTTTCACCTCTTCCCCTTTCCTCCCTTCACGGTATAGATCTCTTTATCCCTTCGGTAACATTGAGAATACTTACCGGAACTAAACTTACACGTTTCCCCAGTCTTTTTAATAGGGAAGCGAACACTCGACAGGGGTATGTGCGATATACACCTCGGCTCTCTTCTATGCTTGCTTGCTTGTGTTCGTTGGCATGAGCTCCAACGCGAAATCCTGTATGTCAGATGAAGGCATCCTGTTGTCCAACATCAGTGTGATGTCATACAGGACCTGAGGTTTGCGTGAGTATCCGTTGTCCCATGTCTGGCTTATTGGTGTGCAGATGGTGGTTCCTCGCCGTACAGGCAGACACTCTCCGACTTCGGAGGAATCGGCGATCCTACTGACTTTAGCCAGGACCCCGAAGGGACCTGTTGCCCAGGACGCTCGACGAGGACGCGTCAATAGGTCTTGGCCAGTATATAACCCGGCCCTGGTGCCATTGGAAACACCTCTGCGTCCCGGCTCTCTTCTATATGGCTGACGGTGTTAGTCGAGGATGTCCTAAATATACTTCATTAGCCTGGGAACGCTACAGGAAGACATCGGGCTTTGCCTTCTGTCTGTAACACAGTCTTTACTATATAGACTGAGACTGAAACTCAGCAATGGCCTAGAATGACAGGTTAAGGAACTCTGTGCTACATCTGTCCAGTATAGGAGAGAAGATGTCTGTTTTTTTTTTAAATGTTGTATATCCCTCGCAGGACGTTGCAGTCAACACCAACATTTTTTTCAGCTGCTGTTGATGTACTAGGCAAGTTTCACATTCAGTAGTTTGCCATTGCTTTCTGAACGACCTGCTCACATACCCCCGTAGGTTACTAGCGCGGGGCGAACCGCTGCCTATTCTCGCAGCTGCTGTTTTCTCCTCGTGGATATACGGGATTACGAACAATGTCGTTAACTCCTTGGCCATGGACAGGCCTAAACTATCTCTGTTCTGATTAAAACTGAGGGACCCACGAAATAATCTCATCTTATCTCATCTTGTTTCTCTTGTACCTTGCGGTGTCAAGGTGAAGTATAAACAGCGGGAGAGTGCCCTCTTATGGGCTTCTTGTATTGATATTCTCACGGACTCTGCTATTTACTCCGTCCATCGTTTACATGGTCGGTCTCTTCCTTTGCTTCCATCTTGTCTATACATCAATATTTGTTATGGTATACTGTTAGCTGGTAGCCTAAATGCATGGCCAAACCATTTGACTTGCTACTAACATCTAGCACTGATATAACCCCCACTTTAGTCCTGTTCTTCATTTCTGATCTTCTCTCTTCTTGATACATTGAGTATTCTTCTCATGAATCTCATTTCTGTTGTTGTGATTTTTCTTGTCTCATTTTCTGTCATTGTCCATGTTTGGCATGGTAGCATAGAGTTGGTAGGAAGATTGTGTTGTAGAGTTCTTTCTTAGCAACTATTAATACGTGTTTGTGTTTTAGGATTGGTGCCATTTGTTCAATGAGTTGATTTGCCTTATTGCATCTATTTTCGATCTCGTCTTCTGATTTGCCATTTGATGATATTCTACTTCCTTGGTACTTGAAGCTCTTTACTTCTTTCGGGGTTTTTTCGTTTAGGTGAATCGTTGTTGTTTTTTCTTCTGTGATTATAGTCATTACCCGCGTTTTACTTGTGCTAATTTTCATGTTATGTTCCCTACATATTTCGTTTAGACTATTCATATGATCTTGTAATTCAGCTTCTAGTTTTGCTATTAGTGCTTGATCGTCCGCAAATAGGAAATCTTTAAAGGTTCAATTTGCCGTTGGTTCTTCTTCCGTATTTTGTTCGTCATGCGGTGTTCTTTCGGTTTATGTTTCTTCTTCTTCTTCAGCGCTCCGAGCCATTGAGGTTCTTTGCTGCAGATACAATCCGTCTCCATTCGTCTCTCTGGCGGACCTTCTCTTGCCAGTCGTTGATTCCAAGTGCTTGTAGGTCTGTATATGTATTATCTCTCCACCGTCTTCTTGGTCTGCCTCGGGGTCTACGGTCATTTATTTCCTGAGTGTAAGTGAGTTGTGTTTCCCTATTATCTTCCATTCTTTCTATATGCCACAGCCATTGTAGTCTATTAGCCTTCATGATACCAGTGATTAGCGGGGACTGAAACAGATCATAAATGTCTTTGTTACTTCTTCTTTTCCACTCTCCGCTTTGTGTATCCCTAATGGGTCCAAAGATGCGTCTTAAAATTTTGTTCTGAAAGGTTTGTAACAAGGCTTCGTCTCCTTTCGGTTTCAGAGCCATACAGCACAACTGGTCTGATCAGTGTTTTGTATATTGTGATTTTGGTGTTACGAGATAGCGCGTTTGATTTTAGTAGATGTTGTAGTGCATAGTATATCTTATTTCCAGAGTTGATTCTAGTTTGTATTTCTTCCCTTATGAAGTTGGAGCAGTTGAAGATTGTACCCAGGTATTTGTATGTTTCCGTTCTTTTAATGGTCATATTATCTATTCGTATGTGGCCAGAGTTTTTAGCCATTCCGTCTCTTGAAATTCCCATATATTCTGTCTTATCTTGGTTGATAACCAGCCCCATCTGTTGGGCTTTTTTCCTTTAAGTGAGTCAATATTTCCAATGTCTTTTGTTCACTTTGCCCTATAATATCTATATCATCTGCATAACCAAGCAGCTTGGATGTTCCTCCAATATCACATTCCTCCTTTACCTTCCTTACAACTTTCTCTAGAGCCAGATTGAAGGTTTATGTTTGGCTGGTTTATTTACAAATGTTGTCTGTATAGCTATGAACAAGAGAGGGGACAGGACACAACCTTGTCGTACTCCGGCTCTTATGGTAAAGGGTTCTGAGTGTCCTCCAGTTGGTCTCACTATACATTCATTGTTGCTGTATAAGCTTCTACATAGGTTTGTTAGATGTGTAATCACTCGATAACGTTTAAGATTTCCAACAGCTTGTTTCTATCTACTCTATCAAATGCCTTTTCTTAGTCGACAAAGGCTAAGTAGAGCGTTTCATTAAAGTCGATTGATTTTTTTCCATAAGCTGTCTAAGAGTAAAGATGGCATCTGTGCATCCCTTGTTTTTCATAAACCCAAGTTGTGTTTCGCTTAACTGGGGTTCTATTGTAGTTCGTAATCTTTAAGATTTTTTTTCAAAATATTTTCCAAGTTTGACTCAAAAGAGAAATGTCTCTGAATTGTGTGCAGTCTCTTTTACTTCCTTTGTTTTCATGAAATAATTAGAGGGCAATTTATGTAGGTAGATTATTCATGGTCTGTGTGGATGGGTACACCTGAGTTGTTCTTGTGCCAGCATCCCCCTTTATGCAAGACGGTGACGAGGAGATGGTCAGTATCTAAAGTCAACCTTAGAGCTAGAGTCGACCGCTTATTCAGTGCTGGTACGAAGTTTCCACCTGAAGAGAAGACTCGATGACCGAGACATACAACGCCGGCCTGAGAAGAAACAGTATCCACCTACATCCATTCTAGTGCCTCGGGGAGGACGACTACAACCTCCAGGTAATCAAATACACCAACAGACATTACAATAGACTACCACTTATATATCATCATACGCTTCTAAGGCACCCAATGAAGATAGCGCCAACCAGCCTATTCTAGCCAGGAAGCTGTTTCCTAGATACTTTATTATTTGCCTGTACATACAGCAGGAGTCTCTTATAAACCTTATTTCTTCTTCACCTTCCATTGTGGTTGTTAGTTTTGTTCATATGTATCATTGGCACCTTGCCGTCTTGACAGACGATAGTTTGTGCTTCAGAAAGGCATAATATTCTTTTACCTATGGCGGTAGCGAATGTGACTGATAAGGCCAATTCGCGCTATAAATGTTCGTCCACAGTGGGTGCATGTGAACACGTGGTCATTTCCACCATCATGCACCATCTTACGTCTCACACGCTCGGTGTGTGACTTATCTGCAATAATTTTCTCCTTTGTCTTTATTCCATTTCTGATGTTTGCCCTCCATGCAACACGTTCAGCGACGACTTGCTCCCAATGTGCATTATCAATGCCTGTATCAATCATGTCCGCTTACACACATCTTTGTATCGTAGTAGAGGCCGACCCTGAGATCTCTTACCAATCTGTAATTCACCAAAAAAGATGTCCTTTGTTATTCTACCATCATCCATCCTCCTAAGGCGTCCTATCCATCTAAGTCTACGAAGACTGAGCATGAAATAAATCGTCACACAACCCGATCTTTCCAATACTTCAGTATCTGTGATTTTGTCTTGCCACTTAATACCAAGAATTCTTCGCAGACACCGCATATGAAAGCTGTTTAAACGTTTCTCTTGGTTGTCCAGGCTTCACTGCCACAAAGAAGAGTACTAAGGACACGGGCTTGATATACAAGGACTTTTGTTTTGGCAGTAAGCTTCCTGTTCTCCCAGACTCTTTTTCTTAACCTGTTCATTGGTGTTGCTGCCTTACCAATTCTGATTTCATTATCTAGTGATTATTTGCTATTTATCACTGCCCCTAGATATGTAAAATGGTCTACAATCTCTAATTCGGCGTCGGCAATAAAGATTGCTGGTACCCCTTGTGCACCTTGTGACAAAATATGTCTTCTGTTTGCTAATTGTTAAACCAAATTCAGAACAAGCATTGGAGAATGTAGATAGTAGACATTGTAATTCTTCCTCAGAATGGGTCGTAATTGCAGAATCATCTGCGAAAAGCAACTCTCTGATCAGTACCCTCCTAATTTCTATCTCGGCGTTCAATCTTTGAGCATTGTAGAGGGCCCCATCTGAGCGAGAGTGAATGTATACACCACCACCCTGATCACGAAAGGCATATTTCAGTGAAGTGAAAAGTATATTCCAAAGAGGGTGGCAGCTAGCACACAACCTTGATTAATTCCTCTCTTGATTTCAAACTCTTCTGAAATTGCACGATCAAACTTGATTATACCTTTCATGCCTGTGTGGAACGATTCCACAATGGACAGAAGAGTTGGTGGGCAGCCAATCTTCTTTGGTGCCTTGAACAGTCCCTCACGACTGACTAAATCAAATGCCTTTGTGGAGCAATAAACAGTGGTTGATTCTGTTCACGGCATTTTTCTTGCATTTGTCGCAATGAGAATATCATATCAATGGTAGACCGGTTCTGTCGAAAGCCACACTGTGATTCGGGGTAGACTTGATCTTCTAGGACTTGAAGTCTTCGCAGAAAAATTCTGGCAAATACTTTCCCAACAATACGCAGAAGTGAGATACCCCTATTAGTTGTTACAGTCGCTCCGATCGCCCGTGTCCTTATACAGTGTTATGATTCTTGAATCTTTGAAATCCTGTGGGACTTGTCCTTCTCGCCAGCATAGCTCTATTAGCTGGTGGATCTATAGAGTGAGTGTGTCTCACCCACTCCTGATAACCTCTATTGGAATCCCATATTGTGTGAGTGGGCTGGGAAATGTGTGTGTGGATGAAAAAATGTGTGAGTATGGGTGGTTGATGTGTGAGTGGGTGAGGGATATATGTGTGTGTTGGTGCGGGATGTGCGTGTGTGAGGGGTATGTGTGTGTGGTTGGAGGGTGTGTGGGCGTGTGGAGCATGTGTGTGGGTAAGCTTGAGTGGATTGTGGTATATGTGAGTGGGTGGAAAGATGCATGTGGGTGAATGAGGGATGTGTGTGGGTGCGAGATTTCTGGGTTGGTGGCGGGATCTGTGAGTGGGTTGAGGGATGAATGGGGGATGTGTGGTGAGTGGGGGATGTTTGGTGAGGGGGGATGTGTGGTAAGTGGGGGATGTTTGGTGGGTGGGGGTTGTGTGGGTATGGGTGGGTGATATGTGAGTAGGTGAGGGATGTGTGTGTGGGTTGGTGCGGGATGTGTGTATGGGAGGGGGGATGTTTCACATAACATGAGAATATGCATTGTTTAGGCTTACAACATTCATTTGACAAGGTTGTTTTTTTTCCTATGAGAATGCATCATGCACTGTTGATGAACGAAAGATGAGTGATTGGAGGGGCCGAATGTAAGACGGGTTTACGCGTCCAATTTGTTACCCTTTGAAAATAAAGATCAAGTCAATAAAGATCAATATATATATATATATATATATATATATATATATATATATATATATATATATATATATATATATATATATATATATATATATATATTTATATATATGAACGGTGTGTCAGGTCTTAGTCATATGGCTGAGCTACCGTATGACAGTAGACGGTACCATCTACTTTCTGTTAGCGCTGAATGTTGCTCGGCAACATGTCATGGCAGGGCAGACAATGCCCTAAGCCTTGGTTGGCAGCTGGTCTAGGATCGAATCTCCCACAGGCGGACAGTTAGGGCATTGCTTTGCTGATCCGGCAGCCTCTGCAGCTTGTCTTGTTCCAGATGTAGGGGTGTTACCTTTCCTCTGAAGTGAACTAGGCAGGCCGAAAGAGGGATAGTGCTGCATGGGCAACACATGATCTCTATATTTTAGCTGAGGCTTTGTGTTATGGAGAGGCAATAACCGGTCTTAACCGGTCTCGGAACCAAAACGAGAGGTAACTGTTACGGGTTATAAGTCCTTGTCAATTGGAGTATACTTGGGGCGCCACGCGTTACCTCTGACGGTGGGAGACACCTACAGGTGTCACTGATCAGCTACCGCCCGCCTCAAGCTTGGCAGCCCCGGGCCAATTGGGTGCTGATCCCCACAGCCTGCCTGCTTCAATGGGTGCTTGGGGCTAGGACAAAATCTGAATCGCAGGCTGTAAAACCAATGCCCCGGGTACTAATAAAAAGAAAAATGTAAACCTCAAGCTACGGCTTGCAATCTGGAAAGTAAGGACCGTGTGTCCAGGATTTTCCACTGACTTGACCAATATTGACATTGTGAGAAAAACGGCTGTGATTGATGCCGAACTCAATTGTCTTAACATTGATATTGCTGGCCTGCAGGAGACTCGCCTCGCTGAGGAAGGGTCACTCAGGGAAAATAAATACACCTCTTTTTTGGAAGAGAAGAGGGAAGGCAAAAAAAAGGCAACATGGTGTGGGATGTGCAGTGAAAAATTCGCTACTGGGAATGATTGAAATTGCAGCAGGAGATAGTAAAAGATTATTATCCCTACGCTTGGCAACCTCTTGTGGTTTTACCACCATTATTACTGCACATGCACCGACACTCTATTCCTCTGATGATGTGAAGGATTCGTTCTATGAGGAGTTAGACTCTGTCATCAAGGCAATTCCAAAATCCAACTATATTTATATGCTCGGTGATTTCAATGCTCGTGTGGGCAAGGACTCGAGTTCATGGAAAGTGTGCCTTTGAAAATACAACATCGGTCGCATGATTCACAATTGGCAAAGGCTGCTGGAGCATTACAAACTCCTTTTTCAAAACAAAAAAGCTGCATAAGGTCACATGGAAACATCCAAGATCCGGCCTTTTGGCATCAGCTGGACTCCATCATCACACGGAGACAACATCTGAACCATACATCATTGACTCGAAGTTACCACAATGCTGACTGTGATTCGGATCATTCTTTGGTTGTTGCAAGGGTTAGACTGAGACCAAAGAGAATCTACACAGCTAAACACAAATCTAGCCCCAGGATTAAAACTGTTTAACACTCACGATCCTGAAAAGTGCTTTCAGTTTCAACAGCAACTTGAAGACGATTTCACTGATAACCATAAAATTGTACAGTATGTGAAAAGTGGGGTAAACTCTTTATAAAACTGCTGTAGGGGTTTATGGCACTGTGGATCATAAAAGGCAGGACTGGTTTGCGGCAAACAACCAGACTCTGCAGCACTTGATTGATAAAAAGAAGATAGCTCTCTTCAGAAACAAGGAAAGACCAACGCATAACACTCTGAGTGAGCTGAAGCAAGCTAGGAAGGATGTGCAAAAGGCTGCCAGGCAGTGTGCAAATGACTATCGGATCAAATTATGTGAGTCCATTCAAAATGCAAGTGATAAGGGAAACATCAGAAGCATGTATGAAGGGATAAAGAAAGCCTGTGGTCCAATGATCAAAATTAAGTGCACCATTGAAAATCTTGACTGCAGAAATCATCACTGATAAGAAACAGCAGATGGATAGATGTGTAGAGCACTATTTGGAGCTTCACTCAAGTGAGACCAAACTAGCTGATTATGCCCTCAACGCCATAGAGGCCCTACCAACTCTTTACCACCTGGACACACTTCCCACCATAAAAGAAATTAAGTGTGCTATAAATGAACTTGCATCTGGCAAGGCGTCAGGAAAGGATGGGATTCCAATAGAGGTTATCAGGAGTGGGTGAGACACACTCACTCTATAGATCCACCAGCTAATAGAGCTATGCTGGCGAGAAGGACAAGTCCCACAGGATTTCAAAGATTCAAGAATCATAACACTGTATAAGGACACGGGCGATCGGAGCGACTGTAACAACTAATAGGGGTATCTCACTTCTGCGTATTGTTGGGAAAGTATTTGCCAGAATTTTTCTGCGAAGACTTCAAGTCCTAGAAGATCAAGTCTACCCCGAATCACAGTGTGGCTTTCGACAGAACCGGTCTACCATTGATATGATATTCTCATTGCGACAAATGCAAGAAAAATGCCGTGAACAGAATCAACCACTGTTTATTGCCCCACAAAGGCATTTGATTTAGTCAGTCGTGAGGGACTGTTCAAGGCACCAAAGAAGATTGGCTGCCCACCAACTCTTCTGTCCATTGTGGAATCGTTCCACACAGGCATGAAAGGTATAATCAAGTTTGATCGTGCAATTTCAGAAGAGTTTGAAATCAAGAGTGGAATTAATCAAGGTTGTGTGCTAGCTGCCACCCTCTTTGGAATATACTTTTCACTTCACTGAAATATGCCTTTCGTGATCAGGGTGGTGGTGTATACATTCACTCTCGCTCAGATGGGGCCCTCTACAATGCTCAAAGATTGAACGCCGAGACAGAAATTAGGAGGGTACTGATCAGAGAGTTGCTTTTCGCAGATGATTCTGCAATTACGACCCATTCTGAGGAAGAATTACAATGTCTACTATCTACATTCTCCAATGCTTGTTCTGAATTTGGTTTAACAATTAGCAAACAGAAGACATATTTTGTCACAAGGTGCACAAGGTGGTACCAGCAATCTTTATTGCCGACGCCGAATTAGAGATTGTAGACCATTTTACATATCTAGGGGCAGTGATAAATAGCAAATAATCACTAGATAATGAAATCAGAATTGGTAAGGCAGCAACACCAATGAACAGGTTAAGAAAAAGAGTCTGGGAGAACAGGAAGCTTACTGCCAAAACAAAAGTCCTTGTATATCAAGCCCGTGTCCTTAGTACTCTTCTTTGTGGCAGTGAAGCCTGGACAACCAAGAGAAACGTTTAAACAGCTTTCATATGCGGTGTCTGCGAAGAATTCTTGGTATTAAGTGGCAAGACAAAATCACAGATACTGAAGTATTGGAAAGATCGGGTTGTGTGACGATTTATTTCATGCTCAGTCTTCGTAGACTTAGATGGATAGGACGCCTTAGGAGGATGGATGATGGTAGAATAACAAAGGACATCTTTTTTGGTGAATTACAGATTGGTAAGAGATCTCAGGGTCGGCCTCTACTACGATACAAAGATGTGTGTAAGCGGAACATGATTGATACAGGCATTGATAATGCACATTGGGAGCAAGTCGTCGCTGAACGTGTTGCATGGAGGGCAAACATCAGAAATGGAATAAAGACAAAGGAGAAAATTATTGCAGGTAAGTCACACACCGAGCGTGTGAGACGTAAGATGGTGCATGATGGTGGAAATGACCACGTGTTCACATGCACCCACTGTGGACGAACATTTATAGCGCGAATTGGCCTTATCAGTCACATTCGCTACCGCCATAAGTAAAAGTTATTATGCTTTTCTGAAGCACAAACTATCGTCTGTGAAGACGGCAAGTTGCCCATGATATATATGAACAAAACTAACAACCACAATGGAAGGTGAAGAAGAAATAAGGTTTATAAGAGACTCCTGCTGTATGTACAGGCAAGTAATAAAGTATCTAGGAAACAGCTTCCTGGCTAGAATAGGCTGGTTGGCGCTATCTTCATTGGGTGCCTTAGAAGCGTATGATGATATATAAGTGGTGGTCTATTGTAATGTCTGTTGTGTATTTGATTACCTGGAGGTTGTAGTCGTCCTCCCCGAGGCACTAGAATGGATGTAGGTGGATACTGTTTCTTCTCAGGCCGGCGTTGTATGTCTCGGTCATCGAGTCTTCTCTTCAGGTGGAAACTTCGTACCAGCACTGAATAAGCGGTCGACTCTAGCTCTAAGGTTGACTTTAGATACTGACCATCTCCTCGTCACCGTCTTGCATAAAGGGGGATGCTGGCACAAGAACAACTCAGGTGTACCCATCCACACAGACCATGAATAATCTACCTACATAAATTGCCCTCTAATTATTTCATGAAAACAAAGGAAGTAAAGAGACTGCACACAATTCAGAGACATTTCTCTTTTGAGTCAAACTTGGAAAATATTTGAAAAAAAATCTTAAAGATTACGAACTACAATAGAACCCCAGTTAAGCGAAACACAACTTGGGTTTATGAAAAACAAGGGATGCACAGATGCATCTTTACTCTTAGACAGCTTATGGAAAAAAATCAATCGACTTTAATGAAACGCTCTACTTAGCCTTTGTCGACTAAGAAAAGGCATTTGATAGAGTAGATAGAAACAAGCTGTTGGAAATCTTAAACGTTATCGAGTGATTACACATCTAACAAACCTATGTAGAAGCTTATACAGCAACAATGAATGTATAGTGAGACCAACTGGAGGACACTCAGAACCCTTTACCATAAGAGCCGGAGTACGACAAGGTTGTGTCCTGTCCCCTCTCTTGTTCATAGCTATACAGACAACATTTGTAAATAAACCAGCCAAACATAAACCTTCAATCTGGCTCTAGAGAAAGTTGTAAGGAAGGTAAAGGAGGAATGTGATATTGGAGGAACATCCAAGCTGCTTGGTTATGCAGATGATATAGATATTATAGGGCAAAGTGAACAAAAGACATTGGAAATATTGACTCACTTAAAGGAAAAAGCCCAACAGATGGGGCTGGTTATCAACCAAGATAAGACAGAATATATGGGAATTTCAAGAGACGGAATGGCTAAAAACTCTGGCCACATACGAATAGATAATATGACCATTAAAAGAACGGAAACATACAAATACCTGGGTACAATCTTCAACTGCTCCAACTTCATAAGGGAAGAAATACAAACTAGAATCAACTCTGGAAATAAGATATACTATGCACTACAACATCTACTAAAATCAAACGCGCTATCTCGTAACACCAAAATCACAATATACAAAACACTGATCAGACGAGTTGTGCTGTATGGCTCTGAAACCGAAAGGAGACGAAGCCTTGTTACAAACCTTTCAGAACAAAATTTTAAGACGCATCTTTGGACCCATTAGGGATACACAAAGCGGAGAGTGGAAAAGAAGAAGTAACAAAGACATTTATGATCTGTTTCAGTTCCCGCTAATCACTGGTATCATGAAGGCTAATAGACTACAATGGCTGTGGCATATAGAAAGAATGGAAGAAAATAGGGAAACAAAACTCGCTTACACTCAGGAAATAAATGACCGTAGACCCCGAGGCAGACCAAGAAGACGGTGGAGAGATAATACATATACAGACCTACAAGCACTTGGAATCAACGACTGGCAAGAGAAGGTCAACCAGAGAGACGAATGGAGACGGATTGTATCTGCAGCAAAGAACCTCAATGGCTCGGAGCGCTGAAGAAGAAGAAGAAACATAAACCGAAAGAACACCGCATGATGAACAAAATACGGAAGAAGAACCAACGGCAAATTGCACCTTTAAAGATTTCCTATTTGCGGACGATCAAGCACTAATAGCAAAACCAGAAGCTGAATTACAAGATCATGTGAATAGTCTAAACGAAATATGTAGGGAACATAACATGAAAATTAGCACAAGTAAAACGCGGGTAATGACTATAATCACAGAAGAAAAAACAACAACGATTCACCTAAACGAAAAAACCCCGAAAGAAGTAAAGAGCTTCAAGTACCAAGGAAGTAGAATATCATCAAATGGCAAATCAGAAGACGAGATCGAAAATAGATGCAATAAGGCAAATCAACTCATTGAACAAATGGCACCAATCCTAAAACACAAACACGTATTAATAGTTGCTAAGAAAGAACTCTACAACACAATCTTCCTACCAACTCTATGCTACCATGCCAAACATGGACAATGACAGAAAATGAGACAAGAAAAATCACAACAACAGAAATGAGATTCATGAGAAGAATACTCAATGTATCAAGAAGAGAGAAGATCAGAAATGAAGAACAGGACTAAAGTGGGGGTTATATCAGTGCTAGATTTTAGTAGTAAGTCAAATGGTTTGGCCATGCATTTAGGCTACCAGCTAACAGTATACCATAACAAATATTGATGTATAGACAAGATGGAAGCAAAGGAAGAGACCGACCATGTAAACGATGGACGGAGTAAATAGCAGAGTCCGTGAGAATATCAATACAAGAAGCCCATAAGAGGGCACTCTCCCGCTGTTTATACTTCACCTTGACACCGCAAGGTACAAGAGAAACAAGATGAGATAAGATGAGATTATTTCGTGGGTCCCTCAGTTTTATTCAGAACAGAGATAGTTTAGGCCTATCCATGTCCAAGGGGTTAACGACATTGTTCGTAATCCCGTATATCACGAGGAGGAAAACAGCAGCTGCGAGAATAGGCAGCGGTTCGCCCGCGCTGGTAACTTACGGGGGTATGTGAGCAGGTCGTTCAGAAAGCAATGGCAAACTACTGAATGTGAAACTTGCCTAGTACATCAACAGCAGCTGAAAAAATGTTGGTGTTGACTGCAACGTCCTGCGAGGGATATACAACATTAAAAAAAACAAACAGACATCTTCTCTCCTATACTGGACAGATGTAGCACAGAGTTCCTTAACCTGTCATTCTAGGCCATTGCTGAGTTTCAGTCTCAGTCTATATGGTAAAGACTGTGTTACAGACAGAAGGCAAAGCCCGATGTCTTCCTGTAGCGTTCCCAGGCTAATGAAGTATATTTAGGACATCCTCGACTAACACCGTCAGCCATATAGAAGAGAGCCGGGACGCAGAGGTGTTTCCAAGGCATCAGGGCCGGGTTATATACTGGCCAAGACCTAGTGACGCGTCCTCGTCGAGCGTCATGGGCAACAGGTCCCTTCGGGGTCCTGACTAAAGTCAGTAGGATCGCCGATTCCTCCGAAGTCGGAGAGTGTCTGCCTGTACGGCGAGGAACCACCAATCTGCACACCAATAAGCCAGACATGGGACAACGGATACTCACGCAAACCTCAGGTCCTGTATGACATCATACTGATGTTGGACAACAGGATGCCTTCATCTGACATACAGGATTTCGCGTTGGAGCTCATGCCAACGAACACAAGCAAGCAAGCATAGAAGAGAGCCGAGGTGTATATCGCACATACCCCTGTCGAGTGTTCGCTTCCCTATTAAAAGACTGGGGAAACGTGTAAGTTTAGTTCCTGGTAAGTATGCTCAATGTTACCGAAGGGATAAAGAGATCTATACCGTGAAGGGAGGAAAGGGGAAGAGGTGAAAGGTCATTTGTGTCAGGCTTTTACCACCGGTCTCTCTTGAATGCATAAATTTTCTGTGTGGAATTCACGACAACCCAGACAATCTTATCCGTGTAACCAGTAAAGGGTGTGTGTGTGTGTGTGTTTGTGGGTGGGTGGATCCAGACAGTCACAATCACAAGATATTCGACAGAAAAGGAATTATAGTATGTATGTGTGTATTAGGACATCCCTATTCATGTAACATGGGGATCAGTGGAGGTAACCTCCCAGTTCATGGATTAATCAAGGTTGTGTGCTAGCTGCCACCCTCTTTGGAATATACTTTTCACTTCACTGAAATATGCCTTTCGTGATCAGGGTGGTGGTGTATACATTCACTCTCGCTCAGATGGGGCCCTCTACAATGCTCAAAGATTGAACGCCGAGACAGAAATTAGGAGGGTACTGATCAGAGAGTTGCTTTTCGCAGATGATTCTGCAATTACGACCCATTCTGAGGAAGAATTACAATGTCTACTATCTACATTCTCCAATGCTTGTTCTGAATTTGGTTTAACAATTAGCAAACAGAAGACATATTTTGTCACAAGGTGCACAAGGGGTACCAGCAATCTTTATTGCCGACGCCGAATTAGAGATTGTAGACCATTTTACATATCTAGGGGCAGTGATAAATAGCAAATAATCACTAGATAATGAAATCAGAATTGGTAAGGCAGCAACACCAATGAACAGGTTAAGAAAAAGAGTCTGGGAGAACAGGAAGCTTACTGCCAAAACAAAAGTCCTTGTATATCAAGCCCGTGTCCTTAGTACTCTTCTTTGTGGCAGTGAAGCCTGGACAACCAAGAGAAACGTTTAAACAGCTTTCATATGCGGTGTCTGCGAAGAATTCTTGGTATTAAGTGGCAAGACAAAATCACAGATACTGAAGTATTGGAAAGATCGGGTTGTGTGACGATTTATTTCATGCTCAGTCTTCGTAGACTTAGATGGATAGGACGCCTTAGGAGGATGGATGATGGTAGAATAACAAAGGACATCTTTTTTGGTGAATTACAGATTGGTAAGAGATCTCAGGGTCGGCCTCTACTACGATACAAAGATGTGTGTAAGCGGAACATGATTGATACAGGCATTGATAATGCACATTGGGAGCAAGTCGTCGCTGAACGTGTTGCATGGAGGGCAAACATCAGAAATGGAATAAAGACAAGGAGAAAATTATTGCAGGTAAGTCACACACCGAGCGTGTGAGACGTAAGATGGTGCATGATGGTGGAAATGACCACGTGTTCACATGCACCCACTGTGGACGAACATTTATAGCGCGAATTGGCCTTATCAGTCACATTCGCTACCGCCATAAGTAAAAGTTATTATGCTTTTCTGAAGCACAAACTATCGTCTGTGAAGACGGCAAGTTGCCCATGATATATATGAACAAAACTAACAACCACAATGGAAGGTGAAGAAGAAATAAGGTTTATAAGAGACTCCTGCTGTATGTACAGGCAAGTAATAAAGTATCTAGGAACAGCTTCCTGGCTAGAATAGGCTGGTTGGCGCTATCTTCATTGGGTGCCTTAGAAGCGTATGATGATATATAAGTGGTGGTCTATTGTAATGTCTGTTGGTGTATTTGATTACCTGGAGGTTGTAGTCGTCCTCCCCGAGGCACTAGAATGGATGTAGGTGGATACTGTTTCTTCTCAGGCCGGCGTTGTATGTCTCGGTCATCGAGTCTTCTCTTCAGGTGGAAACTTCGTACCAGCACTGAATAAGCGGTCGACTCTAGCTCTAAGGTTGACTTTAGATACTGACCATCTCCTCGTCACCGTCTTGCATAAAGGGGGATGCTGGCACAAGAACAACTCAGGTGTACCCATCCACACAGACCATGAATAATCTACCTACATAAATTGCCCTCTAATTATTTCATGAAAACAAAGGAAGTAAAAGAGACTGCACACAATTCAGAGACATTTCTCTTTTGAGTCAAACTTGGAAAATATTTTGAAAAAAAATCTTAAAGATTACGAACTACAATAGAACCCAGTTAAGCGAAACACAACTTGGGTTTATGAAAAACAAGGGATGCACAGATGCCATCTTTACTCTTAGACAGCTTATGGAAAAAAATCAATCGACTTTAATGAAACGCTCTACTTAGCCTTTGTCGACTAAGAAAAGGCATTTGATAGAGTAGATAGAAACAAGCTGTTGGAAATCTTAAACGTTATCGAGTGATTACACATCTAACAAACCTATGTAGAAGCTTATACAGCAACAATGAATGTATAGTGAGACCAACTGGAGGACACTCAGAACCCTTTACCATAAGAGCCGGAGTACGACAAGGTTGTGTCCTGTCCCCTCTCTTGTTCATAGCTATACAGACAACATTTGTAAATAAACCAGCCAAACATAAACCTTCAATCTGGCTCTAGAGAAAGTTGTAAGGAAGGTAAAGGAGGAATGTGATATTGGAGGAACATCCAAGCTGCTTGGTTATGCAGATGATATAGATATTATAGGGCAAAGTGAACAAAAGACATTGGAAATATTGACTCACTTAAGGAAAAAGCCCAACAGATGGGGCTGGTTATCAACCAAGATAAGACAGAATATATGGGAATTTCAAGAGACGGAATGGCTAAAAACTCTGGCCACATACGAATAGATAATATGACCATTAAAAGAACGGAAACATACAAATACCTGGGTACAATCTTCAACTGCTCCAACTTCATAAGGGAAGAAATACAAACTAGAATCAACTCTGGAAATAAGATATACTATGCACTACAACATCTACTAAAATCAAACGCGCTATCTCGTAACACCAAAATCACAATATACAAAACACTGATCAGGACGAGTTGTGCTGTATGGCTCTGAACCGAAAGGAGACGAAGCCTTGTTACAAACCTTTCAGAACAAAATTTAAGACGCATCTTTGGACCCATTAGGGATACACAAAGCGGAGAGTGGAAAAGAAGAAGTAACAAAGACATTTATGATCTGTTTCAGTTCCCGCTAATCACTGGTATCATGAAGGCTAATAGACTACAATGGCTGTGGCATATAGAAAGAATGGAAGAAAATAGGGAAACAAAACTCGCTTACACTCAGGAAATAAATGACCGTAGACCCGAGGCAGACCAAGAAGACGGTGGAGAGATAATACATATACAGACCTACAAGCACTTGGAATCAACGACTGGCAAGAGAAGGTCAACCAGAGAGACGAATGGAGACGGATTGTATCTGCAGCAAAGAACCTCAATGGCTCGGAGCGCTGAAGAAGAAGAAGAAACATAAACCGAAAGAACACCGCATGATGAACAAAATACGGAAGAAGAACCAACGGCAAATTGCACCTTTAAAGATTTCCTATTTGCGGACGATCAAGCACTAATAGCAAAACCAGAAGCTGAATTACAAGATCATGTGAATAGTCTAAACGAAATATGTAGGGAACATAACATGAAAATTAGCACAAGTAAAACGCGGGTAATGACTATAATCACAGAAGAAAAAACAACAACGATTCACCTAAACGAAAAAACCCCGAAAGAAGTAAAGAGCTTCAAGTACCAAGGAAGTAGAATATCATCAAATGGCAAATCAGAAGACGAGATCGAAAATAGATGCAATAAGGCAAATCAACTCATTGAACAAATGGCACCAATCCTAAAACACAAACACGTATTAATAGTTGCTAAGAAAGAACTCTACAACACAATCTTCCTACCAACTCTATGCTACCATGCCAAACATGGACAATGACAGAAAATGAGACAAGAAAAATCACAACAACAGAAATGAGATTCATGAGAAGAATACTCAATGTATCAAGAAGAGAGAAGATCAGAAATGAAGAACAGGACTAAAGTGGGGGTTATATCAGTGCTAGATTTTAGTAGTAAGTCAAATGGTTTGGCCATGCATTTAGGCTACCAGCTAACAGTATACCATAACAAATATTGATGTTATAGACAAGATGGAAGCAAAGGAAGAGACCGACCATGTAAACGATGGACGGAGTAAATAGCAGAGTCCGTGAGAATATCAATACAAGAAGCCCATAAGAGGGCACTCCTCCCGCTGTTTATACTTCACCTTGACACCGCAAGGTACAAGAGAAACAAGATGAGATAAGATGAGATTATTTCGTGGGTCCCTCAGTTTTATTCAGAACAGAGATAGTTTAGGCCTATCCATGTCCAAGGGGTTAACGACATTGTTCGTAATCCCGTATATCCACGAGGAGAAAACAGCAGCTGCGAGAATAGGCAGCGGTTCGCCCCGCGCTGGTAACTTACGGGGGTATGTGAGCAGGTCTTTCAGAAAGCAATGGCAAACTACTGAATGTGAAACTTGCCTAGTACATCAACAGCAGCTGAAAAAATGTTGGTGTTGACTGCAACGTCCTGCGAGGGATATACAACATTAAAAAAAACAAACAGACATCTTCTCTCCTATACTGGACAGATGTAGCACAGAGTTCCTTAACCTGTCATTCTAGGCCATTGCTGAGTTTCAGTCTCAGTCTATATGGTAAAGACTGTGTTACAGACAGAAGGCAAAGCCCGATGTCTTCCTGTAGCGTTCCCAGGCTAATGAAGTATATTTAGGACATCCTCGACTAACACCGTCAGCCATATAGAAGAGAGCCGGGACGCAGAGGTGTTTCCAAGGCATCAGGGCCGGGTTATATACTGGCAAAGACCTAGTGACGCGTCCTCGTCGAGCGTCATGGGCAACAGGTCCCTTCGGGGTCCTGACTAAAGTCAGTAGGATCGCCGATTCCTCCGAAGTCGGAGAGTGTCTGCCTGTACGGCGAGGAACCACCAATCTGCACACCAATAAGCCAGACATGGGACAACGGATACTCACGCAAACCTCAGGTCCTGTATGACATCATACTGATGTTGGACAACAGGATGCCTTCATCTGACATACAGGATTTCGCGTTGGAGCTCATGCCAACGAACACAAGCAAGCAAGCATAGAAGAGAGCCGAGGTGTATATCGCACATACCCCTGTCGAGTGTTCGCTTCCCTATTAAAAAGACTGGGGAAACGTGTAAGTTTAGTTCCGGTAAGTATGCTCAATGTTACCGAAGGGATAAAGAGATCTATACCGTAGAAGGGAGGAAAGGGGAAGAGGTGAAAGGTCATTTGTGTCAGGCTTTTACCACCGGTCTCTCTTGAAATGCATAAATTTTCTGTGTGGAATTCACGACAACCCAGACAATCTTATCCGTGTAACCAGTAAAGGGTGTGTGTGTGTGTGTGTTTGTGGGGTGGGTGGATCCAGACAGTCACAATCACAAGATATTCGACAGAAAAGGAATTATAGTATGTATGTGTTGTATTAGGACATCCCTATTCATGTAACATGGGGATCAGTTGGAGGTAACCTCCCAGTTCAGCTCCCTCCCATAGGTAACAGTATGTTGGTTAGTGCAACGTAGTAGGTCTTTGTTACGACACCTGATGATGATATTCGAGCATTGACTTCTAATTGCCCTATTTTATTTCGCGTTTCCATCCTGGTTCAGGATATTTCGGTCAACATCAGCATCTTCAGCTGTATGTTGATTCCTAGGCTAGATTACGCTCATCAGCACGCCACGACTTTCTAAGCGACCGGCTCCATACTCTAATAAGTCACTGGCCCGACTCGAACCGCTTCCAATTCTCGTGCGCTCACGTCAACCACGAGAGTATTCGGGGTTACGGAGAAAGCTGCTAACCCCTCAATCAGGGAGACCGACAATTGCCCTATGATGGTAGTCAAACGAAAGCTCTGAACTCGAGGAATCCTGTAGCATGAGATATAATTTAAGTACACTCATTCTTTCAGTGAGGGAATTCACTAGACTCTGATCCGAATTGTCTCTAGCGATGTTATTGTTACAGCCTATGTCTAGGTTTTCCCAGCGGAAGCCTAGAATCAAGTTGACCTGCCAGCTGGACTGCTTCCGTGTTGGATCTAGACCAAGACACAGTTGGTGAAACAGGCCATCTTAGTGACCATAACACAACCTACGGTATATCGACCTGACACAAGTGTGAAAGTACTACAACATTCTTCCGTTTAATGTTATGTCCTGCAGAGGTGAGATGGTATTTTCCTTCTGGCTTTTGCTACTGCTTTGTTAATGTGCTTTCTCCATGTCAGCCTGCCATCAAATGTTACTCTAAGGTATGTTGGTTCTATATCTTCTCTAAGGGGTATTCCATTTATCTGGATGATCCCTGCCTTTTGTTTTGGAGAAAGGGTAAATAGAGTGGTGCTGCACTTGTCAGTGTTTATGCTGACACACCATCTATTTGCCAATGCAACAAATGCATCTACAGCTCTTTGTAGCGATCTGGTGGCCACTGATGCATGTTCATTTGTGCTCCATAGCACCAGGTCATCAGCGTACATTGACGCTTTAATTTTTCCATACGGTAGATTAGCAACAAGATCATTGATGAAGATTAGAAAAAGTGTGGGGGACTCCGCACTGGGGAACACCGTGACGCAGCAGAACTTTCTTGCTATTGAGTCCGTCTTTCTGTACTCGGGCTCTTCTGTTGTGCAAGTAAACTTTCACCTATTTGTACATTCTTCCATTGACTTTACAGTTTCTCACTTTCTTCATCAAACCTTTCCAGACTTTGTCAAAGGCTTTCTTCAGATCTATCCATGCAGCAAGCATCACCTTCTTCTCTTGGAATGCATCCTCAATTTCTTGAGAGAGGTAGGTTGCTGATCTTCAGTAGAATAGCACTGCCTAAAGCCAGCCTGCTGTGGCACAATGATGTTTTCACTTTCAACGTACAACTGGAGTCTGTGATTGATGATGCGCTCCACTGTTTTGCAAAGACAGCTGGTGAGGCTAATTGGTCAGTAACTGGAGGCAATGGAACTATCTTTCCCTGATTTTAGGAGGGGTATCATGATTGCTTCTCTCCAGGCTTGTGAAACACTGCCTAAGATCCAGCTGTTATTGAAGATCTGCAACAGCTTTGCTTTGATCTATGTGCCTAGGTTCCTGATAATTTCATTGGAGATACCATCAGCTCCTGGTGACTTTCTCCATGGGGATTTGCCAATATCCTTTCGTGAGGTCTATCTTCGAGAAGAATTTGGATTCCGCCATGGTATCTATTAGCTCATCGATATTTGGCATTGGTTCGGCATCTAGAAGTGTTAGAGTATTCACTTTCCTGTAATCGACGCAAATACGGAATGAATTCATTTTGACGATTAGCAAAGGGGAACAGTAGTTAGAAATTGATTTTTTAATTACACCGCTCTGTTCCAGTTCGGACATTTCCGATAGGACTTTTTCTGCATATTGAACGGGAATCGGGCATGGCTTAACTTTAACGGGAATATCCGAAAGTAAGGTGATCTTATGTAGAATTAAAGTTGTTTGTCCCTGTCATCGTCTTGCTCATATCTAGATATCTGAGCTCGGGTTCACACAGGCAACAATAACTCCGTTCAATATGATATCGAACATTTATTGTATTTCAATATACAGTGCGTTGGCGCAGTGGGTTAACAATCCCGCGCTATATTACATATCACAGATAGTTAACATCAAACACATAGTTATCATACAACAGTCTAGCAAACTATCTAGCCTATGTCTATATATCTATTGATATCTATTGAGTCCCTCTAAGGCAGGCCCTGTTGTCTCTCTGAAGTCCGTCTGTCCTCTGCCGGTCCACACGTGTCCCAATCCGACACGGGTGGTAACTCTGTCCGAGTTCCTCGTGGACCCCGCAATAGGCGGGTCCACATCAGTGTCCACGGAACCATGGACTCAATGACCAGTCCTTCGAGAAGGCTCTAGATTACTCGGGCCTCGAGTGACTCACTTCTATCCCTTGGGCGGGAGTTGCAGCCCTTTAATTAATATCTCTAAAGGTGAGGCGGTGACAGGATTCCCCCCTCTCCCCTGATATGATGGTTTGTTATAGGGTAATTAGATCTGTTCTAATTCTGTCACCGAATCACTTAAAGTCGGTGTTTGTAGTTTGGTGGACAGTAACCTGGTAACCTACATACTGGCATCAAAACTCATGTATTCTCCCATACACCACTTCTCTGATTTGGTGAAGAGATCACTCTCTCTCCTGTGTCCTTAAGAATGCTTATCTGACCGAAATTACGTGACGTTTTAGTAGTTGTATTTACAACCCGTCCTTCTCATAGTATCCCACTGATACCAAGACAATTAATCTCTGTATTAAAGAGGATTAACAAGACCGAAGTCCTGGCTAATTAAGTACACCTTCAAATCTTGATCTGTGTGTGCATTTCAATACACTTTTACTCTCGTATGTTGTATAATGCTAAATATGTAGTTACGTTGTTATTTTATCCCCTCAGACTACATGTGTCCCTGTTGGCTTGTTAGTGTGTTGACTAATAAGTTGCTGTTTCTAATAAAGTGATTGCATTTTAAATTGATAGTGTTGAGTTTTAAGGTTTGTGTAACGTGTGTGCTGAATGTGTGGCTTATGTCCAAGCGTCACGAGTTGGGATAACCTCAATCACGAGCCCCCAAAAAGCCTGTCATCGTCTTGCTCATATCTAGGTATCTGAGCTCGGGTTCACACAGGCAACAATAACTCCGTTCAATATGATATCGAACATTTATTGTATTTCAATATACAGTGCGTTGGCGCAGTGGGTTAACAATCCCGCGCTATATTACATATCACAGATAGTTAACATCAAACACATAGTTATCATACAACAGTCTAGCAAACTATCTAGCCTATGTCTATATATCTATTGATATCTATTGAGTCCCTCTAAGGCAGGCCCTGTTGTCTCTCTGAAGTCCGTCTGTCCTCTGCCGGTCCACACGTGTCCTAATCCGACACGGGTGGTAACTCTGTCCGAGTTCCTCGTGGACCCCGCAATAGGCGGGTCACATCAGTGTCCACGGAACCATGGACTCAATGACCAGTCCTTCGAGAAGGCTCTAGATTACTCGGGCCTCGAGTGACTCACTTCTATCCCTTGGGCGGGAGTTGCAGCCCTTTAATTAATATATCTAAAGGTGAGGCGGTGACAGTCCCGGATTATCTGAAAAGATGTCACTAAACTGCATCCTCCTGTTGTTCGTTAATAACCCAACATGCTGCCGCTATTCTGTGAGGTATTTGGTGAACTGTCTGTGTTTCGTTTCTGTTGCGATCTGTGTTTGGTTTCAGCATGTTAATGTGGAATATTTTGTCTTTACCCTTAACATGTATCAAATAGTCTACGTCACTAATTTTTTAACTACTTTAAATGGACACTGTCATGAAATGACGAGACAATCTCTGGGATCGGGTAATAAAAGCAGGACTTCGTCATCTTCCTTTAGGACTATCGTTTTGGCTTTTCTCTTGTCGTATTGCCTGTATTCTCCCCCTGATTTTTCCAGTGCGGATTTCGCAATTTGACATGCTGTCATTATTTTGTCTCTCAATTGTGTAACCATTTCATATGCATCCCGTTTCGGGTGGTCATGTATCTTAATTGTAAGCATGTCGTTATATAATGTCAGCGGGCCTCATGGATTTGCTCCGTAAACGAGTTCGAATGGGGAAAAACCTGTACTGGCTTGCGGTACCTCTCAATACGCAAAAGGTACTGCTGGCAACAGGATGTCCCAATCTTTAGGTCGTTCTGCCGCAACCTTTGCAAGGGTTCATTTGAGTACCCCATTAAAATTTTCATTGACCCAGTTTGTCATCGGGTGATACGGGACCTGAATACTTTTGGTATGTTCAGCAACTTCATTGCTACTTGGGTAGCTGCAGAAATAAATTGACTACCTCTGTCAGAAAGTATATATAGTGGGAATCCTATCCTACTGAAGACTAACAAGAATGAATCTAGGATGGGTCTAGATGTGATGGATTTTAGTGGAATAGCTTCTGTCCATCTCGAACAAAGATCAATTATAGTTAAAATAAATCTATTGCCTCGATGTGTTGTTGTATTGAGAGGACCAACAATATCGACCGCTATTTTCTGGAACGGTCGAGATGCCAGATCGGTTTGTTGCACTGGCGCCTTAGGGTGTTTCCCTTTTGGTGTAGTTCTTTGGCATAGACCACATTAACGGACATGTTTGGTAATGGCGTTGCAATAGCCAGGCCAATAAAATTGCGCCAGAATTCTGTTTGTCGTTTTGGCTATTCCCACGTGACCTGCAAATGGGGAGTCATGATCGAGTTTCAGTGATTCGTCACGATACTTACTAGGCAGCACTGTTTGAAATAGGAGTTTTGCCCCTTTTGTGTATCGCCTGGTCAAAATGTTATTGTCTAATATAAATTCCCACTTTCCATTTTTCGCTTGTTTGGCACGTTTGTGCACATTGTTAAAACATGTTCGTAATGTGGGGTCTTGTTTCTGTTCCGTGGCTAGGTCAGTTGTCAGTTCTAAATTGTCTTGTGTATCGTCCCTGCTAGTCTGTGGGGATGTCGGGTGCCTCCTGTCTTATTCTTCTTTTTGTCGACGCACCAGGGCTCTCGTGAGTGCATTCGTCGGTGTGTGCTTGATTTCCCAGTCAATCGCTTCCTCCTGAGTGCAATCTTTGACATTGGGAATGTTACCAATTAGTAGGCCAGCACATGGGTTTGGTAGCACTGCTGCCCTGACTCTGCCTACGAAGTATCTGGACTTTATTGTAACTCAAGCGATTTGGTATCTCTCTAATGTACCCCCAAAAGTTCTACAGGCAACAATTTTGCCCGTGTAATCTTTTGTCTTCACGAGCTTCTGTTCAACACCAATAATGGACGCCCCTGTGTCCCTAACGCAGGTAGTTGGTGAACCATTGACCCATGCTTGATGGACCTTCAGTGTGCCATTCTGAATGTTCACCGCATTGGCCTCATGTATAATTATATTGTGGCCACCTGCGAGATCACCATCATCATGACATTCATTGTATGGTCTGTCATTGGGACATGTCTCTATTATGGCTGCATGTGTATCTTCTAACTCGTCGGAGTCTATACTAGTGAAAATGTATGCAGCTATAGCTTCCTTCCATGTCTTCCTCATCTTACAAGACCTTGCGGTGTGGCCGTACGCTAAACACGTGAAGCATTTGATACTCTTTTTGTAAGAATCATACTTACCAATCCTCTTAGAAGTGGGGTTTTGAAGATACGACTCATATGACGGATGTTTGTCACACATCTCAAGATTACCTAGCAGAAGTTTGCAATGTTGGCATTGCGTGACACGACCCTTTCTCGTCTTGTCTGTTTCTCTATGTGAGGTGTGATAAGGCCCTCTGCCTCTATGCTGTTGGCTATTTTGTGAGAATCTATTTGCCTTACTTTGATATCGATGATTCTGAACTCTAGCACTGGCCCTGTAACAGAGCACAATCTCTGTTAGTGGGTTAATAGGTGGTGTGCAAAAACTAGGCACGGTTGCGCATCCTGTAAAAACGTAACTAGGGACGCTCAAGCCGTGACGCGGGGTTAGATATAGATAGTTACCATCAGCGTTTGAAGCGAACCACACCTGTTATGTATGATCAATGCTTACTTGATAATCTACAATATATTTGATGAAATAAACAGTTGAAAACTCCAGCAAACGAATTGTCTCTGCTATTTAATGTACCAGCACTGTTATAGCCCCTATGACCAATTCTGGTTGAGTACTATCAGCAAATATTTCGCGATGTGCGTTATAGAACGCCTCCCCACGAGACTCCATCTCTGGAATAGATTTACATTTGTTCGCTACCAGAAATGTGGACATTGATTCTGGTACTGGCGACAATATTTTATTTCTTAACATGAGGTCGCGTAATTTGTCAAAATCAGAATTTTTATCTGCCGCTTTCAACCACTTGTCAAAGAGTTATGATGTTTCAGATACGTAGTCCAGGAACGTTTGGTTTGACTTAGGTGTTAGGGTTTTAAACTTCGTTCTCAACCCAGCTTCATCCAACGAGAAATGACTCAAGACACGATCTCGAATATATTTGTAGTTGGTCCGCAGATTTTCAGGTATCAATTCTACAACTTTCAAAGGCTCCAATGCGAGATGACGGTGAAATAAATTCGGCCAGAAATCAGACGGAATCGCGTAGAACTTGGCTAACACTTCAAAATTAGTTATCCATAAAGATACGGAGTCGCCTTGTGTGAAGTTCCTGATGAGACCCTGGTATCGTTAATAGGGTCTCGTGCCGTCGCCTGCAATCCTGCCTGCGCAATCTCGGCTTCTCGGTCTTTCTCCATAGTCTTGACTTTTAAATTCCCTTCAATTTCCTTGTCCTTCATGAGTAATTCGGCCGCTAGTTTCTCTTTCTAAAATACAATCCTTTCTTTTTTCTGCGGCCATCACTTATACAAATGAACCGGATGTCGAAAAATTGTCGGACATTTTAAACAAAGTGCTGCAAACACAACCGAGTTGCAAAATTGTACTGAGTCACCGCCATTGTGTAAGCTGCAGCAAGATGTACCAACAAGATGGAACAGTAGTTTTATTATGCTACAGAGTCTTCTACAGGCCAGAGAAGCTTTAACTGATTGCCTGCCAAACAAAAAAGTGGCGGAAAATTTGAAGTAGTGGTGTGTCACAATAATGCTGTTAAAATGGTTAAAATGGGAGCAGATTTATAGTATTACATATCAAATTAAAGAGGATTGCACAGGGAACATGAAAATGTTAATAATTAATTCATACGTTACAAATATTATGACAATAATGAGAGGTTTAGTAATAACAATTGAAATTAAAGTGTTAAAAAATATGAAAAAAATTCACTTACCAAGGTGTTATTTTCTATCCGTCGCAGCTAATCCAGTTAAATTTCGTGAATAATGGTACACAAACCACTTGTGTTCAAGAATATCACAAGAACTGCTCCATAACACGAATAAAACACAATGAAATCATAAAATTATGAAGCACATAATGTTCACATCTTCTTCTATTGCCATATATTCTGAGGAACTGTCACTGTAAAATTTCTTTTTATATTATCTGACCGTCTTTTAAATAATTAACTGACTACTTCACATGGTTGGTTTTAGAATCTTTCACAAAGTCCTTTACATCGCAATAACTATAATATAAAATTGTTTAAAACGGTAATTTTATTAAAATATATGAGGTCCAGAACCAGAAGGTATTGCACTTCGAATTTCGAATCACAACAATCTTTTGGAATCTCATGCCATGCGTGTTAATCTTGTTGGCCATGCGTGATTGTGCACACGAACGGAAAGGAAATCTTTCCTTTTAAAGTTTAATTCAATGGGACACTAAAAATTGTGGACTAAAACGGAGAAACGGATCAATTATAGCACTATATATACGGAACCGATGAGTCGGTTTTTAGGTACCAAATTTGGGCTCTAGAACCGACCATTCGGTCTCCGGCAGGCAATCAGTTAACTATCTACATGTCAGATGAAAAGAAGCAATACATAGGTCTTAAACTGTCAGATTCAGACTGGGAGAAGATTTCGAAATATGTCAAAGTTTTGGACATATACTGTCAGACCGCCGTCCTGCTTGGCGGTCAAGATTATGTTTCATGTAGCTGTATATTGCCACTGCTATCATTGTTGACAAAGCATATGGCTGTACACGATGATGATCCGGGCTACATAGCTAAATTTAAGGCAGCATCTTTTAATGACTTCAGTATGGGATCGGTGTTTTTCTGTACCTGATGACTAGAGCTGCAGCACAGAATGTTCGCTCGACTGCTGTGGTGATATATATATATATATATATATATATATATATATATATATATATATATATATATATATATATATATATATATATATATATATATATATATATATATATATATATATATATATATATATATAGGGCCAACTTTGGATATCGATGTTTTTTAAGTTTCCACCATTGTAGAGGAAACGCCGGTTTTCCTGGTCCAGGAGTTAAACGACTTTCTCCGTAATCCCGTTTATCCACTTAGAGTAACGCAGCGCGCGAGAATAGGTGGTGGTTCTCGTCGCGTTGGTGACCTAGGGATAAGTGAGCCGGTCGCTCAGAAAGCAATGGCAAACTACTGAGCGTAATCTTGCCAAGAAATCAACAACAGCGGTAAAATGCTGGTGTTGACAGCGATGTCCTGTAAAGGATATGCGAAGAACAAAGAGGGTTAACCGATTCAGCAAATTTCTTCCACATTGTATAAAGCAGCAATTTATCAGAAGAGCTGTCGACGTGATCTTCCGTGTTTGAGCCAGACTCCATTAGCTTAATACACTTTTCATTTGGCTCACATACAGTTTCATTGCCAATGTCAGTATCATTCGTTGCAGCAGTCTCCATCTGCTCATCATGAACATCAACTGCTATTTGTTGTTCAATACGTGACCAAGTTGGTTTTATTTTGCATATTTTGACAAACACTTCAGGTATTTGTAGCGTGGATCATAATCTTGACCGCCAAGCAGGACGGCGGTCTGACAGTATATGTCCAAAACTTTGACATATTTCGAAATCTTCTCCCAGTCTGAATCTGACAGTTTAAGACTTATGTATTGCTTCTTTTCATCTGACATGTAGATAGTTAACTGATTGCCTGCCGGAGACCGAATGGTCGGTTCTAGAGCCCAAATTTGGTACCTAAAAACCGACTCATCGTTTCCGTATATATAGTGCTATAATTGATCCGTTTCTCCGTTTTAGTCCACAATTTTTAGTGTCCCATTGAATTAAACTTTAAAAGGAAAGATTTCCTTTCCGTTCGTGTGCACAATCACGCATGGCCAACAAGATTAACACGCATGGCATGAGATTCCAAAAGATTATTGTGATTCGAAATTCGAAGTGCAAAACCTTCTGGTTCTGGACCTCATATATTTTAATAAAATTACCGTTTTAAACAATTTTATATTATAGTTATTGCGATGTAAAGGACTTTGTGAAAGATTCTAAAACCAACCATGTGAAGTAGTCAGTTAATTATTTAAAAGACGGTCAGATAATATAAAAAGAAATTTTACAGTGACAGTTCCTCAGAATATATGGCAATAGAAGAAGATGTGAACATTATGTGCTTCATAATTTTATGATTTCATTGTGTGTTTTATTCGTGTTATGGAGCAGTTCTTGTGATATTCTTGAATACAAGTGGTTTGTGTACCATTATTCACGAAATTTAACTGGATTAGCTGCGCCGGATAGAAAATAACACCTTGGTAAGTGAATTTTTTTCATATTTTTTAACACTTTAATTTCAATTGTTATTACTAAACCTCTCATTATTGTCATAATATTTGTAACGTATGAATTAATTATTAACATTTTCATGTTCCCTGTGCAATCCTCTTTAATTTGATATGTAATACTATAAATCTGCTCCCATTTTAACCATTTTAACAGCATTATTGTGACACACCATTACTTCAAATTTTCCGCCACTTTTTTGTTTTGCAGGCAATCAGTTAAAGCTTCTCTGGCCTGTAGAAGACTCTGTAGCATAATAAAACTACTGTTCCATCTTGTTGGTACATCTTGCTGCAGCTTACACAATGGCGGTGACTCAGTACAATTTTGCAACTCGGTTGTGTTTGCAGCACTTTGTTTAAAATGTCCGACAATTTGTCGACATCCGGTTCATTTGTATAAGTGATGGCCGCAGAAAAAAGAAAGGATTGCATTTTAGAAAGAGAAACTAGCGGCCGAATTACTCATGAAGGACAAGGAAATTGAAGGGAATTTAAAAGTCAAGACTATGGAGAAAGACCGAGAAGCCGAGATTGCGCAGGCAGGATTTCAGGCGACAGCACGAGACCCTATTAACGATAACAGGGTCTCATCAGGAACTTCACACAAGGCGACTCCGTATCTTTATGGATAACTAATTTTGAAGTGTTAGCCAAGTTCTACGCGATTCCGTCTGATTTCTGGCCGAATTTATTTCACCGTCATCTCGCATTGGAGCCTTTGAAAGTTGTAGAATTGATACCTGAAAATCTACGGACTAACTACAAATATATTCGAGATCGTGTCTTGAGTCATTTCTCGTTGGATGAAGCTGGGTTGAGAACGAAGTTTAAAACCCTAACACCTAAGTCAAACCAAACGTTCCTGGACTACGTATCTGAACCATCATAACTCTTTGACCAGTGGTTGAAAGCGGCAGATATAAATTCTGATTTTGAGAAATTACGCGACCTCATGTTAAGATATAAAATATTGTCGCCAGTACCAGAATCAATGTCCAAATTTCTGGTAGCGAACAAATGTAAATCTATTCCAGAGATGGAGTCACGTGGGGAGGCGTTCTATAACGCACATCGCGAAATATTTGCTGATAGTACTCAACCAGAATTGGTCATAGGGGCTATAACAGTGCTGGTACATTAAATAGCAGAGACAATTCGTTTGCTGGAGTTTTCAACTGTTTATTTCATCAAATATATTGTAGATTATCAAGTAAGCATTGATCATACAATACAGGTGTGGTTCGCTTCAACCTCCGATGGTAACTATCTATATCTAACCCCGCGTCACGGCTTGAGCGTCCCTAGTTACGTTTTTACAGGATGCTCAACGGTGCCTAGTCTTTGCACACCACCTATTAACCCACTAACAGAGATTGTGCTCTGTTACAGGGCCAGTGCTAGAGTTCAGAATCATCGATATCAAAGTAAGGCAAATAGATTCTCACAAAATAGCCAACAGCATAGAGGCAGAGGGCCTTATCACACCTCACATAGAGAAACAGACAAGACGAGAAAGGGTCGTGTCACGCAATGCCAACATTGCAAACTTCTGCTAGGTAATCTTGAGATGTGTGACAAACATCCGTCATATGAGTCGTATCTTCAAAACCCCACTTCTAAGAGGATTGGTAAGTATGATTCTTACAAAAAGAGTATCAAATGCTTCACGTGTTTAGCGTACGGCCACACCGCAAGGTCTTGTAAGATGAGGAAGACATGGAAGGAAGCTATTGCTGCATACATTTTCACTAGTATAGACTCCGACGAGTTAGAAGATACACATGCAGCCATAATAGAGACATGTCCCAATGACAGACCATACCATGAATGTCATGATGATGGTGATCTCGCAGGTGGCCACAATATAATTATACATGAGGCCAATGCGGTGAACATTCAGAATGGCACACTGAAGGTCCATCAAGCATGGGTCAATGGTTCACCAACTACCTGCGTTAGGGACACAGGGGCGTCCATTATTGGTGTTGAACAGAAGCTCGTGAAGACAAAAGATTACACGGGCAAAAGTGTTGCCTGTAGAACTTTTGGGGGTACATTAGAGAGATACCAAATCGCTTGAGTTACAATAAAGTCCAGATACTTCGTAGGCAGAGTCAGGGCAGCAGTGCTACCAAACCCATGTGCTGGCCTACTAATTGGTAACATTCCCAATGTCAAAGATTGCACTCAGGAGGAAGCGATTGACTGGGAAATCAAGCACACACCGACGAATGCACTCACGAGAGCCCTGGTGCGTCGACAAAA
Source organism: Cepaea nemoralis (assembly GCA_014155875.1). NCBI lineage: Eukaryota > Metazoa > Mollusca > Gastropoda > Stylommatophora > Helicidae > Cepaea > Cepaea nemoralis. The sequence goes on from JACEFZ010014395.1 coordinate 130,998, forward strand.
AGAAGAATAAGACAGGAGGCACCCGACATCCCCACAGACTAGCAGGGACGATACACAAGACAATTTAGAACTGACAACTGACCTAGCCACGGAACAGAAACAAGACCCCACATTACGAACATGTTTTAACAATGTGCACAAACGTGCCAAACAAGCGAAAAATGGAAAGTGGGAATTTATATTAGACAATAACATTTTGACCAGGCGATACACAAAAGAGGCAAAACTCCTATTTCAAACAGTGCTGCCTAGTAAGTATCGTGACGAATCACTGAAACTCGCTCATGACTCCTCATTTGCAGGTCACGTGGGAATAGCCAAAACGACAAACAGAATTCTGGCGCAATTTTATTGGCCTGGCTATTGCAACGCCATTACAAAACATGTCCATTAATGTGGTCTATGCCAAAGAACTACACCAAAAGGGAAACACCCTAAGGCGCCAGTGCAACAAACCGATCTGGCATCTCGACCGTTCCAGAAAATAGCGGTCGATATTGTTGGTCCTCTCAATACAACAACACATCGAGGCAATAGATTTATTTTAACTATAATTGATCTTTGTTCGAGATGGTCAGAAGCTATTCCACTAAAATCCATCACATCTAGACCCATCCTAGATTCATTCTTGTTAGTCTTCAGTAGGATAGGATTTCCACTATATATACTTTCTGACAGAGGTAGTCAATTTATTTCTGCAGCTACCCAAGTAGCAATGAAGTTGCTGAACATACCAAAAGTATTCAGGTCCCGTATCACCCGATGACAAACTGGGTCAATGAAAATTTTAATGGGGTACTCAAATGAACCCTTGCAAAGGTTGCGGCAGAAAGACATAAAGATTGGGACATCCTGTTGCCAGCAGTACTGTTTGCGTATTGAGAGGTACCGCAAGCCAGTACAGGTTTTTCCCCATTCGAACTCGTTTACGGAGCAAATCCATGAGGCCCGCTGACATTATATAACGACATGCTTACAATTAAGATACATGACCACCCGAAACGGGATGCATATGAAATGGTTACACAATTGAGAGACAAAATAATGACAGCATGTCAAATTGCGAAATCCGCTCTGGAAAAATCAGGGGGAGAATACAGGCAATACGACAAGAGAAAAGCCAAAACGATAGTCCTAAAGGAAGATGACGAATTCCTGCTTTTATTACCCGATCCCAGAGATTGTCTCGTCATTTCATGACAGTGTCCATTTAAAGTAGTTAAAAAATTAGTGACGTAGACTATTTGATACGTGTTAAGGGTAAAGACAAAATATTCCACATTAACATGCTGAAACCAAATACAGAGCGCAACAGAAACGAAACACAGACAGTTCACCAAATACCTCACAGAATAGCGGCAGCATGTTGGGTTATTAACGAACAACAGGAGGATGCAGTTTAGTGACATCTTTTCAGATAATCCGGGACAAACAACTTTAATTCTACATAAGATCACCTTACTTTCGGATATTCCCGTTAAAGTTAAGCCATGCCCGATTCCCGTTCATTATGCAGAAAAAGTCCTATCGGAAATGTCCGAACTGGAACAGAGCGGTGTAATTAAAAAAATCAATTTCTAACTATTGTTCCCCTTTGCTAATCGTCAAAATGAATTCATTCCGTATTTGCGTCGATTGCAGGAAAGTGAATACTCTAACACTTCTAGATGCCGAACCAATGCCAAATATCGATGAGCTAATAGATACCATGGCGGAATCCAAATTCTTCTCGAAGATAGACCTCACGAAAGGATATTGGCAAATCCCAATGGAGAAAGATTCCATACACATCACTGCTTTTGCCACTCCGTTAGGTCTGTACGAGTGGGCATATCTTCCGCTTGGTTTGCAGAACGTGCCGAGTACGTTTATGCGAATGTTGCGAAAGTTACTTTACGGCATTTCTAATGTAGCAACTTATATGGATGTTATATGTATACACACCTCAGACATCGACACACACGTTAGGATATTGAAACAGGTTTTCCAAAGAATCCAACAAGTTGGTCTCAAGGCTAAACCTAGCAAGATTGAAATAGGGTTTACTGAAATTCAATTTCTTGGTCATAGAATTGCTGATAAGATCCGTAAAACAGACCCACGGGTGGTCACAAAAATTCTAAATATTAAGAAATCTCTGTGGCGAAGTGGTCAAGCCGTTTGACTCGTTCTCCGAAGGTTGTGAATTCGATTCCGGGCCGCGTCCTTCGGTTTACGAGTTAAATGTATCGGAGACTCCTGTGGGTCGTCGCTAAAAGCTACGGAGGTCGTGCTTTGTGCGACGCTTTCCGTGCTGCGGAAAGAGACCGAGCCATATGGTATACAACCCGGTGAAATGAAGTCGACCCTGTCGACTTTTAAGCGACTTTTTTATTCTAAATATTAAACCTTCAACCACGAAAAAGGAAGTTAGAAGTGTTTTAGGACTCATAAATTATTACCAGAAGTTCATTCCTAACTTCGCTGAAATGACAGCAACTTTTTCAGAATCATTAAAAAAAGGTCAACCTACTAAGATTACACGGACAGATGAACACGATAAGCTCTTATAACAGATTAAGAATCTTTTTAGTAACTGTCCAATACTCAAATTACCAGATATTTCTAAAGACTTCATATGGCAGAGAGACGCAAGTTTTCATGCTATCTCAGAAATTCTCTTGCAGATTCATGAGGGAAAATTACACACCTGTTCTGTACTTTAGTCGGAAACTTACTGATACTCAGAGGAAATATGCTGTGACTGAACTTGAAGCGTTAGCGTTAATAGAGAGCGTTAACACATTCTCTAAATATGTGCTTGGTAGAAAATGTCTTGTTCAATCGGATAATAAGCCTCTACAAGTCTTTAAAGATGGTCATCCTAAGAATTCCAGAATACACAGATGGTCTCTTCTGTTGCAAGACTACGACTTCGGTATCAGTCATATTCCAGGCAAAGATAACAATCTTGCAGATCTTCTGAGTAGACTGTAGAAATCAATGTAGATATCTCATTTCTTGTTATTGTCTTCGTTTTTACATGTTACGGCAGGCCAGATATCTTTTTCACTTTAGGCACCCAGATAATAGGATTCAAAATACACAAACAATACAACATATGTTGGATATATTAATTATTGTCAATGATATACATAATTTTTCCTATCTGCTTACTTGCCAGGTTTTATTTGGTCATGGACATATCGTGTAGTGGTGTAGAACATTGCAGAGCGGACATTGATAACGTTATACAGACTGTGTGAATCCGATGGTGTTCTCAACATTCTGAGTGTTGCGATTGAACTGTGACATTACTCTGAAGATGGTCAGTCTGTGCTTTATTTCGAGTCGACCGCGAACTACGTGGAGTTTAAACAGAGCGACACAAGTGAATGCTATTGTTAGTTAAGTATAGTTAATATATGCAATAACATACTTTATTCCATATTTCATATCTGAATCAGTTCACACGTCACAATCATTTTATGAACATGTAAATGCAGATTTCACGTCATAAGTCATTCATTCATATGTTTTATACGTCATGATACAGTCATTCATGCCAAACATACATTTTAAACATTAATCATGTGTTTATTTACGTTAGAATACAATCATTCATGCAAACGTACATCTAATTATCATTCATACGGTGATTGTAAGTCATGATTCACTCATCTCGACGTCAATGAGAGGGTCATGCCAGTCATACAGTTTTCATATAATTTTTTGAACATATCAGCATTTTCATTCAGAGATCATAGTGAGAGTGTTAATATAAATGTATTTAATTTCGGTGCTAAATACAGTCAAGAGATGCATAAACTTTGCAGTTCATACATACAAGTACGAAGAACAGTACAGACATACAAAGTATGAATAGCATGAGGAACGAGTGTATTATAATTGTTATAATATGCTTTATCTATTTCAGGTTAATTTAATTTGTTAGTATTTTTCAGTTGTTATTACATGAATTAAGTAAATAATTGTCAAATCATGAGGATTGGTGGAATGTCTGGTACACCATTACAGGTCTTACTGGATTGGTATGGCAAACTACAATTATGCAAAAACGACATATTCCTCCACCGTAAACTAGGCCAAACTTCGTGTCGCATCACATATTGTTTATGCATTGCAGTATGTGTTATATGAATTGTGTATATACATTGTACTTTTATAGCCAGTGTGTATGAATAGCCGTCACAACCATTAGAAAAAGAAATGTAAGCCTCACAATGATTTTTAGAACTCGTCAGCTACAAAGGCGTGGGCGGTCATGACTCGCCATTTCACTCGATCACCAGAGTCGTGGATCAGCTCCGTGTTTCTGTCTCGACCATGCCACAAGGCTAAGCCATCCAGGTACTTGCTTCTAGGTCTTCCCCTTGGTCTGCTCCCCTCGATCTTACCAAGTTCTCCAAATCATTTCTTCTCATAACATGCCCAAAAAATTGTCTCAAAGGGCATGACCTTGAATTCGTAGTGTCCACTGGGTGTACTGAAAGCCAACAGTGGTCGAATCTCCGGTTTGACTGGTATCTGATAGTACCCGCGACTCAGAGCCACCTTTGAGAAGTACTGAGCCTTATGGAGCCTAGCGAATAACTGAGTTGGATTCGGCAAAGGTTCCACCTGAAATTGTGTATGACTGTTCAGAAGTCGGTAATCTATACACAACCGGTGTTCTAAACTTGGTTTGCGTAACAAAACTACCCCCGCATTGTATGGGGATGTGGATGGCGCAATCACGTCATCCTCCAGCAGTTTCTGTATTTCCTCCTCCAGGGCCTTTTCTTGAGAGAAGGACACTGGGTAAACCTTTTGGCGAACAGGCTCTTGTGTAGTCAAGGTCATCTAGAACTCCACCAAACTCGTTCGTCCTGGTTTATCAGTCAGTATCTCCTTATGAGACTCGAGAACCTGGGTTATCTTTTCCCTCTCCTGGGAAGTCAGATGAGGGTTCACCTGCACATCCTTGTAGGTTTCCTGGTGTACCAAGGGATATTCCCTGCCCTCGTTGGTTCCCACTTCTGTCTCCGCTGCAACTGCCATTGCCATGAGGTGAGCTGCTTTGTCTCCGGATCTCTCCTCGTACTTCCGCAGGAGATTGATATGGAAAATCTTCGACTTTCCCCGGATCCGGATTTGATAGTTGGTTCTGGATATCACCCTTTCCACGGGAAATGGTCCTTGCCAACCTATCTCCAGTTTGTTGTTTCCCGTTGGGAGTAGCAACAAGACTTTGTCTCCCACCTCTAGAGATCTGTCTTTAGACCTACGGTTGTAGTAAGCCGCATGTCTTTTTCTGGCCTTTTTCAAGTTTTGATTGGCCAGAGTCCATCCCTTGTGAAGTTTTTCTTTCAGTTCTTCCACATATTTGTAAGAAGAGATCACTTCTTCTGACGTCCCCTCTTCAGTCCAACTCCTCAACATTGCTTCCAACGGTCCTTTGATTGGACGACCAAACAGCAATATTGCGGGTGGTAGTCCTGTTGAGCCTTGAGGTACTTCCCGATAAGAAAAAAGTGCTGCTGGGATATATTCATCCCACCTATCAGGTTTTTCCTGTGCCAGTTTCCTGAGCATTGTCATCAACGTGCCGTTGAAACGCTCTACTTGTCCATTGGCTTGAGGGTGGTAAGGGCTGGTATGGATATAGTTAGAGTGGAACACCCTAAATACCTCCCCCATAGTTTTCCACAAAACTGGGACCCATTGTCCGTCAGAATTTGATCAGGGAAGCCTAATCTTATAAAGGCCTCCATCAGTGCGTCCGCCACTCTTTTCGAGTCAATTGTGGTCAACGGTATGGCTTCACCCCACATTGTACAGCAATCCACCATGGTGAGTATGTACATGTTCCTCTTCCTAGTCCTAGGAAGTGGACCCACAATATCGATGGCTACCCTCTCGAAAGGAGAGTTCATGATGGGCATTTCACCCAAGACCACCGGTGCTGTCCAGTGTTTCGGTGCCACCCTCTGGCACTCAGGGCATGACTTCACATACCGACGCACATCACCTGTCATTCCCGGCCAATAGTAGTGGCAGAAAATTCGCTGCATCGTAGCGGCAATACCCATATGCCCACTAAATGAGATGGTATGCCCCATATGAAGAATCTGGGAGCGGTTCGCCTTCGGGACCACCAACTGACTGTGTAGGTTGTCTTCCCTTCCGTCTCTCCTGTAGAGTATCCTATTCTTCATATAGTACTGCTCCCATTTGGGTGGATCAGCACTTTTGTGCAGCTTTTTGTAGCAAGGACGTAGAGTAGCATCCTAACTCTGGGCAGTTCGCAACTCCCCAGGCAGTGGGTTAGTCACATTTGCTTCTGCCTCATCCGTTCTCGTCTGAGAGCGAGTCTATATTGCTCCCATATGGATTGGCTCCCTGGGTATTCCCAGAAAGACATACCGGCAACCGAGGATTACGGGGGAAATGGGATCGGTCAACACCGCGGCCTTGATGGTGCCGGTGACATATCTTGACCGAATCTCCACTGTGGCAATGGAAAATTTCATGGCTACAGAACTTTTCTGTGCAGGCTGTATCTCCATGGTCTCACCTGTAAATTGTTCTGGATGTACCAGATCCGCAGAAATCACGGCCTCCCCGTCCAGTTCTGTGTCGTACAAACACTCCACTTGACGACCGTTAACTTCTACCAATTCCACTACATGTGGTTTATCCTGATCTGGAGTCTCTTCCTCGGCCTCGACCTGTTTGGTGGGCTCCACCTTAGGTTTCCCGGGGCACACGAAGAATTGAGAGTCTCCTGACTTTCCCCTGCAGTCAATAGCATTGTGCGTATTCGACCTGCAGTGTGTGCACCATTTCCCTGTCCTAGATTTTCTAGTGCCGGACTTTAGTGAGCTCTCCTGGTGGCGAGCTTCCTTGTCGACCTTGGCATTGTCAGTGTCCACCTGCGTTGAAGTCAATTGACATGCCGCGAAGTGAGGGTTCTTAGCCTTCGATTTGCATTCCTTCGTATTGTGAGAAGTTGACTTACAAATCGAACACCACTTCTCCGACCACGGTCGTTTTTGTGTAGAGCTCGAAGTGCTCTTGCTTCCCTCCTTCGTCTTCTCCAAACTCTCCTCTGAAGTTTTAACATATGGTTCCACCTTCTTAGTTCCTGTGCTCTTGGCTTTCTTCAGGTTATGTTTTTCCTGACCTTTGGTGTTTGTAGAAAGGTTTTCTGCTGCCTCCTCATGGACCTCGACGAACCGTTCTGCCAATTTCGTCACCATGTCGATTCGTTCCGCCCCTTATTCTCCCAAGAATGTCCTGAGAGGTTTCGACATTTGCTTTTTCATCTGATCGACTACCATGAGCTCTTCCAGACTCTCATAGTCATGCGCGAACCCAGCCAAATCCATCCACTTATGGAGATAGGCTTTCAGACGCAGACTATAGGCGGCAAACATCTCCCCCGGTTCTCGTTTCGCTCCTCGAAATTTTTTCCGGTAGGTATGTGACCTAACCTCGAATCGTTTCAGCAGAGCCGTTTTCAACTCGTCATAATTGTTCTCGTGTACTGGTGGCAGGCAAGAATAGACCTCGTAACCGGTCCCGCGTAATCCCTGGGATAGCATAAGATTCCATTTATCCCGCTCCAGACCCATCGCTACCGACATAGCCTCGAAGCGTTGAAGGTACTGGTCAATCTTCTCCTTGTCCTCCTCATAGATCGCAAGAGGGAACTTCATAGCATGGTAGCTATGTCCACCTACTGGTGTTGAGCCAGGGAGAGAGGAACCTCCCACTGCTCCCTCAGTTTCCCCACTAGATTGCCTCTTGAGCTCGAGTTCCCGCATCCGGTACTCGTACTCCCTTTTCTGAGCTTCTTGTTGAGCTTCCAATCTCTTAGCAGCCTGTTCAGCTTCAAGTTTCTTAGCTGCTTGCTCAGCTTCAAATTTCTTAGCTGCTTGCTCAGCTTCAAGTTCCAGCCTTCTAGTGGATTGCTCAGCCTCAAGTTTCTTAGTCTCTAACTCCATCTTTCTCAATTCCATCTCAGCCTTTCGATCTTCCCTTTCTGCTTGACGAAACTCCCTCTCCACCTCCTGTACGTAATCTGTTAGTGCAGAACCCGACAAACCCATTTCTTCCCCTTTGCCCTAAGTTCTGCCGTAGTTAGTTTAGTAGTGGCCATTTTTCAGAGAGGTAAGATAGCAGATAGAATGTATAGATTAACTCATTAGATAAATATATAGATAATGAACAACTACAATTAATCTATATATTTACAACCACAACACAACACAATCACTCAGTGACAAGAGCAGAATCAGGACCACAGACTTATGCAGACGTGTGAAGTGTGAACAGGTAAGTTAAGTGTCTTAAACCCTATCCACATTCACTCTAGCTGGATTCTCTCTCTAACAATATCTCCGTCCTCTAACTAAAGATCCCGTGTCAAAAGACCCCGTTGTTAGAAGATCCCGATGTCAACAGATCCCGTCTACAAGAGATCCCGCTTACAAGAGATCCGCTGTCCAAAGATCACGTTGACGAGCCCCCAATAATTGTAGTAAAGTTATCCATTATTACTTTTAGTTTCGTCCCTGGAGTGAGGGGAATCAACACCCACAATTTTTTTAAACCCAATATTATTGTCCTAGAGAAACCACCAGACTCCGTCCACAAAACTCCTTCAGTCTGAAGACACCTTATTCTCACTCTTACTTACCCCTGGATCATGCCCCCTCTTATTCTTCCCCAACATAACATACTTGACAACTCTAGCTTCAACAAATAAAACCAAGAAATTTATTAAAGCAAAGAGTATATGTGGGAGAAGTGTGTGTGTGTAATGTGTAGAATGTGTGTCGAATATTCTAACGTGTATGTAGAATTAGACCAGTGAATCAGGAGAAACATCTGTCACATCACTGTGCTGAGCACACAACAGCACCAGGTATTCCGGACAGTACACCTCACTCAGAAGATGTTTCTCCGTCCACGTGACGACTTTCTCCGATAACGTTCGAACAAACAGGATGCTGGTCATCAGATAGACACTGTTCGATCTTGGTCTTCACTCTAACAAACACGGTGAAGTTACTCTGTTTAATAATGTTTGTTGAACATTCAATTAACTGAAATGTCACTTGGGAAAATCTACTGTTCACAAATCTCTGATTATAAGATTTTCCCCCTCTTTAACAAACAACCTATTAATGTTTCTAGGTAGATGTGTGTGTGTGTGTGTGTGTGTGTGTGTGTGTGTGTGTGTGTGTGTGTATATATATATATATATATATATATATATATATATATATATATATATATATATATATATATATAAGTGTCCTTGGTATATGAGTTATGAATCTTCGGTGATGAAGCTTATCACTCAGTAAACACAACACTTATGTTCATCAAGTCCGGCTCAGCAGAAGCTAGGTTTCTGCAGACCAACTAGGTTCTGAGCCCCGTGTAAAAGCCTCTCAGTAACCTCTGTCGTTATTCCGTGAGCCATCATTGTATAAAACTTTGAAACTGCTTCTTCGTAATAAATCATCGCACACTCAAGTGGAACCATATGCCTATTACGGTTGATGATTGAGACTATGCAATCACAGACTGGATCTATGTCCGCCCATAAATCAACACTTTGACACTATAGTCTCTTTCAATTAACACAACTCGGAATACTGCGCCGATCTTTAACACTTCAGAATTCTTGGTCGACTCCTCGAACTTGTTTACCGCAACTGCTATTAAATCGGGGAATGAGTGACGTCACCAACAAGTCTAGACGCTAATCAGTCCAGAGTCTGGTTTTCTCCGCCTGTTTTCGACTGACTGGAATCAATCCGCCGTCTATTTTGCTTTCATCTGGGACTTGTCCCGGCACTTCCTAGAGTCCCGCTAGTCTGGGATCTGGGGAATCATGTCCCTTACATCACAAGACCTCTCCGACGTCTGTCCAGACATTCCGTCTACAACATCAAAGGCTGACTACCGCCTTTGCAGACGGATGGCGCTTTTGTCCCGTCTCGAGCAACAACTTGTTAACAAAATGCCGACCGGGTGTAGACATTTGACGCGACTTATTTTGTTCCTCAGTCCCCTGCTCATCAAAGGGTTGCCTGTTTTTTCAGACGAATGTCGGATCTTGTTTTTCATCGTTATAGACAGATGGGCCCAATTCCTCTCAAATGTGTAATAGTCAAGATAAGAACATTGACCATTAAGTCTAGGGTAGTCCCGTGGAAGATAGAAACACATTATGAATGTTTTCTTCTCACAAATGAATCCTAATAGCTCTCAAGCCCCCTAAAGTTTGTAAATTCTAATCAGCCTGGAATGACTGCCTCAGAATGATAGAGGATTCAGTGAAAGAACAATTTGGACTCTGGGTAGTTTCTGGAGAAAAGTTCACCTATTTCTCAGCAGATTTCACCCCTCCTCACTTAATTTCCCATTATAGTAATAGTGATAAATATGTATTGAAATTATACACAAAGACAACTTGTTCACGAACAATCTTATACAAACAAATGAACTGTAAATAAAATAGAGAAGTATCTAGTGTTAATGTTAATTGTTAAACTTGGTTTGAATCAAAGGAACACATTTCATGTCATATTCACATGCATATTGGATTGTTACAAAATCATCATACAGAGAATACATGAATATTATGCCCTCCCCTCTCCAAGTCTACAACCAATCTAGGTATGTTTCATATCTACTGTTTGTTTGCTGTGGAAAGAAAATTGTCCTTGGCACAATGGATGAGTTGATCTTCCTGAAAAACAAGAGTTTGGATGGCCTGGTGTGTTTGAGGCCTCTTTTGCTCTTGGTTATACCCTGGGTGGATGTATATGTGTCAGTAGAACATGACACCTTGGAGCAACGTGACTGAGCTGTAGCCTGGGTCCATGGGTGGGAGGATCCACTTCATTACCTGCCACTTAGGTCAAGCTGAAGGCTGCTCTTACTCTGGTAGATGCCTGAGTCGTCTTGATCTCTCACGAGTTTGGTTTCATCTTCTCTTCTACACTTCCACCAGCTGCACCACTCGTGTCAGAATAAACTACACATGATGTTAGGAATATTTGGCCACCGTCAGCGACTGGACTGTCCGCCTGGTTCTTGTATGGAAGAATGCGCAATTCAAAAGTTGGACGCTAAGCGACGGGTCGAACTAAGAGTCACATGACTGACCTCCTCCAATGGTTATTTGTAGTGATGACACTATTGAGTCTAAATATAAGCTGACAAGTGTCCATCTCGAGTGTAAAATGTGGCGTATGGTGTTTTTCTTGTGCGTTCAAGTGCAATATTTTCTCTGGTTGGTGTGCATTAGTTGACGTACATAACTTGATAAATTATGTAATGTCACATAGCCCCACCCCAGATAGTTAAAACGGTAAGGGAAATGAGCTTTCATCATTTACAGTTGTCAGACTCCTCCTACGTGATTCACTCCAATGTATCTTCCTCTACCGCTGAATGAACTGACTCATCCGGAATTGGATGTCGACTCAGGAAGTCTTCCCCCACATTCATCGTCCCAGGAACGTATTTAATCTGGAACGAATATGGTTGAAGAAGTAAAGACCACCTCATAAGTCGTGCATTTAAGTTCTTTGATGCTGCTAGAAACATGAGTGGTTGGTGATCACATTGTACGGTGAAGTGCTTGCCATATAGATATGCCTGAAACTTCTGTACACTCCATACAAGAGCAAGACATTCCCTCTAGATTACACTATAGTTAATCTCCGATGCATTCAATTTCCTGCTGGCATAAGCTACAGGGAATAGCTCTGATGGTACATCTTCCTTTCTCTGTAACAGAGTTGCCCCAATTCCTACGTTACTGGCATCGGTGCGCAGCACGAACGGTTGGTTGAGGTCTGGTAGATGTAATAGCAACAACGTTAACAACACCTACAACAACAAAGTCAACAAGACCAACACAGCAACAGCAGGAACCGCGGCAACAAGATTGAGAGTAACCACGGTAAGAGCAACAACAACAGCTACAGCAGCAGCCGCAGCCGCAGAAGCAACAACGGCAACAACAACAACTAAACATCATAGATATTAGCTACCAGTAAGACTCCGAGGTTGAACAAGCTTGGCATAGTGGCGACCGTAGATATTTCGCTGGAGGAAAGGCGGCAAGAAAGAAAGCTATGATCACACTTCACGATGCCGTTAGCTAGTAGATGTGGAGAAAAGACACTTCACACCGCTACACGTGCCGTAGGATTACATTTACCGTTTCAGTATTCGTGTATTGTAGAAGAGATCATGAAAACAATTTTGGCAGATCACACGATGATGACCAATATTTTCTCATACCATATCACACATATTCTTGCCGTTAAGCAAAGTTGTATTTTTAGGGAAAAGGAAGGAAGAGAAAGGAACAGGGGGAGGGGGAGGAGGAGGGGGTGTTTGGAGAGAGAAAGACAAATCACTGGCGTAAAAATGGCACACATGTTTAATATAGACGTCGATGTGCAGAAAGGATATGAGCACTCATTCATAAACTGCCGGTGTGCTGATGGCGAGGTTTAACCCTTACACCGGCACTAAGTTGGAATTAAACGTGGACTTCTTGTTCAGAAAGCAATTACAAACCATTGAACCATAAATTGCGCAGAAAATCAACTTGGGTTTGAATGCAACATTCTTTAAAGGACATGCAATATTTGTTATGCTAAATATAAAATCATAATGGTAACAGCTTGTGGTTAGTGCGTCAGCTTGTGGTTAGTGCGTTTGCTTACCAAGAAAATGATCCAGGTTTAATTCTCCAGCAGCAGAATGATTCGTTTTCCGAGCAGTCTGCCCCTAAGAAGACCCAGTCTAATAAAACTGGTAAAAGATAAAGATACTCCCATAGCGGATACTATCGTAGGGATTTGGTTGTCTTGGGCTTCCAATATTCTAGACGATGACATATGAAATTGTATGGCCAGTACCTTTTCTTCCAAGACAAATCCCCAAAAGAGTCCCCTGTCCTTGTTTATAAGGCTGGGTTGATTCAATAGTCACACTGGTCGGACACATAATCCTATTTCTTGTAGGCATTACATCTGCATCATTGTCTTGGCAGGCAAACACACTAACAACTAAGCCGCCGTGGTTCAATTCCGTGGGTATCAGATAATTTTCATTTTTGTGGAACGAAAGGAGGCGATATATTTATCGTAGATATTAGCACTAGTCACACGCGCGCGCACGCGCACACACACACACACATCACACACACACACACACACACACACACACATATATATATATATATATATATATATATATATATATATATATATATAACTGCAGGGAAAGTGTATCCAGCGCCCGTCTCTTCATACTACCGTGCTGTACTATGATTTTTCCTTGCTCTTCCCCGTCATCTTGCCTAGAACGGTTTGAAACTACTTTCACACTCTCCTATTCAAACAATGTCTTCGGTATCATCATAATGTGCCCTATCAAGGCATAGGCTTTCATATCACGGTCGTTGGTGGTCTGGAGCAACCTAATTGATGGCATTCCTTTATTCCCCCATCTTTAGCCATCCAGTAACTTTCCCCCGGCCTGCTTCTGTCTCTGCAACCGCTGATCATTCCAGTCGTCACGATGTTGTCCTGTGCGCCCTTCTTCATTATTTGACCAAGGAACATTGTTTGTCTATTTCTTATAGCTGTATATAATGTTCTAAATTTATTAGCCTCTTACAGACACCCGTTATTAATTACTCTGGCAGTCCAAGGTATTCACAATAATTCTCTCACAAACCACATATCAGTTCCTTCCAAGCTCTAGCTAATTTGATTGTTCACATTCAAAGATCTACAGCCATACAGCAGAGCAGGCTCTGTATGAGTGGGTGAGTGGCACCTTGCAGTCTTGACAGACCAAGAATGTGAGTTGGAATGTGGCCAATATTCCATCACAATGCCTGGGCAGAGCTTCAGAGAAACATGTGGTGCCCAAACGACATGATCCCTCTCTCGGCCTAATCTTGTGTTTTCCAGAGGAATGGGTAACCAATACGTCTGGCACAAGGTAGGCTGCAGACGCTGGCGGCACAGCGTCAAACCTCCGAGACCTCGCCACCACGAACAGGTGGCGAGTGATGGCCAGACCCTGGCACCTAAGGGACCCGGCTTAGAGGCGTTCAGCCCTCGTACGCGCCCGGACCATAAGAGCGCGCACAACTGCCAATCACAAGTGTCCGGACCTGTGTAAAGCGTGCACTATCGTCAGACTCTCCGCCTGACCTTAGCGGACTCCGCGCCAGCGGGAATAGGCCCGCCGGAGATACCGCAGGAGATATTGCACGTCTATTGCGAGCAAATATCCCATCCTTCCACTGTGCGAATCTCGCGACCGACGAGACTAGGCCCGCCAGAGGAACCTCGACTGATTTAATGAGCCATTCGCGGTTTCACCGTATACCATTTCAGTATCTCCGCATATCTAACATATTAATATTTTGACCTCCAACTGTAACTTATCTGCTTATTGTACGTCTGTAACTGTTGAACATATCAGGTGATAAAATACATACTTGTCTGACTCTGTTAATTTCTCCGAACTTACAACGTTCTCCTGCATATCGGATGACAGGTGTTTGTTCTCAGTATACATTTCTTATTATTCTGAGACTCTAATATACTGAGTTCTAATGATTCCAGCTACAACATCTGTTACTACTTGTACTACAACGACTTCTATTGCTGCAATAACAGTAGCACATACTATTACAACGACTATCATAATAACAATTACTCATGTGTTGAATTATTGCTTACACTTCTGCTGCTTCAACTACTAGCGCTACTGATATAATCGATAAAGTTATTTTCATTATTTTTCAGGACATCACACTCAACCCCATCGTATATTGGCTGTTTCTGATTGTCTTTACACTTTTACTTTCTGTAGTGCCATTGCTACTGATGATTCATAATCGCTTTTTAAATAAATTTAACCTAGGAAAGATTCTTCAGTCTACCAGAAGTAAATGTCGTCAGCGCTATTTGAAGATCGTCTGATCATGGAAGAAAACTGACTAAACAAGTGTCATGTCACAGAAACTGAAACAGTTTGACCATTAAACGTCACAGTTGTTTAGAGAGAACAGTAATGGAAGGCTTGGTTCCTGGAAAAAGAAACAGGGATCGACCAACAAGACGGCGGACAAAGGACATTAAAGACATCATGGACACAAAAATGCACAAGGCTGGGGTGGCTGAACAGGCATCAAGAATGCTTCTTGTGAGTTGTTGGCGAGAGCAACTTTCTTCTAAGCGCATGCTACAGGATGGTGACTGGATATAACTGCACAAATAATAGTTGACAGCTGCTCCATTTGAAAACAAACTCTATAGGGCTGTCAGCAAGTTCAAGTTGTCAGCTGCTGTCTTCCGATATTTTCTTATTGACGTCTGAAGAAGAACGAAGAAGGAGGAGGAGGAGGAGGAATCTGACAATAGAGGAAGAGGCTGACCACGTAAACGATGGACGCAGGGAATAACAGAGTCCATGGGAATATCGATACATGAAGCCCATAAGCGGGCACTCTCCCGCTGTTTATACTTCACCTCGACACCGCAAGGTACAAGAGGAACATGATGAGATGAGATGAGATTATGAGTTGTGATGTTGTCTGAGCCGAGGAAGGGGGGGGGGGGGTCTTGCTAATTTTCATATGGTTAATAATATTCTGAACCTCCATCTTCAAAATTGATGGTCCTTCATTATTATTTCGAATATCATACTGTTCTTCTTTGTTATCATCGTAAAGGTTTTTCACATAATCTAACCATACATCTGAAATCTGATCTTTTTCTATTATGATTTCTCCATCTATTGTTTTTAGGCAGCCTGTTGATGTACGTATTCTTTGATTAGTAAGCCTGAATTCTTGTATGCACTAATTTGGTATTTTTAGTGTTGGGTTGTTTTTTTTCAATTTCTATGCAGTTTTTCTCAAGCCATGCTCCTTTTGCCTCCTTAGTCATCTTGTGTTTTTAATTTACATCACTAAAACAAAATCAATGTTACTAACAACCAGACAAAGACTTCAAACTCTAAGCTCACACACATCACTTCAACTTCACATCGATAACATGCCAGTAGAAAGTGTAATTGAGCACAAAACATTAGGCATAATCATTGATAGAAACCTAAACTTTAATTCCCACGTTCAAGCGCTTATTAAACAAACAGCGAAAAAGGTCTACCAACTAGCCAAAATTAAAAACTTCCTTGATGAGGACACAAGGAAACTATTCTATACTTCTCATATACAGACACACTTTGACTACTGCTCTACAATCTGGGACGGTTGTTCTAATTCAAACACCAAGCGACTTTACTCACTCCAGAAACGGGCCATGAGTCTAATTTATAACAAACATTTATCTGACAATCCTAGCCTGTATAAACGCCTTCAGTTACTACCACTCCGCAAACGCCTGCTTTTCAATAAAGCTAAACTAATTCACAAAATCCTGCATCGGAATGCCCCAAATTACCTTTGGCCATTGTTTAAATATAATGCTAGACACAGTAAACGTTTAAATATATTACACATTCCGAAGCCTAGGATTGACTTATACAAAACAAGCTTAACGTACTCTGCAGCTCAGCTGTGGAACAATCTTCCACAAGAAATCAAAGACATCACCAATCCCTATTCATATAATCGCAAATTACTCGAACACTATCTCAGTACGGATTACCTTCCCCCTTAATAATAGAGATAATAATAATAATAACAAAACCCTAGTATAACAGCCAGTCCCCTTTTGGTAGGCCAGTATATTCCACATGGCTAATAACAAGTGTCAGATCATTATCTAATTTTACTGTGTCGTGTAGTCTTGATGTTCGCATTTTGCCCATGCCTTTATAATGCATATCTTTTATATTGTTGCTGTTCTCTGTTAGCCTTGAATGATGTGTGAATGAAATAATGTATGAAAGAGAGTGATAGAAGGGCAGAATGTTAGACGGGCCTGCGTGCCCAATTCTTAACCCTTTGAAAATAAAGTTTGTTCGTTCGTTCGTTCGTTCGTTCCTTACATATGTTCTGACTTTTCTGTGAATTTCTTCATAATTGGCAGAATTATTGTTATTGCGTCTTCTTGTTTCCATTAGTTGTAAAATTTCTTAATTCATCCATTTCTTACGACCCACTTTCTTTAATTTTGGAATAGTTGTTTCTGCAGCCAAACTGATTGAATTCTTCAACATTTCACATTGATCATCCACAGCTTGAAATAGGATCTCTGAATCAGACAATATATGAAATCTGTTCTATACTTCAATGTTAAAATTGTCTTGTATTTCTTTGTCATTTTTCAGTGTGCACAAATAATATTTAGTGTTTCCTATTGTATACTTGTCTTTCTTTATCTTTACTCTCAAAGTGCCTGTAATCAATCTGTGATCACTGTAATATGGGAACTGTTTTTGCGATTATATATTAATAATAAAATCAAAGATATAACTTTGTTATATATCTTATATTTTCATACGAAAGTTTTTTAAAGCCATAACCAGATACCCATTTCAGACTTTAAAAAACCAGATGTAATGTTATAATTTATCATACATATACAAATGAAGGCAACAATCCATTAATAGTTCTTTCAGACTAAAACAACAAATAACACATCTTATTCTGTATTATTTGCGCAGAAATGAAAGAAACAGCAGTTACAAAACACGTGCTATGTTAATCTTTAAAAAAAAAAAGACATAAAGGTACTTATATTATGCATGTACAAATGCAGAAACAAATCAAAGAAACCTGCTTTTGAAAATAAAATACAAAGAACTGTATACTCAAAACATTTAAAACAAATGAACGACTGAACATATGTCATGTATATTTGTTGTAAAAACTTGAGACAAAGTAAAAAGCATAAAGTTAAAATGTATGCCATTTTGCTTATTGAAATGCGTCAAATTTGGAAACCATCACAATACAATAAATATTATTATTGCTTGCTTGCTTGTGTTCGCTGGCTGTGAACTCCAGCATGAAGTCCTGTATGTCAGATGCCTGTCAGATCCAGTTGTCCGACATCAATGTGATGTCATACCGGACTGAGGTTTGCGTGAGTATCCGTTGTCCCATGTCTGACTTATTGGAAATATTATTATGAAATGATGCCCGTGACTATAAGCAGATAGCCATTATGACAAGGGAAAATGCATTGATGTTTTAAAATAAGAAACCGAGCTCAAAGTGACTCACTTCGCCCGCAATATGCATGGGAAAGTAATGGTTGCAAATTTCGAGAATGCAGCAACATCTGTTTTAAAATAAAAACTTTCACAGCTGCAGATTCAAAATGAAAAGTTTAACAAAACAACGCAGGAATTAACACATGAAATTAAAAACAGACATCGTAAAAGAAAGTCTAGTGTAAGTAAAGTCTGCATATTTTTCATACACTTGCAAAACTATTTTCAGTATAAACAAGAACCATTAAATAACTGGATTATGAAATGAAGGACATTAAGCGTAGCTCCAAGCTGGGAGTATTTTTAATCTAATGTTAAATCGATGGTTCTGTATGGATCTGGGACATTGAGAACGACTACAACAATTACTAATAAACCACAAACATTCATTAGTTGGTGCCTGCCTCAAAAGAGAAGAACTAGACGTGTATGACAGAATCACAAATGTGAAACACATGGAGAGAACTGAACAAATACCAACCAATCAAGGGACGAGGAAAAGACGCGGGTGCTGGGTGGGGCACACATGGAGAAAACCTGATAATAGTATTCTTCTTTCGTTCGCTTGAAATATGTCTATAACTGCAATGTTGTCTCTTGTATGAATTTACGTAATTGTCTTGTTTAGTTCACTCAGCGGTCCATCGAGCTTATCTTCCACTGTTGTCTCTCTAGGCCAGAAGGTTTGCCTAGATATGTTGTATTTTGATAATAGTATAACTTGAAAGTATTTTATCTATAACTCAAAAGGCCAACTAAATAGAGGGAGTACTAGAAACATGCGCAAAACAGAATTAAAGAGAGATATAAATATTAGTTAGTTAGTTGCATATCCTTTTACATGACGTCGCTGTCAACCCCAGCATTGTGATGCTCTTGGCGATCTCTTGGCAAGTTTACTTTCAATAGTTTGGCATTGCTTTCTGAACGACCGGCACTCATATCATTTCGTATAAAACCAACGCAAGGCGGCAAATCGGCCGCAGCTGTGTTTCGAACGTGGTAACCGCTCCGCCACGGAGACGGCGAGATAAATATTATGGCCTTGAAATAGAGAGAGCTGGGATAGATAACAAAGGATAGGACTTGCTTGCGCGAGTTGCATGAAGGCCTAGGTTCCATTGGGGGATCAAGAGAAGAAGAAGAAGAAGAAGAAGAAGAAGAAGAAGAAGAAGAAGAAGAAGAAGAAGAAGAAGAAGAAGAAGAAGAAGAAGAAGAAGAAGAAGAAGAAGAAGAAGAAGAAGAAGAAGAAGAAGAAGAAGAAGAAGAAGAAGAAGAAGAAGAAGAAGAACAAGAAGAAGAAAAATGAATGAATTCATTACAGATACAAACATAATCGACATCTTGAATATTATGATCTAATAGATTAAAATAGATAAAACAGGTAACAATATGTAATATATGCTGTCAAAATTTGTTGATAATTTAGTCTAGTCTGTTTACATTTCAACACTATCATCATGTTCCATGCCGACTGACGCATGCTTTCATTGACCACCATCTGTCCTCTGTGCTACTGATAAATTCCAACCGCTGATCGTTTTTCATGCCACTTTGTCAAACTTTTCAGAATTTTCTGCCTCTGTCTGTATTTGTTTTGAAAACCCTCAATCTGCCCTATTGTCACAACCTTCTCCGGACCCTCTCGCCGCGTAACCCACGAGGAAATAAACATTACTGATTCACAAGTGACGACTGTCTTGTCCCGGTCTGGGTAACCGTCTATGTGAACTGGCAGTACTTCTAATCTAATTGCAGTTTCCTGTTATAGGTCTGTGGTGTGAAAGCGCCATCACATGTTGTAGGCCTGAGGGCAAGGAGGAATGGGTGGCCAGTCTTTCCTTCACTTTGACAAGCGACGACTCCAAGTGTCGAACTCTTGCGCAATACTTACACATTGGTATTCTTCGTTGACAATGTGATTCTGAACAATCTACGCAGAAACCAAATCTCTGTGGTCTCCCGTTGTTGTTGTTTTTTCTCCTCTCTACTGTCTTTGTTCGGTGTCATATGTGTACAGTAGTGTTGGCAATGCTTAGCATCTACAAACTCGTTTTTTTTTTGGTTTACTTTCTTGGACAGATGTGTGTTGTGTAGTGTTCTTCGTCTGATGGGATATTGCTTTGCTGAAGTTGTCTGTTTGTTGTCTTTGCCTATTACATTCAATATATATAAGCTTACAAATTATCAATAACAAAATAGTTGCACGTTTTTTGCTAAAGAACTACCAATCATCAGATGCAGTTGTAACGGAGCATGTGTACGTGTGTGTGTGTATACGTGTGTGTGTGTGTGTGTGTGTGTGTGTGTGTGTGTGTGTGCACGTTTTGGGTATGTTGTGAGAAGAAATAAACACGAACATTTGACGACAACTGGCAAGATTTAGGGGAAAAGAACAAGGGGAAAGCAGAGAAGTAAATCTATGGATGACATGACCACATGAAATGGTAGAGACGAGAACACAGAGCTGATCAACGACTATGGCGATGTGTAAGATGGCGAAACACGAGACTACGCTTATCGACCAAGACATAATGATGATGATGTTTTTATTTACAGAAATAATAAACTTGTATATTCGTCAACGATCATGTTTCCTCTGTCAATCTCCTTTCAACGTAGAAGAATGAATCAACTTACTCACTCCGCCACCATGTGAACACCCGTACAAACGGTCTTGCAAGAGCACTTGCAACAGAACTCCAGGTCCATGTATTTTCCTCTTTGACGACTTCGTAACTCTTTCGTATTTTCTCCAGTTGCTTTTGCTTCACTGCTTCCTTTTCCATCACCAGTGTTTTGTTTTCCTCCTTTATCTTTTCAAGCTTCAGTGTGATCTCTTCTTCTCTAGATATCTGTCTTTCCATTTTTTTCAGATGTTTTTTCTTGTCTTTTTTCCTTTTCTTCTCCTCATCTTCTAACCGCATTTGACCCATTTTTAGTTCAGCTTCCATCTGTTTCATTTGCCCTTTGATCTTAAGAACTTCACTAGCATCCTTGATTCGTTCAATAACGGATTCATTCAGTTGCTTAGCTAAATGTATTGCCCCACTCAATTGTTTGGTACCTTGGTCCTGCTGTTCGATGCTCTCTTTCAGGTGGTAAGTTTTAGACAACAAGGTTTGGAGAGTGTCTAAAGATTTCGCAGGATCGTCATAATTCATTCGCGCCAGCTCTTGTGTGATAAGAGAACATTCCATTAGCGATGCCTCATCCAAATGTAATTTTGTGGATTCTTTAAGAAGTTTATCACGAGCCTCTTTTCCCTTGTTAAAAATGTCACTTGTGTAACGCTGATCTTGTGCTGCAAGTCCATCTATTATACCCAAGAGTTTTCGGATTTGTTCTTTATTTATTTTCTCATCTTTCTCTTTGTTGTTGAAAAGTATAATTCTTCTGTTGCATTCTTCTATAAGATCATGAATTTCCCCAGCCTGGAGACTAATCCATTCTTCAAATGATTCCTCAGGCTCCTCGTCTCTGGTAGCAAAGTTATCTCCGTACGTCATTAAGAGAATACCATGATTTTTAATGAAATCCACACCAAAAATTTCCTTCAGTAAGCGAATTGCTTCACTTTCCTCCTTGGTAAAACGAGCTCCATATTTGACTAATACCAAAATGGCATGATACCCAGCCGGATTCGCAGCTACGGCGAACGTCATAGCATCGATAACAAGCTTGGCCCCCTCCCCCTCAGCAGTTAACGTGGTATCGCCAATACCAGGACCATCGACGACTTTAAGAATCCTGCCTTCAAACTCTCCATACTCAAACTGGGCAGATTTTGTGACTGACGAAGTGCTACCTTTACTTTGAAAGGCCTTGAAACCCACAATAGTGTTGGCTGTCGCACTCTTTCCGTGTCCGGTTTTACCAACAATCAAGATGTCTGTACTTCCTCTTCCCATCGTTACCTGTATGATTACGTAAAATAAAAGTTAATTAGTTCGTGAAGTTTTTTTTTTGTTTTTAAAGTAAAGTGTGTTAAAGAAAAAAAAAACACATAATGAATGTCAGATACTGGCTACAAACATGAAATATAAAAATGATACATTTAGATATTTAGATAGTTCCACTCCTCATCCCCCCATACCCGTTCCGTCAATATAGCTATTATAAACAAAACATTTCGAATTATATGTTTTATTTACGCTAATTGAATAGGGCAGAAAAGGACAAGTGTTCTCGACTTTCAATATGCAAACCCTGCCTAGAAGAGTGCAGATTAAAAAAGAAAGGTAGGGCTTCATTCGTTCACGGACATCTTTAACAAATACAAGACTCGGAAAAAAGGAGAAAGACGACTACGCGTGTGTGGCTCATATCAAGTCTGTATTACAGTGGACAACAAACAGTGCACAGGTCCAGATGGTATAAGGTATGAAGACATTACTAAAGTGTCCAATGAGGGAGTGGAAGGACTGGCATGCACCTACAACAAAAGCGCTGAGAATGCAGGAAACACAGAATAATCGCTGCATAGCTACCTGATACCACTGCCGATGCCTGACAAAGACCACAGAAAGATACAAGGATATCAGGTAATGGTTATGAAGAACACGATAGACAAGAAAGTCCAACGCCAATAATAAAGATTTGCTGGGAGGTGGTGTAGAGGACTCACGTGGGCCGAGGGTGCCCCACAAACACTGCTGAATATGTGGCAAAGTGGTAAACAGACTCCATCCATCCATCATGTGCCATGCCGGTAAGCGTGGGCGGTCATGTTCTGCCATCTCACTCGATCACCAGAGTCGTGGATCAGCTCCGTGTTTCTGTCTAGACCATGCCACAAGGCCAAGCCATCCAGATACTTGCTTCTAGGTCTTTCCCTTGGTCTATTCCCCTCGATCTTACCAGTTGTCACCAAGTTCTCCAAATCATTTCTTCTCATAACATGCCCCAAAAATTGTGACTGTCTACGTCTAATGTCTCTAATCAGTTTACGATCTTCATTTGTTTCTTGAAGGACTTGTTCATTGGTCTTTCTGGATGTCCATGGTATTCTTTGCATTTTCCTCAGAAATCAAATTTCTACAGCCATCAGATGTTTTTCAGCCTTACTGCTCATTGTTCAAGCTTCAGATCCATATAAAAGTACAGGTTCTATGTAGCATCTCAACACTCTTTTTCTCGTTTCAATTGACATCTTTTTATTGGTCAGTATGTTTTTCATCTTGCTAAAGGCTACTTTTGCCATGGCGATTCTTGTTCTAATCTCTTCAAGGCATCTCCCATCAGATGTTATTACTGTTACGAGATAATTGTACCTATTCACTTGTTGAAGAATATTCCCATTTACTTGTATATTACATTGTGGTATTTCGTTCTTCCTAGTGATGACCATAATCTGTGTCTTTTTACAATTTAATTCTAACCCTAGTTGTTCACTGTGTGTAACAACCGCATCTACTAAATTCCTGTTCATTGTCTGCAATCAAGACTGTATCATCTGCATATCTAATGTTATTGATGCATCGTCCCCCAATGTTGATTCCTTCCATATCTTCAATATTTATGAAAATATTTTCAATGTACAGGGAAAACAGATCTGGAGACATTACACAACCCTGTCTCACACCTCTCTTAATAGACTGATATTGGCTTACTTCATTATCAACTCTTATGGCAGCTTGTTGTTTCCAATATATATCTTTTATAAGTCTAAGGTCTTTTCCATCAATTTGTAGATCTTCAAGCATCCTTATCATGTTGACATGTCTCACTTTATCGAAAGCCTTTGTGTAGTCAATAAAGCAAAGGTGTAGATCTTTGTTTACTTCTATAGAACGTTCGATTACGGTTCTCAGTATATACACAGCATTTACTGTACCCTTGCCTTCTACAAACCCACATTGTTCTTCTCCTATTTCAGGTCGTATTTTCCTCCTAACTCTTTGCATGATAATTCTTAGAAAAATCTTCGTGATGTGACTCATTATATTAATTGTTCAATGTTGATCACATTCCAAGGCTTCTGATTTCTTTGGGATTGCAATAAATACAGAATTACATAACTCATGAGGTATATTTCCAGTATCATATATTGTATTAAGCAGACTGGTAACTTTATCTATTCCATATTCTGCTAAATCATTAATCATTTCTGTTGTGACGCTGTCTGGACCGGGGATCTTGCCAGATTTCATATGGTTAAGAGCAGTCTGAACCTCCATCTTCAAAATTGCTGGACCTTCATTATTATTTTGAACATCAAACTGTTCGTCTCAGTTATCGTCATAAAGGTTGTTTTTTTTTCACATAATCTGACCATACAAGTAAGATCTGATCTTTTTCTATTATGACTCTTCCATCTTTTGTCTTTAGGCAGCCTGCTGATGTACGTGTTCTGTAATTAGTAAGCTCCTGAATTCTTTTGTGCATTAGTTTCGCATTTTTACTGTTTTGTTGTTTTTCAAATTCTCTGCAATTTTTCTCAAGCCATGTTTCTTTTGCCTCCTTACACTGGATACTATTTTATTGCAAAGACAAATGAACACCTTTTTAAAAAGGGGAGTTTAACTAATATTGCTGCAGTATCTAGCATGAGAACGGAAGGTGGGGTTGCAACGTCTGCCTTCCGGTGGTTGGAGGGAAATATAAAAT
>JACEFZ010014396.1:0-156315 GCA_014155875.1 Cepaea nemoralis
AAATGTACAGTTTGATTATCTGTGTTCACTCTACAGACATGACTTCTCATTTAGAAACATTTCGACAAGTTTTCAGTAGAATTCTTCTTTTTCGACTAACTGTCAAACCTTCTAAGAATGAAATAGCTTACAGACAGATTGACTTCTTAGGTCATAGAATTTCAGAAGGAAAACTACTCACTGATGACAAAATTGTGTCAAAGATCCTGAACCTGAATGTACCAACAACTAAAAAAAGGTCAGGAGTCTTTTAGGTCTCGTGAATTATTATGCCAAATTTATTCCAAACTGGGCAGAATTCACGTCAGTTTTTTCAAATTTGTTGACCAAAAGTCAACCAAATAAACTATGTAAGAGTATCAGTTTAGAAGATACAATTTGCAAACTGAAATCTATTTTTTCCAATCCACCTATTCTCAGATTACCAAACATAAATTTACAATTTATATTAACCACAGATTCTAGTGCTATCGCCATCGGAGGATGTCTAATGCAGGAATATGATGGGGTGAAACATCCAGTCCTGTATGTAAGTCGGAAGTTGAAAGCAATTGAGACCAGATACTCCATAGCTGAATTGGAGGCCTTAAGTTTGGTTTTCTGTGTTCTTCGATTACGCAAGTTCCTCCTTGGCACCCACTTCGTTGTCCTCACAGATAATTCGCCACTGCTGGTCATTAAAGAGGGAAAACCCAGAAATCACAGATTGGCCAGATGGTGTCTTCTTCTACAAGATTTTGATTTTGAAATTCACCATATCAAAGGCACAGATAACTTAATCCCTGATATTTTATCAAGATTACCAAATGCACCAGCAGAGTGACACTATTCACTCGAATATTTTGCCATATTGCAAACTGTGATATTTTAATCCGATGCATGAAAGTCAGTGTATCTCTACACTCACCGTAGAACTGCATGAATATCGACAGCAAACGCTAAATATTAGATTACTCAAAATAAAGGGCCACTAACGTTATATCATGCCACATTGGTAATTAACGATGCAGTATAAACATTCTGAACTTTGCCTACTAAGGAATATAAATTTACTTCACCAACGGCAGAAATTAACAACTAATGATACAATGTAAACATTCTGAACTTTGCCTACTAGTGAAGGTGAATGGACTTCACCAGCTAACGGAACAGAACATCAAACAGACCTACAACTATATGTCACTACTATTACGACATGTGCGAAACAACTACGCGAAACGTGACAGCAATGTGTTACCTATTAACTGTAACAGCATCATAGAAGACACATGGACAAAGGACGACAACACACGGATCGTCGATGGATTTAATTAGTTTATTATAAATTAGATATTTAATAAATTATTGTATTATTATATGCATAAAATATGTGAACATGTCAATTTTTCATTTTTTCTATCATATATGTCAGAAACATTATTTTCCAATTTCCAAATTTTCTTTCTAGAACTATTTCAATTTAAATTATAAACCATTCTGTTATCACCAGTACAGGTAGTACTTGGTGTTCAACGTAATATATCGCCAAATTTTTTTTCTTTTTCTAAGGGCGACAACACTTACCTTAACTTGTATATTTTAACAAAAAAACTATGTTGAATGAAAGATGTACGAATCAGAGAGTAAATGAATTAAATGATGGAGCGATATACTTAGCGGACAAATTGTACGCAAAAAGTAGTCATTTTTAATTTGCCTGCATTTGATGTAAAATGTAACACTTGTCTAAACATTTTATACATGTTTAGTATTAGATATAATAGAATTATTCTAAGACTCACTGCTCGAATGTCAAATGCTTTGCACAAATTGCGTAATTCATGATAAAGGAAATTCCAGCTCGTGACGCTTAGAAAGATACTACACACCACAAACACACACGTAGCACACATTATATACATTAGGTAAAACATACATTCACAAAACTAAACACCAACAAGTAAAGCACATACACTTTGCTACAGCAAGTAAAGAGGTAGTAGACACACTAACAGGCAAACAAGGACATGAGTAGTTACTTGGTGAAAACAAAAGTGATCATATATTGAGCACTATATAAAACATACGGAAGTAAACGTGTATCAAAATACACATTCGGGGAAAAGAATTGCAGGTGTTCCTAAATAAGCCAAGACAATTCGTCTTGATGAAACTCTCTAATAAAGAGTTATTGTCCTGGTATCATATTGGATACTTGAGAAGGACGCAGCTGTAAATGCAACAGGAAGCGTCAGGGAACTTCGGTCGGATAGCAGGTTTGGGAATATGGAAGAGAGTTGAGCTCTTCAGCAATCACCCTGGATTGGTGTACTGGGAAATGCATGAGTTCATAGTGCAAGGATACAGATTACTAAGTTCCCATCCGCTAAACTACAACCACAAATTGTCATGGCTTCATGTGATCCCTTGACAGAATTAGTTCAGACTAATTAACATATAGTAACCCACAAGGTCGGAGGGCAGGGGAACCCTGTGAAAGTCTCACATGAAGGGTATATATACATAGAGATATAGGGGATATATATATAAGGGATGCAACCCCGAGACAGAAACCCTAAGAAGGGAATTAATTACGACAGCTCGAGTGTCCGAGCAATCTCGAGCCTTCGAGAACGAGGGGTCAGTTTGCCTACTGCTTCGTTGACACAGGTGGAACCCGCCAGAAGCGCGCAGGGACCACTTTCACGAGAAGCTCAAGGAGAGTCACACTCCGTGTCCACCCAACGCCCGTCAAGGGCAGACTAATACTGGACAGTGGACAAGAAGCAGGGTTTAGCTTAAGGGGGACGAGATATACAGAAACTAGAGATTGTTTGATTAACGAGATAGTTTGATAGATTTATGCTGTGATAGTTATGTGTATGATGACTTGTTAATGTGCCTATAAGATACTGTGATATTGTCATTAATTGCGAAATCATTATTCGCCAGATTAACGATAATAAACTAGATTGTCAATATACAGTATGGAGTTTGTTGCCTTTCTGAACCCGAGTCTTGTTCCCTAGATCTTTAAGAAGTTGACAGTTGTGTATGTTGTGTATGTCGTGTGTGTTGTGTATGTCGTGTGTGTTGTGTATGTCGTGTGTGTTTTGCATGTTGTGTATGTTGTGTATGTTGTGTGCATATTGTGTGTATGTTGTGTATGTTGTGTATGTCGTGTGTGTTGTGCATGTTGTGTGTATGTTGTGTATGTTGTTTATGTCGTGTGTGTTGTGTATGTTTTGTGCGTATTGTGTGTGTTATGTATGTTGTGTATGTTTGAGCAAATAAACTAACAGGTATTAATTGGCACTCATAGAAGTAAAGGGGAGAATCAGAGATTAGCGGATACAATAGAAATTATATAATGTGAAAAGTATATAATGCGACCTCTTTGGGATTTGAACATCCCGCCTTCAATTGCGACAGCGTCTAGCTGAAAAGAAGAAAAAAAAAGTTTAATTTGACGATCGGCTAACTAGGCGCTCCTTTAAAATGAGGGTTCTTCGTTAGCCAGCTCTTTCACCTTCCTGAACCCACATCTATGAAATGTGTACAGAATTCGTACCGAGACATATAATAAATAATACCCCAG
This sequence comes from Cepaea nemoralis, assembly GCA_014155875.1. Taxonomy (NCBI): domain Eukaryota; kingdom Metazoa; phylum Mollusca; class Gastropoda; order Stylommatophora; family Helicidae; genus Cepaea; species Cepaea nemoralis. The sequence continues at coordinate 3,578 of JACEFZ010014396.1, forward strand.
GTCTCAGAAATGTATATACACAAAAGCATGTGTCAGATAACAGGCACACACGCATAGGACCATAATAAACTACTTCAAGTATTTACACATCTGAATACTTCCTGGCGGAGACCCTTGGGGGGCCGCCGCTGGAGTTACAGAGTTCGTATTTTGAGCTACACTTTCGACACGCTGTTATCTGCCCTGAGGAGAGAGACTGAGCTATATAGGTTAACAACACTCGTGCAACGTAGGCTATCTTCTTATCGGTTAATTTAACAATTACCATGGAATGATTAATCGTCTTAAGGGACTTCCCATATTTGCCATGGGCTGATATATAGCCGAAACGTTGTCATTGCAAAATGTTTTCTCAATCAAAATATACATTCAGGCGTTTTCTTTAAGCAACCCCCTTTAATTTGATATATAATACAACATGTCTGTTAGCATATTAATAACGTTTAGGTCATAACTGTGACACACCCCTACTTCCTTTTTTTCCGCCATCTACTTTTGTTCAGACCATCCATCCATCATGTGCCACGCCGGTAAGCATGGGCGGTCATGTTCTGCCATCTCACTCGATCACCAGAGTCGTGGATCAGCTCCGTGTTCCTGTATCGACCATGCCACGTGGCCAAGCCATCCAGGTATTTACTTCTCGGTCTTCCCCTTGGTCTCTTCCCTTCAATCCAAACCTACATTTTGTTTGACACTGAATATGTTAACTCCTTGTTTAAGCTTCTGCGCATGCCCATCAATGTCTGGGGATTTATTACGCATGCTATCTCAGTGGTATAAAATATTCCCTAGTAACTGCTGCATATGTACTTGACGTAAATGTTGTGTAGACCATTCATCAGGCAGTTTCTCAATACAGAAGTATAAGGTTCGAAGTCAGTGGTAGGCCAATTGGGAGCAGATCGCCTTTGCTTTGATTTTCAGTATGAGTGTCAGTCATTCTGAAATCAAGGCAAACTAACAACAAGTTGCATGTCCTGTGAAGGACGCTGTGAAACCGCAGTTTGATTTTTTTGCGATTGCTTTCTGAATGAAAAGTTAACGTTTAAATCCAACTTAATGCCGATGTAGAAACTGAACCGCCTGCCTCGCCATCAACGTACAGGAAGTTTAAGATCGAAGGCTTTTACCCCTTTGATCACGTCAGCGTCTAACTGAAAATATAATTGCCTAGAAAATTACAAGCAGCCAACATATATGGGTTTGATTGCGACGCCCGGCAAAAGACACATCTAACGTTACACATGAAGTGTTAAGTAAACATGGAACGTCCAATCTATGTGTTCACGTCCCCCGTCAGGACTCCTAATTGTTATATTCTTTATGAGACCGAAACGCGTGGCAATGACGCAATATATCATTTAACGTGTCACAGACTTCCGGGTGAAATTTAAGACTCAACATTTCCTATTCGGCGACACAACATTACAATGCCGGACCACCTCATGAATACAATGCTTTAAACGATATCTCCTCTTTAGAGGGAGTTTCTCAATGGATTAGTTTCATCTCGCACTGGGAATTAATCCCCTCGGAGATTCCCTTTGTTTACAAGTCAATGAGTGGATCTGTGGTACACATTTCGTGGGTTTCATTGACCCAGCAAGACACAGCAACACGGCGATGGACCGGAGCGACACTTATTAGTATCGTTAACTCAAGTATCTCTTCCTCCTTTAAATCCACGCGTTTCTGTTCTTCTGAAGGACAATGTTTCTACTTCTGTCTTTGCCGACGATTTCTCTCTAGTTTACCCAGAGCTTTCAGTATTTTCAGTTTTAGTTTTACGGTGTCTCTTGTTGTACACGTTCGATTGAAGTTAAAGACTTCATTAGATCAGTATATATGACTGTGTACGCATCTCGTCTTATCTCATCTCACCTTGTTCCTCTAGTACCCTGCCATGTCGAGGTGAAGCATAAACAGCGGGAGAGTGCCCGTTCATGAGCTTCATGTATGGAGACACGCATGGACTCTGTTATTCCGTCTGTCCATCTTCTTATCCACCTCTTCTTCTGGTTTCATTTGTCTGTACATCGTTGCTCTTTATGGTATACTGTCAGTTTGTAGTCTAGTTATATGGCATTTAACTTGCTGTTTTCTATTTAAATCTAGCGCTGCTATAACCCCCATGTTAGTCCTGATTTCATCACTTCTTATTTTCTCTCTTCTTGACACATTTAGTACTCTTCTCAGGAATCTAATTTCCGTTATTGTAATTGTTCTTTACTCTTTTTCTGTCATTGTCCAGGTTTGGCATTGGTAGCATAGCGTTGGTAGAAAGACTGTGTTGTAGGGTGCTTTGTAAGTATCTACTGATACATGTTTGTTCTTTAATATTGATTCCATTTTCCTAATGATTTGGTTTGCCTTATTGCACTTGTTTTCGATCTCGTCTTATGATTTATCATGTGTTGACATTATACTTTCTAAGTACTTGAATTTCTTTACTAATTTCAGGGCGTGTTCTTTCAGATGAATCGTTGTTGTTGTTTTCTTCTTTGGTTATAGCCATTACTTCTGTTTGTGTACATAACCCCCCTAAATGTTATTGTATTGTGAAACAGATGAAACTGATGAGATTGTTGTTATGGTTATTAACCATTAGAAATAAATTCACAGGTATTGATTCACACTCATAGAAGCTGAGGAAATAATTAGAGTCTAGAGAGCAAGCTAGATAATATAAGAATTCAAAACTATAGTGATCACAACGCCTCCAAATTACGATAGCCATGTATGTAAAGACGGGGAAATAGAGCCATTAAGATAACAATGCAGAGAATATATATAGCATACATAAAGTAAAGGTCCCTTTACACGACTTGAGACGCATTAGACACATGTGCTATCCTCATAGTTATATAGACAAATCTTCACTCGATGCATGGTGTAATGAATATCACGCTGTTATCATTTAATTCCCAGATGTGACATTTGCAATGTACCGCCCAACTACATCTTGATTATAAGTTGCAACTTCATTAAGCATTCCCTAGCGCACCACGCACTGTTTTTATTACCCTTATGAAGTTTTGTTGTAAAGAGGACGACTCTAAACTAAACAACATTCTAAACATGAGGCGCACAGTGAGAGTTTAGGGCAGGGAGAATATGTTTATTTTACCCATAGAGTTTAGGCGGAATGCAATTAACTTGTCAGGGGGAATCGGTCTACGTCATTATAAAGCCAATAAAGAATTCCATCCGATGGCAGTCAACATGTAATTCTGTGCCAGAAAGAGTTTGTGGTGAAATTCGTTAGGATTACCATAGGACCCGCCTGGATACAGGATGATGGTTTTGGTGTGCCTAAACGGGGTACATCAATATCTTGAGTGGTGAAATCATCAGTGAATGCGGAGGGACTCAACCTTCCTACTGCAGTGAAGAGTAGAAGACTATTTATCAGTATTGACCACTCAGAACTCAACTAGATCACTCAAGCCTCGAGAAAATAAGCTGAGCATAAAACAATTAATCTCAACTCACCAGTCGCCAACAATATTTACCAACAAATAGATTAGCTAAGGAAGCGAAGACAGTTAACTATATTCGGTTAAACCAAACATAAGAACCGGCAATGTATTCTTATAGACAATTGACATTAGTTACATTCTGTGTCTAAGAATCTGTAGTGTTAATTTTTATGTTTATGTTTGGATGCCCATTGTTTATATCACCTCTATCATCCAATATAACCTTTTAAATTTCTACAAGAGGAAGTTAGTGAATTATTTGGCATAATTATATGTTTGTAATTGTGTTAAATAACAACGTGATAGTACTACATCGCTTAACAGATTTGGGGAGCTGTATAGCAGGGATACTACTCGTCTTCTGCTTACAAGTGTGAGCGTTCTCTCTCTGGGGGAAGTGCCTTTCCTGTGCTCTCTTGGTCTTCTACTAGAAAACCTTACCTGATACCTTAGTGAAATCATGTCAGATGTGTCTGACCCAGTACTAGGGAGTCTTGCGAGCCATTTCTGGTTTTCAATTAGTAGTCAGCAACAACAATTTGGGGATATCTGTCTCCCATCTTATTTTAACATACCAAACCAGAACAGTTAATGGTACCCATTTTTAGACGGGTTGACCCGTGAGTACCTTACGATTTTTAAACAATCTATATCGTTTGGGATTTGAAGACATGACCACCGAGTCGGCAAGCAAGCGTAAAACTGTCATTTGACAGTTCTACCAGCATTGTAGTCTGATATTTCATATACCCATACAGTGTCTTGTCGGCTTGATTTTGCAGTTCAAGGCAGTGTTAGTTAGTTAGTTAGTCGAGGTTCCAACTTCACGGCAAAGGGTCGTCCCCATTATGCTCCGTTCCTGTGCCAGTGAATATCACACAAAATGCTTCCCACTGTCCGATTTTAAAAGTGGAACAGACAGAAGAAGTCTCGTAAATTCAACAGCCCGCACAGGTACAATGTGCATAATGCCGCCGCCAGAATGCCAAAACAAAAGTCCTCCACGAAAACCACAGACATCATTGACCCGGGTTTTCTCACATGACTCTGTCTCTATCCGCAGGGCGACCCGCCGAAAGCGTCGCATTAAGCGCGAACTCCGTAGATCCAGCACCGATTCCCAGGAGTCTCCTAAAAAATGCACCCGTGAACAGAAAAGGCAAATCAGTCAATTCAGCAACAGCCAGTAGCCATTGATCCGAACATGCAGGTCACTGTACAAACAAAAGCGGACATGTAAAAGCATTCCACGTGAATATCACAGCTCACAAAGTCGCGCCACTCACTCACTCAGTAGCAAGGCGACGGAACCAATGCAGTGTATAGATTTATAAAGCGCTCGCTCGCGCACGCGCAGGTACGCGCGCGAGCGCACACACACACACACACACACACACACACACACATATATATATATATATATATATATATATATATATATGTGTGTGTGTGTGTGTGTGTGTGTGTGTGTGTAAACTGTCATTTACTGCCAATATATTACCTTGCGGTGTATGGCAGACGGGTCTTTGAGCCTGAGGAATTAAGGCCGCCTGGCATTGTGCAGTCGCTGCGAACTTTTCAGGTTAGGATTTTCTTTTTGCCCCCGACAGAATAAAATCCCACACCTTACCGAGAGATCGAACCCGGATCTCCCGAAGGAGAGTCCGGCGTCCTGGCCACTCGGCCAGCCGCTTCTCGCTGGTAGAACAACTCTACCAGCATGCTATTATTCCAAACAGTACACACATAGCGCACCGGACGCCAGCTTAAAAAGGGTTGTCCGGAATGATATTGTAGCCAAGCTGTGCTAACGCCTGTCTAATTGACCCTTCGCAGACGGCATATATAAACATTGATTACTGACTCCGTCCCTCTTTGGACAAAATTCACCTTCAGGGGGGCTGCGTGGTCTCGAGGTATGGTGTCCGCCTCGAGTGCTGGAGGTCCCGGGTTCAGGCCCCGGTGAGGACCGGGATTTTTTTCTCGTGGACTTCTAGTAATAAATTTCCCCTGGTCTCTGGGTAGTGAGATCGGGCGCCCGTGTTGCACACGTAAAAACTCCCTTGGCAGTTCGAAATCGAAAAAGAGTAGCCCAATGGCGCTGCCCGGGCAAAATTTCGAGTTAAAAATCTACCCAAAGTATTTCAGGATCCTCGCCGGTGCTATAGAGTTCGTGCACTGAGCTGAGTTTCTCTAGACTCAGGTTTGAGTTAGGAGGAGAACGGAGTACGTATGGTTTGCACCTGTGTGCCGTGATGTTGATCCGTCGACTAAACTAAACTAAACACCTTCAAATTAATATCCGAACTATGGCTGACTCGGTCACAGGATTGTTAGTCTGAGCCAGGCGATGAACCCTAATATAAATTCTCTTCTGAGATTGAGCGGGATAGGGGTAATGGTGGCTGACTCTGTACACGACTGCCGCGGTTACTCAATTTAGTGTCCGAAACGATGGAGGTCATCTTCCTTCTTTCGCCCTTTATTCCCAACTGGGGCATGGACCTCCAACCGACTCACTCCAAGCCGTTCTATCCACAGCTATCTCTTGCAGCTCCGTCCACACCATCTCCACATTATTCATCTTTGTCTCTGCTTCTATTCTCCGTGTGATTTTACGTCTTCCTCGCTTTCGTTCCCAAAATGATAATAATAAATAAAAAAATAAAATAAACATAACAGAATAGCAGCAACAGCAGTATCAGCAGCTGTACTCAACGACGATGACGACAACGCCCACTAAGAAGAAGAAGAAGAAGAAGAAGAAGAAGAAGAAGAAGAAGAAGAAGAAGAAGAAGAAGAAGAAGAAGGAGAAGAAGGGGTAGGAGGAGGAGGAGGAGGAGGAGGAGGAAGAGGAGAGCGCTTTTGTACTAAACAGGCGTACGGATGCTTTACCAAAACGGCGATATTATAATTAAAATATAGATGTCAAAATGAAAGATCAAACTATAATTTAAACAATACTCAAATGTAGCGGGTTTAACAAGCAAACCAAATATTGCAAAGCTACAAGACCAAACATATTTTGTTGTAAAAATTACATAAATATCCCATATCGCCCATAGTTAAGGGTAAGGGCACAACGCTTAGCTTCTAATTGTTATATTCAAACGTTGCAACGGTAGCCTAGCCCTGTAGCGTTTCTAAGGCAGCATAACATCCCTGGTGTAACGCGGCCTAGTTCTGGTCTATTCTGTATCTCTCGACAGGTGCTCGCAAGCAAATCAGCCAATAGTTTTACAGGAGCTAGAAATACAGTCATACACATTTGTTGAGGTCAGTTTCTTAAGATCTCTGGAGGGCATATTCAAGTGGTGATGAAAGTGGGGGTAGAGGGACGTTCGGCGTCTGAAGTTGGTAGCTGGGACAGTAGACTTTTTTCAATAGCAGGCTACAGGTGGTGACATTTTCTCCGGTATTGGTAACGGTAAGTAATCACATTGCGTTCTTTTTGTCTTCTATCTAAACCAATAATGCCATGTTGAGCCCCTTTGGGTTATAAATGGAATCTGTAGTAACTTCTATTATTTCATAAAATTAATGTTTATATTTTGCTAAGTTGTACTTTTGGTATTTGACATTGCGTATATTTCGTTATTACGCAAGGAGACAGGGAGTCTCTGTGGCGAAGTGGTCAAGCCGTCTGCCTCACGCTCCGAAGGTAGTGGGTTCGTTTCCCAGCTACGTCTTTCGGTTCACGAGTGCAGTTTTCTCGGAGACTCCTGGGGGTCGTCGCCGGAGCTACGGAGTTTGTGCTTTGTGAGATGCTTTCTCTGCAGGCCGTCCTGTCGAAAGAGACCGAGCCATATGGGATAAGACCTGGCGCAAAAAAGTCGATCCTCACAACTTTTAAGAAGCGAGAGTCTCCGTGGCGAAGTAGTTAAGCCGCCTGACTCGGGCTCCGAAGGTCGTGGGTTCGATTCGGGCCGCCTCCTTTGGTTCACGGGTGAAATTTTTTGAGACTTCTGCGGATTGTCATTAGAGCTATGGAGTTCGCGCTGCGGAAAGAGACTGAGCCATATGGGATAAAACCCGGTGCAATGCAGTCGACCCTGTCAATTTTAAGCCACTTTATTGCGTATATTACATACTGTCATTCAGATAATTGTTATATTCATATTGTGTTGTCCATCGGCACTCCTGTACGTATATGGACACCCTTTCAATCGGTGACTTAAATCATTGTTATTTAACTTGGTAATATTGGCACCGCTACAGGGATTATGGATTTTGAGATATATTACTTAACTTTTCCTTGCAGTTATCTAGGGGGATCTACCTTTAACCTGATTTCCATTGTGATATTCAATTATTAATTTTATTGTTGCATATCCCTTACGGGCCGGCTCCATGGCCGAGGAGTTAGCAGCTTTCTCCGCTAACCCCGAATACTCTCATCGCGTCACGTGACGAGAATTAGCAGTGGTTCGAATCGCAAAAGTGACTTATGAGAGTATGGAGCCGGTCGCTCAGAAAGTCGTGGCGTGCTGATGAGCGTAATCTAGCCTAGGAATCAACATACAGCTGATAGATGCTGGTGTTGACCGCAATATCATGAAACAGGATGGAAACGCGGAAAAAAAAAATATCCCTTACGGGACGTTGCAGTCAACACCAGCATTTTTCAGCTGCTGTTGGTGCATGTGCACACATGGAGTGGTGCTGCAGACAGCAGATCACATACGCCAAGAATAAACCGTATACGACATATCGAAGCAAAACCTCTGGCCTAGAGAAACAACTCTAAAAAACAAATTAAAAAAAAAAAACGGTAATTTGCTGCCTATAGTGCCTTGTAGTACAGGGCAAGGGGGTCTTGAGCCTGAGGAATTAAGAACAACAATGGAAGATAATCTGTACTGACTACTGTGTGAAAAAAAAGACAGTTAACGTTTATGCAAGAGACAACATTGAAGATACAAACAATCAGTGTCAAGCTAACGAATACAGAAGTGGTTTCGTTTTCAGTGTGTCTCTACTATGCTTGGGTGTATTATGCTGTAAAATATATTTGTAATAGGACATGTCCATCGCAGGACGTTGTGTTCAACAGCAGCCCTAAGTTGATTTTCTAGGCAATTTTACATTCGGTAGTTTGCCATTGATTTCTGAACGAGAAGTCGCCATTGAAGTCCAACTGAACGGTGTAGGGGTTGAACCCCTTACCACGCAGTAGAGAGAGAGAGAGAGAGAGAGAGAGAGAGATGGAGGAGAGAGAGAGGGAGAAAGAGCGAGCGAGAGAGAGAGAGAGAGAGAGAGAGAGAGAGAGAGAGAGAGAGAGAGAGAGAGAGAGAGAGAAAGAGAGATCATCTGATCAGGCTAATGCAATAACTGAATGTGACATAGTTAAGTGACTACCAGGCTTATACCAAACTGGCGCCGGCTGACATTATGTCAAGGTTATGTTGGCGTACATGTGCAAAGATAAAGTGACGTCACGGAACACCTGCCGGCAGACGTGAATTCCGTGTGTCAACTCGACCTAGTAATTCAGCTTGCCAGGTGGAGCCACTTGTGTCATACACACCACATGGCATTAAGGTCTTCATTATAACACAGTAAAGCGACACCGGTTTATGCACTCGCAATGAAAACAATAAATTAAGCGAAGTTTCGATAATTGCCCTATCTTTTATTCAGACTGACGAGCGTTCTCGAAACGACGGTTTTCACTGAGACGTCAAGGGGCGATATCGTCCTTACATATGTAATGGTGCAGTTACATATCTTTCGTAAATTGTATTTAAAACACCATTACATATCTTTCGTAGATTGTATTTAAAACACCGTTAAACTATTTTCCTGTTGTAGGGGGAAAAGTGATAGGCCTTCAATAGTACTTTTTACAGTTCATATCGCGACATTTGGTCATGTCTGTTCTCAGCCTTCTGCCACGCCTACTGCCAATCACTTCTGATACGGTGTACTTTAATGCCATGATGTCAGACAGCGTAGCATCTTCTCTCTTGGTCTCCCCCTGCCTCTCTTCCCCTCCAACTTTTCGTTGTCGTGGCTTTTCCGTTCTCTTGATGTGCCCAAAAAATGTGGATTTATTTCTACTGATGCGAGTAACCAATTGTTGTGTGTGAGATATCTTCTTTGCGCTTTTTATCTGTCCTTGGTCTTCTCATCATTCTTCTACGAAACCACATTTTCGCAACTTCTACATAATTACTTGCTAATCTGCAGATTATTTATGATTCACTTGCGTACGGCAGGACTGAGTTCATATAGCAATAGAAAACTGCATGACCACCTCGATAGACGAGGATATGTTGCAACGTATATTCTTCATCTCGTGAAATGCTGCTTTTGTTTAGAGCGCTCAACCGTGAACGCCTTTAATACATTTTCCAACTGCTTTGTCAAAGTACCCAAATACTGCCACATCTCTTGCCTGAGACTGTTCCATTTACATTACATTTGGGAAGACATTTTGTTTTCTTTATAAATACCATCGTACATATTTATAGCTCTGTGTTTCTGACATTCAGACAAGGACTTTTAGTAAACACTAATTCAAAGCCGATACATTTACGGGTATTTATAGATGAGACGCACACGCTATGACGAGTAATACACTCGAAAACTTAGTGACAACTGGCAAGACTGATGGGGAAAGAGCAAGGGGAAGGCTGAGAGATAAATATCTGGATAGCTTGGCCACGTGATATAATCGAGATCAGAACACAGAGCTCCCGGGAAGGTTAACCCGGTCAACAAACACCCGCAGAAGACGGATGTGTCGGCCTAACGGTGCAAAACCGCAGCTCTGTTGTAAACAGGCACAACGCAATGACATCCGAAAGAGAGAGAACCAACTTGAAACCAGTTTATTTTTATACATACATTGTCCCTTTATTTCTCAACATAATTTCCACCAACATTGATGCACTTATCCCATCGTTTTATCAGTCCTCCCAAACCGGCAGCATATAACTGCGTGCTCTGTTTTATAAACCACGTTTTCACTTCACATTCAACTTCGGTGCCACTCGCGAAATGTCTCCCACCAAGTGGGTTTTCAGTGGACGAGACCCTTAGCGATTTTCCGTAAAGCGGCGCATAGCCGGATAGAAAAAGTTACGCGAGCGAGTCAGTAATTAAGTCACACAGTTCTGTAGGATGACAGGTAAATGAAAACATGAAGGCCTATCACTTTTCCCCCACTTCAGGAGAATAGTTTAACGGCGATTTATGCAGCCGGTTTAGGAGGACTGATAAAACGATGGGATAAGCGCATCAATGTTGGTTGAAATTATGTTGAGAAATAAAGGGACAATGTTTGTAAAAAAAAAAAAACTAGTTTCAAGTTGTTGTCATATTTAATTATGCGTCTACAGCAATTTGTGACTTACTTATTGACTTCCCCTTGTACAATAAGTAAAGGACGTTTTTACACGCCATAAGACGCATTGGGCATATGTTGCTAAAGGCATATGCTTATAGACCAACGGACATTCGGTGGGTGATATGGTTAGTATCACACAAGACGCTTTTACTTCCCAGGACATTTCGTCGTATCCAGTTTAGACAAAGTCGATTGAGGAGTCGAGGTCAATCGTAACAAGTAGAAGCTGTCGGTTGCAAAACTGAAACCATGAGCACGGGACCATCAGACGAGCAACTAGCCACTATGTAACCGCGGCTCCCTGTACATGTTGAATCAAGCGAGCCAAGAAGGTAATGATGAAGAAAAAAAAGGAAAGAGAAGAGAAGAGAAGAGAAGAGAAGAGTAAAATAGTTAAATCTCTGACCACTATGCTAGTAAGGCAGTGAACAAGCCACCATTTTCAAACGGTTCCTGAATCAAACGAAGTCCTGAACAAAATGATCACTGTAAACAACCAGATCGGGACTGATACGGAGACAACTACGGACTGATACAACAACTGATACAACAACTGATACAACAACTGATACAACAACTGATACAACAACTGATACGGAGACAACTACGGACTGATACAACAACTGATACGGAGACAACTACGGCTGGTGAGGGAGACTAAACACCTACTATTTTGCACAGAGTGCAAGGACATCTGGTATCGGTTAGATATTACGATATTTTTAATGGGAGATAAATTGTTGGTTTATACTAATGTACCTGTCACAAGCTGGTACTTTGGAGCATCCTGTCAGACGCGGAATTGAAACTTTGCTGTGAGGGTTTCGAGCTGACAGATTTATGATCACAGATTTAGGTATTCTAAAGAGCGCAAATGGTCATCTCTTCATTCCAGAATTAGCCATAATGTCATTGACCACTGACGTTTATTGACAGGGTTCTGGGACGATTTTCTCAAACACTTTAATGGGCGATTCTCGTTATGACTGGGGACACCCAAGGAAAAAAAAAAGGCAGTGCAGTTAGAGATTGGGGGAACTCCATGTTGCATTAACGAACAATAGAATAATAAATTGCAGTTTTAGACCGTGCAAACATACCGACCGACAGACAGTCTGTTGATAAATAAATACCTAAACCCCGGGAGGAAATTTGACCAAATTAGTCCTAACCCCAGCCAGTATGCAAGTGTTGTGCTTTATCATGACCTAATTACGTCATCATTTGCCAGATGAGACGTTCCAGTAAGGCCTAGGATACTCTACTAATATTTTGAACTTTTAGAGCGGTGGTTCTCAACATTTTTTGGCCCATGCACCCCTTCAACATATGTTCAGAATGTCACCACCACCCCCCCCCCTTTCGTATTTTCTCCCTATAAATTCCCCCGCCCCCTACACAGTATACGTCAAAATGGAAGCTAAATTCAATAACACATACTCCTTCATACAACCACATACACATACACATCTAGAATTCTACATAAAACGTGATGTGCAGGTCTACTTACGTTATAAAACGAATTTCAGAAGAGCGAAAGTACAGAACCGTAACATATGGAGGGAAAAACAATATCAAGTAATTGATTCTTGTATTAACACGATCTTTAAATAATCTTAATTCCCCCTTCCCCTCCCTGGAAACTCTTTAAAAAACCCATCCGGGGGGGGGGGGGAATTCACCACCTGCTGAGAACCACTGTTTTAGAGGTACCTGAGCAATCTGCAAACAGTCCCCACGTTGGTGCTTCAGTGCCGGGTTTGGAGGAGCGGTCTTTACGCCAACCTCACTTCAATAAAAGCCAGCCCTTATCGGGGCTTAATCTACATAAACGTCATTGCATCGGTGTTAAAGAGTTAAAACTCAGTTTTTCAGGGGATTCACCAGCAGTCAACTAACCAATAATCCCGATCAAGCAAGCAACCAACTAACTAACTATCCAAACCCACCAACTAACTAATTATCCTAATCAAGCGACCAACCAATTAACCAATTATCCCAACCAAGCGACCAGCCAACTAACCAATTATCCCAACCTAGCCATCAACCAACTAATCAATTAACCCAACAAGCCACCAGCCAACTAACCAATTATCCCAACCAAGCAACCAGCCAACTAACGAATTATTCCAACCAAGCAACCCAGTTTGTCCAAGTTTCTCCATTAAAAATTAATATCCCAGACACTTCATTTCGCTCTTTCAGCCACGGGCAATTTTTGCTTTGCTTTCTCCTGGCCCAGTGCGTTGTTATAAAACTGTCTGGGATAGAAACAGTTAATGACAAGGAAACAATAAAACGTTTAAAGACGCCGGAACAATAAACCGGTTATGTAACACCTCGCAGACACTGCCATAAGCTGAAAAATCAATCACTGAACTGAGACTAGCTGTCATCAGTGTCAGTCATTCGAAGCACAGTAAACCAACCATGGCTTTTACACGAGGTTTACAGTTTAGCCCGTTAATAATCCTACTTTAAGTCAGCGACGTTCAACCTGTTCGCCCCAGGCCCCGTGGAGCCACGGCCGACATACTTGGGGTTTGTTTGTTGTCGTATACGCTTGTCAACTAAAACAACTTTATTAGCGTCGCTGTCTGCTTTATAATAGGAATGTTTACTCTTTAACTTTAAGGACGCTTGGGTTTCCCCATGCTGATGCAGGGATGTTTTTAGTCTATAAGTTTTCATTAGCTGTTACAGTATAAAGTCAGCTACTGTCACGTTTCTAAAATCCATATTGTTATGTAGGGAATAATCTTAGAATACCGCTGACCAAGAAGGGGAAAACATTGACAAGATCTGAATATCGAAGAAAACAGGCTTCTAGGCAGCAATGTCTCAGAAACTGAAATACTTTAGCAATATTTAGCGAACAATCTTGAGGAGCGGCTGACCGAGTCGTTAGAATGGCGGGTTCTCCTTCGGGATACCCGGGTTCGAATCCTCGGTAAGGTGATTGAATGTTTTGTCTGTCCCGGGGGGGGGGGGGGGGGGGGGACCTAACCTGCACAGTTCGCGGCGACTGCACTAGCCAGGCGGCCTTAATTCCTCGAATGTGGACAATTTGCTATCTCCACATTAATCGCAAAATTACAACGACGTCCTTACTTGCCAAGACATTTTCTGGTCACCCCGGACGCCCGTACCAATTCCACACTTCCGCATGGATTTGAATTCAATCCACATACAAGAAAGGCGAAGGAAAGGCAGAAGGAATAAGGAACAACAGTAGGAATACAGACAGGTACAGAGAGGAAGACACACAGATAAATGAAGGAAAGAAAAGAGGTTGAGGAACGGTAGGAACTACACCGACAGAAAAGCAGACTCTTTAGAAATGGGGTAGGAAAAACCCCTAGGACGGGCGATAGAATGATTCAGTGATAAATGTGAAAACATATAACAACTAACAACAGATAAATATCGAATTGCTAGGAACCGCCTTATTGACATCGCCGTGGTATGCTTGAGCAATTGTTTATTGTTCGTAGAATAAAATATACACGAACGACTTTTCGTTGTTAACTTTATGGCCGACATTTAGCAAGTGTTGAGAGATTCCATGCGATTTCGTCATTAGCCCCACCCGGTTCAACTTCAAGGAGAAGTTATAGTTAGGGTCCATCACCGCTCAGAATGACAGTCCTGTGATTGCTTTAAAAAAAATAAGGTATGTGATTGAGTCAGCCGCAAAAGCAGCTGCCCATGGTTTTACCCTGTTCTATTACAACAGAAGGTGATTGTTGTCTATATGGGGTAATGGACGGATTTTAACTGAAAGATGGCTTGGAGTTTTATAGTCGACTGCGCCCCTGAAGCCTGGTTAACTCTTTTTCGTCCATACTGATATTTGTTATATTTATGCAAGTTGCTTGGCACAAACGCTGGAATAAAGATGCATACATTTTGATTTGGTGAATGGAGACAATAGTTCTTTCACAGACAGAATAGGAATCGAAGTGTTTTTATATCTGAGCATTGGTTCGACAGCAAATAATGTTTAGTTTACTGCTGTTTTAAATCGATCGTGTATTTGCTTCACTACATCGTTACATGGAAAGTTTAGCGGAAGAAATATTTCATCATAAACAAAAACAAGACAGTGTGCTTCCGTGGTCTATAAGGAAGCAAAGAATAGTAACTCTTTAACTACTACGGTATGTATATCGTTTTTTTTTTTTTTTTTTTTTCCCGCGTTTCCATCCTGTTTCAGGATATTGCGGTCAACACCAGCATCTTTCAGCTGTATGTTGATTCCTAGGCTAGATTACGCTCATCAGCACGCCACGACTTTCTGAGCGACCGGCTCCATACTCTCATAAGTCACTTTTGCGATTCGAACCACTGCTAATTCTCGTCGCGTCACGTGACGAGAGTATTCGGGGTTAGCGGAGAAAGCTGCTAACCCCTCGGCCACGAAGCCGGTATGTATATCGTTAGGAAACGAATAAAGCGGGTTAGCATAAGGCTGGATACATAATCCGTATAAAACTAGCTGAAAAATCCAGCTATTGATGAATAAGACAACAATGGGCTTGGCGTGTGTTGGGTCTACGCTATATTGGAAGATGAAATCCGGGTGTGGGGTGGGGTGGGGGTGTGTGAAGAAAAAGAAACACAAGACACTCTGATGACTAATTTACATAACTGTCTTCGTCATTTCCCGAGTCACGCCCCTAAACAGTTGGGAGGGAGACTACCCACCCACTAACGAGACATAATCCCCTTACGGAATTCTACAGACGAGCTGCCTGTCGTGGGCTATGACCACGGGCTATTCATTCATGAGTGGACGGGAGGGAAACATTATGTAAGGAGGGGTGGCTAATATGGGTGTCATTCTTTAATAACTGGCTCTTGGTCATTAGAAGTTGAATACGTCACAACTTTGTACTTTAAAAGAAACCGCACACAAGAGATTCGGAAATTTATCGCCAAACGTTTTATCGTATAGTTCTTGGTGTAGGTTTGGCAAATGTTATAACTTAACTTTAACTTCAATTTGTGTAAACTATACTTGAACCTGGCGTTTACCTTGACACCGGTTCCGAACCATTAATGGTTTTAGGGCATAAACAAGAGAGAATTGTATATTTTATTTATTAAGAGCAATTAATTTGTTACTTATTTTAGAAACTTTCAGTGTGTGCGATATTTTAAATGTCGGTTTCCTCATATGACATGTGTAGCTTCCAAGTTGAATACTAACGACGCATTTGTGTGCACAACTGCAGTATGATAGATGCGGACTAAATCAAATTCAGCAGTGAATGTATTCTATCGTGGTTGTATAAAAGGACGAATTGCTAGTGTTGATTAGATAATTCAAGCTTGTGATTAAGCTTGCTTTAACCAGTAATAGGGTTGACAGTTTATGTATATATTCACTGGCTACGAAAGAATATAAGGAAACAACAGTCAATACCTGAATAAAACACAGAGCATATTCCATCAATAGACAAACCCGATTTGAAACCGTCACCTCTGAATTAGTTAGGCGTTTCGGTAAAGTCCGTTTGACCAGTAAAGCACCCTGTGCCAGCACTCACCTTGCGTCAACAAGTCTGCATCCAGTGTTTTGACAACCCGTGCGTACAAGTCTGGAGGTAATGTCATTATTTTACATTGCGATATGTATCTGTTATATGTATAACGTATTTTCATATTTATCACTGAGTCATTTCATCGCCCGTCCTATGGGTTTTACCCAACTGTCTTCTTAACAGTCTGATTTTCTGTCGGTGTAGTTCCAACCGTTCCTCAGTCTCTTTTCTTTCCTTCATTTACCTGTCTGATTTCCTCTCTGTACCTTTATGTACTCTTAATGTCGTTCGTTATTCCTTCTGCCTATCCTCCGCGCGCACGTGTGTGTGTGTGTGTGTGTGTGTGTGTGTGTGTGTGTGTGTGTGTTGTTGTTGTTGTTGTTGTTGTTGTTGTTGTTGTTATTGTTGTTTTGCTTGAATTTGCATCCAGGTGGATGTGTAAAATTGACATCGGCTTCCAGGTCAATCAGAAAATGTCGTGGGGAGTAAAAGCGGCCGTGGTGGTATTATCACCATTAACCCTGGAGTGTCGGTTAATTTATACAAATATGGAGGCTAGCACCATATGACCTTATACGTCACAGTTCGTATAATATGCGACCCTTCATAATTATTTCTGAGAGGCGCCGATGGTAGTTGTTGATTATTGTCTTAGGTTCGCAAAGATAGGCAGAGGATCTTTTCTTTATAGAGAGAATAGCTACGGTTACCGGCCAATATTGTCACTGCCAAGAAGGAAAGCAGCAATAACCTGATTTATTTATAACGGTCAAACAACATTGTGCTGAAAGACTGTACTGTGCGTGTGTGTGGGAGGGGGAGTTCTGCACCTGACAAGCCACTATGCTTCATTCAGCCTCTCATCCCATTTCCCTCCCATACAAACACATTAGGCTAACTCCATACAGTGCATGAACTCCGTAGCACTGGCGAAGATCCATATATAGGCATGCAAGAACCACAATACCTAAGCTTTTGGTGGGTAGGTTTAAAAATCGTATGAAATGTAGTCTGGACAGTGGCCTGCTCGGTCTGCTCTTTTCCATTTCTATAGTTAATGAGTTTTTAATTCGCTCTACGTTCACGCGGTTTCCTCAAAATTTTTGTTTTTCTTTGCCCATATCCGAGGCGACTAGACTCCGACTCACTACCAGCGGATCAGGATTACTCTCACTTCGACCTCCTTTATTTTGGATCTCTTTATAGTTAAAGTTAGTTAGTCGTGGTTCCACCTTCACGGCAACGGGTGGTCCCCACTGTGCTCCGTTCCTGTACCAGTGAATATCACACAAAATGGTCCTCACTACCCAATGTGAAAAGTTGAACAGACAGGAGTCTCTCTTTATTTCCATATTGTTTCATTCTTCATGTCGTTCCACTCCGTGTATACTTACTTTTCGGCCAGTCTTCATACTTATCTGCCCGTTTTTCCCGTTCGCGCGTCTGTCTGTCCTGTCCTGCCTGCCTGTCTGTCTGTCTGCCTGCCTGTCTGCCTGCCTGCCTGTCTGTCTGTCTGTCTGTCTGTCTGTCTGTCTGTCTGTCTGTCTGTCTGTCTGTCTGTCTGTCTGTCTGTCTGTCTGTCTGTCTGTCTGTCTGTCTGTCTGTCTGTCTGTCTGTCTGTCTGTCTGTCTGTCTGTCTGTCTGTCTGTCTGTCTGTCTGTCTGTCTGTCTGTCTGTCTGTCTGTCTGTCTGTCTGTCTGTCTGTCTGTCTGTCTGTCTGTCTGTCTGTCTGTCTGTCTGTCTGTCTGTCTGTCTGTCTGTCTGTCTGTCTGTCTGTCTGTCTGTCTGTCTGTCTGTCTGTCTGTCTGTCTGTCTGTCTGTCTGTCTGTCTGTCTGTCTGTCTGTCTGTCTGTCTGTCTGTCTGTCTGTCTGTCTGTCTGTCTGTCTGTCTGTCTGTCTGTCTGTCTGTCTGTCTGTCTGTCTGTCTGTCTGTCTGTCTGTCTGTCTGTCTGTCTGTCTGTCTGTCTGTCTGTCTGTCTGTCTGTCTGTCTGTCTGTCTGTCTGTCTGTCTGTCTGTCTGTCTGTCTGTCTGTCTGTCTGTCTGTCTGTCTGTCTGTCTGTCTGTCTGTCTGTCTGTCTGTCTGTCTGTCTGTCTGTCTGTCTGTCTGTCTGTCTGTCTGTCTGTCTGTCTGTCTGTCTGTCTGTCTGTCTGTCTGTCTGTCTGTCTGTCTGTCTGTCTGTCTGTCTGTCTGTCTGTCTGTCTGTCTGTCTGTCTGTGTCTCAGTACTTGATTCAGCTGAATTTATATAGTCAAAATTTTTCTTAAATACTCACTGTTCAAAGCAGGAATAACAGCTTGTCAATGTATAGTTTACACCCATGCCACATGTAAGGTAACTTAATGTAATTAACCTTGGAATCTCAATAACCGAACATGATCTGTCTCAATCCACGCACATGCAAGACTTCAACAGAGTGTTCTAAGTTCAAGTACAGAGTGTTCTAGGTTCAAGTAAAGTATTCTAGATTCAAATATAGAGTGTTCTAGCTTCAAGTATAGGGTATTCTAAGTTCTAGTATAGAATGTTCTGGGTTCAAGTATTGAGTGCAGGTCCGCATAGCTGAATGAGTAAGAACGCGTGTTCTTACACATCCGGTGTGCTGATGCCGAGGTAAGCGGTTCAACCCCTACACCGGACAACTGGACTAAAATGTTGACCTGTCGTCCTTGACTTTGGAACGTTAATTACAAGTAACTCTGAAGTCGGAGTTGGTTCGTCTGATGGCGAGGAACACTGTTAATAGGGAAAGCTAACCCACACGCAAAATTCAGTCCACCATTACTATAAATAGTGTTATGGACTACGCTTGAGTTCAAGCGAGCGAGCGCAAAAATAAAAAAGTACAGAGTGTTCTAGGTTCAAGTTTAGGGCCCGGGAAGGCTAACCTGGTCAACAAACGCCCGCTGAAGTCGGATGTGTCGGCCTAAAGGCACAAATAAACTTGGCACAACGCAAACACGTCCGAGTGACAGTGAAATGTCCTTCGAAGCACACGGGAAGGTTAACCCGGTCAACAAACACCCGCAGAAGTCAGATATGTCGGATTAATGGCGCAAATAAACGTGGCACAACGCAGTTACATCTGGAGGAAAAAAAAAAAACTCCGGATGAACGCAGAAGACGAAGAAGTATAGGATAGGGTGTTCTAGGCTTAAGTAATGAGTGTTCTAGGTTCAAGTATAGAGTGTTTTAAGTTCAAGTATAGAGTGTTCTAAGATAAAGTTTAGAGTGTTCTAAGTTCAAGTATAGAGTGTTGTAAGTTCAATTATAGAGTATTCTAGGTTCAATTATAGAGTATTCTAGGTTCAAGTATAGAGTGTTCTAGGTTCAAGTATGGAGTGTTCTGAGTTCAAGTATAGAGTGTTCTAGGTTCAATTATAGAGTATTCTAGGTTCAATTATAGAGTAGTCTAGGTTCAATTATAGAGTATTATAGGTTCAATTATAGAGTGTTCTAGGTTCAATTATAGAGTATTCTAGGTTCAAGTATAGAGTATTCTAGGTTCAAGTATAGAGTATTCTAAGTTTAAGTATAGAGTGTTCTGAGTTCAAGTATAGAGTGTTCTAGGTTCAAGTATAGAATATTCTAGGTTCAAGTACAGAGTATTCTAGGTTCAAGTATAGAGTGTTTTGAGTTCAAGTAAAGAGTATTCTAGGTTCAATTAGAGAGTATTCTAGGTTCAATTAGAGAGTATTCTAGGTTCAATTAGAGAGTATTCTAGGTTCAAGTATAGAGTGTTCAAGGTTCAATTATAGAGTGTTCTAGGTTCAAGTATAGAGTATTCTAGGTTCAATTATAGAGTATTCTAGGTTCAAGTATAGAGTATTCTAGATTCAATTATAGAATATTCTAGGTTCAAGTATAGAGTATTCTAGGTTCAATTATAGAATATTCTAGGTTCAAGTATAGAGCATTCTAGGTTCAATTATAGAATATTCTAGGTTCAAGTATAGAGTATTCTAGGTTCAATTATAGAGTATTCTAGGTTCAAGTATAGAGTATTCTAGGTTAAAGTACAGAGTATTCTAGGTTAAAGTATAGAGTGTTCTCGGCTCAATTAATGAGTGTTCTAAGTTCAAGTATAGAGTGTTGTAAGATAAAGTTTAGAGTGTTGTTAGATAAAGTTTAGAGTGTTCTAAGTTCAAGTATAGAGTGTTGTAAGTTCAATTAGAGAGTATTCTAGGTTCAATTAGAGAGTATTCTAGGTTCAATTAGAGAGTATTCTAGGTTCAAGTATAGAGTGTTCAAGGTTCAATTATAGAGTGTTCTAGGTTCAAGTATAGAGTATTCTAGGTTCAATTATAGAGTATTCTAGGTTCAAGTATAGAGTATTCTAGGTTCAATTATAGAGTATTCTAGGTTCAAGTATAGAGTATTCTAGGTTCAATTATAGAATATTCTAGGTTCAAGTATAGAGCATTCTAGGTTCAATTATAGAATATTCTAGGTTCAAGTATAGAGTATTCTAGGTTCAGTTATAGAGTATTCTAGATTCAAGTATAGAGTATTCTAGGTTCAATTATAGAGTATTCTAGGTTCAAGTATAGAGTGTTCAAGGTTCAATTATAGAGTGTTCTGGGTTCAAGTATAGAGTATTCTAGATTAAAGTACAGAGTATTCTAGGTTAAAGTATAGAGTGTTCTCGGCTCAAGTAATGAGTGTTCTAAGTTAAAGTATAGAGTGTTGTAAGATAAAGTTTAGAGTGTTGTAAGATAAAGTTTAGAGTGTTGTAAGATAAAGTTTAGAGTGTTCTAAGTTCAAGTATAGAGTGTTGTAAGTTCAATTATAGAGTATTCTAGGTTCAATTATAGAGTATTCTAGGTTGAATTATAGAGTATTATAGGTTTATAGAGTATTCTAGGTTGAATTATAGAGTATTATAGGTTCAAGTATAGAGTATTCTAGGTTCAATTATAGAGTATTCTACGTTATAGAGTATTCTACGTTCAATTATAGAGTATTCTAGGTTCAATTATAGAGTATTCTACGTTCAATTATAGAGTGTACTAGGTTCAAGTATAGAGTGTTCTAAGTTCAAGTATAGAGTGTTCTAAGTTCAAGTGTTTTGTTTTAATGGATGTACACAACTTATTCCACCCACGCCGTTTTCTTTACAGACTTTTAAAGAAAAGAAGAGACATATGGGATATTATAGCTGAAAATCTCCGCATCTCAGCGTGCTATGAATGCTTATTTTCTTCACTTGATCTGGTATAAAATCATGCGTATGAAGTATTCAGCTCAAACCAGCATCTCCGCGAACAGCATGTGAAGTTCGCGAAATATTATAGAAACGAACGACATGTTTTGTATTCTAATTTTGACCCTTGCCACCCCTCATTGTTGCTCCCCATCTCCCCTACTGTCAATTTATGAATGAAACTACGTCTGCTTTGGCACAGTCCTGATTTACTGAATGAGTATTCACCACACGAATGTACCTTGTGGGTAAAGTTCATGACGCTTTGACCCGGTTAGTGCGTGTAAAGTCACTGACAGAACAGGAGGCTGTTCTAGGGAATGCCATTGTCCTTTGGATGTTATGGCTTGTTTGCCAAGGCTTTTTGGCTTGTCCGTCAGCGCCCTTACACTATTGCTTTACTTTTTTTTCAGTAAGAACAAGATATTTTTGAAAATTAAAATGACATTAACCCATAACTGAATCGTCGGTCAATGGAAGTCATAACACTCGGCGTAATGTAGCATAGTCGGGACACGAACACAGATCTCATCCAAGATTCTGGTGATCGTATGAGGTTGCCAAACATGACGGTCAACATTTATCGACATGGTACATGATGAGCAGCAGCAGCAGCAGTAGTAGTAGTAGTAGTAGTAGTAGTACTAGCAACCGTAGCTTTTTTTTGTTGATGTTGGTATTAGTATACGTAATAGGCGTGGTAGTAATAATAGTAGTTAGTTAGTTGCATATTCTTTATATGATTTTGTATTCAACCCCAACATTTATCGACTGCTTGTGATTTACTAGGCAATTATATGTTCGGTGGTTTGCCATTGATTTCTGAACGGCCGCCGTCTCATATCGTCGAAACCAACAATCTGCTTTTAAATCGCTAGCAGCTAATGTAACAGAGTTAGGAATAGGAAGAAGGGGCAACGAGGTGTGCATAGTCAATAGGGAAGTAGGGCACGGTCAAGCACCATAATATGGGGTAGTTAGGGTGGGTCGTCCTATGACGAGGATCTTAGAAACAAGGTCATTTGTGAATGACCCAACCTCCGATATGGACGTATGATTTAGCTGGGCAACATCTGGCTTGATTGATGGTTTGTTATAACCTGCCTCCGTTGACACTGAATAAAGTAATATGAAGAAAGAACTGTCTTGGAGTTATTGCCAGTTCACCGTTACCTCGCTGTACTATTACACTAATCTTGAACCCAATAACGGTAGTGGTAGCAGTTATCGTGGTGTTGGTGGTTACGAAGGTTATTATGCTATTAGCAGTCGCAACAGGGGAACTGACGAAGATTGATTGATTGATTGATTGATTGATTGATTCATTCATTCATTGATTTAGGAACCGACATCACAGCATTCGGGGCATTCCCATAAGCGCTCCGTCCCCATCCTCAGCAGCCAGCGAAGAGTTCCAACACCAATAGTTCCAGTAGCAATCTGATTATATGTCCGTCTCGCCTTTCCTCTGAGCGTCGAGCGTCGGCCAGATCCCCTCGTCACTCCTCGCTGCCTCATTCTTGCCAGACTATGGTGATCCATTTGCTCCTCCGAGGTATACACGTGCTCCCACAAGGCCGCAACCACGTCTGCCTTGTCATGCATCAATACTCCACCAAGTTTTGCCGAGCCAGCCAATCTGTCAGCCTGTTCATTCCCCAGCACACCGGCATGCCCGGAGAAAAGATCCAGGTGATGCTTGCCACCCGTGACCTCCGAAGCGAAGCAAGCCACTCTGCACGAAGCCTGCCTGTCCTCACCCTCCTCAGCATGCTTTCTGAGTCAGTTACAATCACGATGTGTGTGTATCGTGTTCTCCATCCAGCGGAAAGCTGCACTGACCGCCTCCACCTCCACTCTTAAGCTAGATGTTGTGGTATCATACGCCAGGCTCTCCTGCATCAAACGTTGACCACTAGCTTTTGATAAGAATCCCCAGGCACTTCTCCTACCTCTCAACACCGAACCATCTGTGTAGATAATCACATCACTTGGGTGAGCATTATCCGCAGAACTAGCTGCTGGATTTCCACTTCCGACGAACTGACGAAGAAGAGGTAGCAGAAGCAGCAGCATATATAGTAGGAGAAATAGTAGTGTTATTAGTAGTGTTAGTTATCGAAGCTGTAGTTGTAGTTAACTTCATATCCTTTTTGTTTCTTTTTCGCTGTTTGTGATTTCTTAGCAAGTTTATGTTCAGTAGTTTGCCGTTGCTTTTTTGCCATTTCTTGTAGTAGTAGTAGTAGTAGTAGTAGTAGTAGTAGTAGTAGTAGTAGTAGTAGTAGTAGTAGTAGTAGTAATAGTAGTAGTAGTAGTAGTAGTAGTAGTAGTAGTAGTAGTAGTAGTAGTAGTAGTAGTAGTAGTAGTAGTAATAGTAGTAGTAGTAGTAGTAGTAATAGTAGTAGTAGTAGTAGTAGTAGTAGTAGTAGTAGTAATAGTAGTAGTAGTAGTAGTAATAGTAGTAGTAGTAGTAGTAGTAGTAGTAGTAGTAGTACTGGTGGTTGTGGCGGCTGTGGTGGTGGTGGTGGTGGTAGTAGCTGTTGTTATAATAGCAAGATTACGTTCAGTAGTTTGCCATTGGTTTCTTTGCCATTTCTTGTAGTAGTAGTAGTTGTAGTAGTAGTAGTAGTAGTAGTAGTAGTAGTAGTAGTAGTAGTAGTAGTAGTAGTATTGGTGCTGGTAGTTGTGGCGTTGGTGGTGGTGGTAGTAGTAGCAGTAGTAGTAGTAGCAGTAGTAGTAGTAGTAGTAGTAGTAGTAGTAGCAGCAGCAGCAGCAGCAGCAGCAGCAGCAGTATTAGTAGTATAGAATGTTATGTGGAGCAATGTTAGTATCTCTCATAACAGTATAGCAAAAGCAGTGAACACTGAATGTTGATATAAAAAAAAACCAAAAGATTCTGCATGATGAGAAGGGAACGCGACACTGGAAGACGGCTGGTCACCCCCACCTCATTATGCTGCTGCCAAGTAGCCTATATGTGAAAGCGCGATAATTTACACCACTACTGCAGTATCTGTCATGGAACGGCTTTTATCCCTTTGTGGTATTCAATGCTCTCTGTGCGACTCTCTCTCTCTCTCTCTCTCTCTCTCTCTCTCTCGAATTTTTTTTTTTTTTTTGAACATTATATGTTCCCCACTTCCCCGCTCATAACGTTTTCATGCCGCGATGAAAAGGATACCACATCCCACCTCCTCCCCGCTTCCTCCCCATCAGACAGTATGCGCCCCCTGCAGGTTATTTGAAACTAGTCTACCCTTGGTATTTCTTTTAGACCCCAGTTTTTTCTTCTTCATAACTTTAGCACAAATTGTTACACGTATTTAACTCCGACCCACAGACAGTTATTTGTAAAGTAACAATGGTCTGGCATACAATGCGACATGATTCATTGTACAACACAATGTATGAAAGGAAGCTAGCTCATTGTGAGATGTGTATTGTATTCACGTCGTTGAAAAACTGGAAGCACGTAAAGAGAGGATAACACCAAGTTAGCAGTGGCCGCTGGTGCGATTAACGGCCCTTGCATATTGTTGGTAACTGTGTTTCGACGACGATCGTTTTTATTATTAATTTTCAAATTGAATTGCTTTTGGTGTAAAAGAAATGAATTGTAGTCCCCGCGGGACATCTCGGAATTTTCCCCAGCATTCATGTAAGAGCGTTAACCTTTTCAATAATTTTTAGATGGTTGATTTTTCGGTCATATTTCGGTTATATAGGGTTTTCCCCGTGACTAAATTTTAATGTGGGATAAATAACATACTGTTGAGTATGTGATCTCTTGTTCCTCTTCCTTGTCTAAATCAAGTTTGGACCATGTTAATTTCTTCTTCCAGTTTCTTACGAAGCCTTCCCATTATGATTTTTAGTAGAATTTTACTTGCATGACTCATCAGGGCAACAGTTCTATAGATGGTGCATAATTTCAGGTGGCCCTTTTTTGGTATTGGAATGAAGATAGTTCTCTTCCAATCTTTTGGCCATATATCATATTTCCATATCTTTTTATATAATGCGTGATAGATATGTATGCTTTTTCTCCTCCCGCTTTAATTAGTTCAGCTGGTAAATCATTACATCCATATGATTTATCACTCTTCAGGTTCTTTATTGAGCATGCAATGTCATCTAATGAGGGTTCAGGTACTGTTTCTGCTGTCATTGGTTCGTGTATCTCATTCACTTCCTCACTGTCATTCATATCTTATATTCCACTGCAGTATTCTTGCCATCTTTCTAGAATTTGTTAAGATTCTGTTAAGGTATTTCCCAACTTGTCACTGATAACATTTAATTGAGGTTGAACATTCCTTGTCAATAACTTTATTTCTTTGAACATTTCGTAATCTCTTCCAGTCTTATGATATTGCTCTTTTTTAATACAACAATCTTGTATATATTGGATTTTTGTCTTTTCTTGTGTCCTTTCTTATTTCTCCAGTTAAAGTTAATACTTCATCCTACTGTTATCAGATTCACCTCCGTTCTGTTTCAGTTCCCTTCGTTGTTTTATTAATTTTAACGTGTCTGATGTAATCCATGGCTTATGTTGTGCTGATGGGAATTAAATCTTTGGTTGCTGTTATCAAGATATCTCTAGCTTGTACTGCTAATTCATCGGGTGTCAATTCCTCCTGTGTAGACATCAAGACCTCAAAACGATCCTTCACTTCTACGTTGTATGCATCTGGTATTTTTGTGAGAGTTTTAATGTCACATCTGCTTCTAATAGCTGATGATCTGTATCACAGTCTGCACTACGTAAGGGGTTTGCCGATGTTATGCTTGATCTCCATCTTCTGTGTATTAAAATATAATCTATCTGGTCTTTGGTAGTACTGTCCAGGGACTTCCACGTGAAGAGTCTTCTCGGGCTTTGTTTTTTTGTTTTTTTTAAAAGTGTGTTGGCTATCGTTAACTCATTTTCTGTGCAAAATTCAATTAAATTGTCACCTGCATAATGTCTATTTCCCAATCCACATTTTTCTAAAACGTGTCTCTCATTTTCAGCTCTCCCTGTACCTACTTTTGCATTGAAATCTCCCAATATTATTGCTATGTCATTATGTAATGTGTCTTGCAGTTTGCTGTAAAAATTTTAAATTTCGTCTTCTTCCGCTGTTGAAGTAGGTGTATACATATGTATGGGAATTGTGTTTTTTGGATGGCCTTTAAGTCCGACAGTAAGGATTCTATCACCAACCGGGTTATATCCAATTAAAGCTTTTGCGGTTATTTTATCTAAACAAAATGCCACTCCGTTCTGACCTCAGATATCTCTACCGAAATATATGAAAAGACTTCCACTTTCAGTCGTAAAATGTCCCTTGCCTCTCCAGCGATGTTCAATAATTCCTAAAATGTGAATATTTAACCTCTCAGTCTTATCACATACTATCTTAAGCTTTCCCTCATACATACTTCTTACATTCCACGTTCCTAATCTCACTCTCCTTCTTTGTCTGACACATGGGATTTCCTTGTTAACACCCTCGGGATCAACTCCGTGATTACGATTAATAGTACTGGCCCCTGTGTCACACTCTTCTCCAGTGTTATTTGATCTGCCTGTCCTGGGGATCTCACCACCAGATCTCTTTCTTGTTAGGTTGTCATTCATGGTTGTTAAGGTTTCATGGCAAGTTCTGCAGAAGGTAGTTTGCCGTTGCTTTCCTTCTAGGTATTTGAGATCATCTGCCTATCGCCGCAGAGTGCAGACCATAACCAACAACCATCTGTAGGCTACTCTCACACTCCATCCACCACCTGCTTCCATGGCTTCACGTAACCCTGATAGTGCGGCTAAACGGGTACTCCACCTTGTTCAAGGGTGTCTCGTAGACTAACGGAGGAAAGGAGGCTTCTTACATCTCCTTTGATAGAGGATACCCATACCCCGCTAACCGGATTATAAGTTGAGTAGTACCTGCTCAGTCCCCTCGTTCAACAGCCAGCGAAGAGTCATACTACTAATCGTTCCCACCGCTATCTGATTAAAAGTTCTCCTGGTTCAGGTTCTTAATTGCGGCTTTTGCCTGCCCTAATCTGCTTTTAATCTCTGTTAAAAATATATTTTTTTAAAAATCAGCCCGTGAGATATACTATTTTCACACACACACACACACACACATATATATATATATTACGATCGCTCGCTTTGAACTCAAGCGTCGTCCATACACACTATAGTGGTGATGGACTGAATTTTGCGTGTGGGTTAGCTTTCCCTATTAACAGTGTCCCTCGGCTTCGGGCGAACCCACTCCGACTTCAGAGGTACTTGTAATTAACGTCCCCATGTCAAGGACGACAGGCCAACCGTCCGGTGTGGGGGTTGAACCGATTACCTCGGCATCAGCACACCGGATGTTTAAGAACACGCGTTTTCATCCATTCGGCTATGCGGACCTGCATTTTCAGATATAATCGCAGGTCTATTCTCAGACTTGGATGACGTTTTGTATCTATTGGTTGTGTTTCCCCTTCAATGTGAATGTATTTAATTTACAAACAAAGGGCCTAGTCCCTCTTTGCAGTTTTGGGCCTTGCTCTTAATGACCACAGGCTTCTGGCTCTGGAGGATGTCTAAGGACCTTCTAACGGCTGCGTTGATAAAGTCCTTGCAGTAAATGTTGTACTTGAGTGTTATGTGGATTGCCGCGATGGTGCGACGGGAATCCTTCTTCAGCTCCACGCGGGTCAGGGTCTTGGAGGGTTTGCGAAGGTTCAACACCGACTATCTTGCAGTGGATCAGAGCCTTGTAGCGGAAAAAGCTGAGACCCTTTGTGTTGTTGAGCTCCTGACTCGTGTACAGCCTGCTCCTCTTGAGAAGTGTACAGGAGTTTGTTTCTAATGATCAGCCAGGTCAGATCTGCGCTTGCCATGTTTCTCCGTCTTGTGGTACACGATGTGAAACAGCCGTAAAACTGACTCGTTTCCATTTTTGTTGTGGCATATTGGAAGTTGACCTCTCGATCAAAAAGTATCGACCATAAAATTTGCTTAGAACATCAACCTAGGATTGATCGCTAAGAGCATGTAATATTTAAATACTGAGCCCATTTCTTGGCCAAATGACACGTCATTGCTGATGTGCCATCATAGAAATAAAATGTCCAGCTCCGGATGTGAACGCAGGTTTACCGGGCGTTAAGCAAGTGCGCTAGCCACTGAGTAACTGAGAATGTTAAATCTACGTCTGTGAACCCCATGTATTTATTTTTGGGACAATCATATGTTGGTTTATTCTTGTCTTCCAGGTAATATTTATCAGTGTTTTCTTTATTTCACGTTTCTAGGTCACAGAGGCCCAAACCAGTACAACGTGAATTGTTTGCCTTAACACAGCCCACCCACTGGCACAAGATTTGGAACATTCGCCAAACCGGTATTATTTAACATAAGTATAGTGAAGCAGAGAAAGACCTAGCTTATTTGCTAAGAAGAAAAAAGATCCAGCTTATTTGGCAACTCATTCCCACCAACTGCCGACATAAACACAAATTGTTACAGCCAAAATGCCCTACTATACTCGAAGCAGCAGTTGTACACGAGCTGAGATGGTCGTGGATGCCCATCTAGTGTCTACAGGTGGCTTGGCACCAGACTGCATGCATCACCAACCTACCAATGAGCAACCGGAATGCCAGTTCTATGATTTGCGGGAAGTTACAGCAACAACTAGTCCAGAAAATGACCTTTCTAGATCGTATATATCGTCTGCTTTAGTGAATGGCAGCGACACATCTACTAATAAAGAAAATAGTGACATCATAGAATCAGATTGTTCCCCAGATGATGTCACACACACTTATAAGTATATGACATGGAGGGAAAATGTGAACAATGATTCTGTAGCTAACACCAAATAAAACATTACCTTCCACCCCAGAACTGCCGGTTTGCGAATCATCTGGTTTACTTGACATACCGTATGCCTCTCTGATTGATCTTCTGGACTTTCAAGATTCCGTTGTGAAAATGCCATCTGCAATGACAGTATCTAGAGAAAACATTCACAGTTCCTCAAATACCATGTCTCCAGAATTATCTGCATTTTCAGATCTACCGAGCATTAAAGCTTTGCGCCATTCGGAACTCGTGCCCATGTCTTGTACTGATTCTCCAGTAAGGTTCAGGCAGACAGTTCCTGTAAATTCTCACGTGAAGCCAAGTAACTATGGTCCTGAAATGGTGCGTTTTCCTCATGGCACCTTTGATGAAGCAATAGGTGTATGCCCGTCATCCAAATTCCCGAAGGATGTATCAGATAGCGGAGATGAAAACAATAATTCCCACTTCAGAACAACGGATGCTGATTTTGAATTAGAAAGTGAAACTGGAGTTGACACACGTGGCAGGTCACTGCTAAGAGAACTCTGAAGATGATTTTCAATATCAGTCAGAAAGATCATCAATGTTGAGGTCAGATACAGAACTCAGCACACTAGCCACGGTCGTCAGAAGGAAATAGCAGAGTACTGTCTTCGCTGTCAGCAACAGCATCACCGTCTACAACAGAATCCAGTTTTCTGGGATTAGCCTATGGAGACACTTTACAACAAGCAGACGACAGGGAACGTGCTATGCAATCAACTGTTCCAAGTGCTGGCGGTTTCATAATTACTAAAAGACGTTTAGGCATAGCTTCTGGCAGTCTCTCATGGTCTGACTGTGAACTGTCTAGCAAACTGCAGGACTCTGTAGCCAGCCATTCAGTATCAGAAACTAGTGTCTCTTTATCTCTTAGAGATGCTTCATGGTCATACTATAACCTCCCCGGTGCCCAACAGAATACACCCACAAGTCACGGAGAAAGAGACACTGTGATTTCTGATCACTATGTTACTGTCCGAGCTAAACGTCCACTGACAGCATCTATGGAACTGAAAGATGCTAAAAGTGGAAGTGCTGCAAAGTGCAGAAGGGGCAATGATGCGGCAGCTATATCTGTCAGCACAAGCCATCACGGCAGATCAGTCAAACATAGGCTTCCTTTCAAAAGTCCTCTAAAAGCAACATCTATTGGTCATCTCACAACTGACTCGGATATTTCAGATACAGCATCTCACACATCTTCTCCAGCAAAAACTATTCCTTACATGGGGTGCAGTGGCAAATACAAACCTGGTTTACACGTTTCCGGGCAAAGCCACTGTTCTGCAGATGTCATGATATCTCAGAAAAAGCCACTGGCCATACCAAGACGTTAGGAGAAAACCACTGGCAAGGCTAGCCACTGATAGACATGGTAATTACAATGTGCTAGCTGAAACCACCAGTTACCTCAGTATATCATCCAGATAAGGATTCCGAACGTCTGTGAAACATCACAAGACACATTTCCGCCCAGTCATAAAGACTATACTTCTCACAGGGGAACTAGCAGCCGATACTGTACTGAAGCTAAGCAACATAGAAACAACAATGCTATTTTAAGGAAAGTTCAAGCCTCAGATCCACATGAAGACCGTGCAGGAGTTTACATTCTTAGAGACCCGGAAACTAATGAAATCATAGAACGACAAGTTGAAGGAGCAGAAAATGTACCCCCAAGCATTGTGTTCCCCATAAAAGGACAGACTAGACAAGTGTTCAGGGCAAAGTACCCATACTCAGAGGCAGAACTTTCAACATTACAGTTATAGTAAAAAGGTCAGTAAACAGACTAGAGGGAGAATTGGTGTGTCAAAGAGGAAACTGGACAAATCATCAACTTTGAGAACATGCACAACAAAATCCACTGGACATGTTAGAGAAGCTTCTTCAAGCTATCAAAGAAGTCACCATACAACTGAATCTGGGCGCTTAAAAGAATCAACAAAGACTGTCCACTTCTAAGTCACACAAAACACACCCAATGGCCTGTTCTACACTGATCAGAGATGACAGTTCAAGAACCACAGACAGTGATGCAGAGAACACATCTATATGGACTATTAGTGACCAGTTTAATTTCTGCAACCTTCAGAAATCAAACTTGTGTAGTACTCGGATAAACAACAACCATCAAGCAAATAATGGCAACAAACTTCAGTGCGGTACTGGAATCTATAACAACAGACACCTCAACAAGTTCATTTGATTATCAGCCACATGGGAAAATCTTTGAAATCTCTTCTATAGTGTCACAAATTGACAAGAAACTGAACCATTCTAGGCAAAACTCAAACACAGAAATGGGAAATATGAGAAAGGAACAACAAACCTAAAAGATTCAATCTCAGTGACGTTACAGAAGATGCTTCCTCTGACTATACTTTCTCAGCTGCACAGTCACCTTCTCAAACTGTGAGTACTATCAAACAGCAGTGGGAACTCTACAGTTCACGGATACACACGAGAGATCATGTTCAGCTTCAGCTAGTGAACAGACTGCCACCTCTTCCATGTTCTCTAACCAGGCCACGGCTTTTACACCAAGCGAAGATCAAAGCATTCCAGAAGTAAGTCACTGGTCATATGAATGCAACTGTCAGTTTTATGAGGACACTGATGATCCGGAAACAACAACATCTGAATATCGATTGGACATTCATAACAAGCACAACACTTCTGATGATAGCTCCTGCTCTGCAGCCAGGTGTAGGCCAAGACATTCAAACCAACAGCTAAAGAAAAACCTGCCATCTGAGTGCAGCAGCCAATTCAGCCAGAAAATCTTCAAATCAGTCCTGACAGACAGTCCAAATAGCGTTACCCCGAGTGGTATTCTTGCTCCAGACAACTCTTCATCCAACATGTATAATGAGCAAGCAGGTTTTTATGACTACTACAGCAATGCCAACATTAATCCTTTGCCAAATCTTCAAAGCTTTGGTCCAGGAAGTACCTACAGACTATCTAACGTTTCAACCAAAAGTCTCTGGCCCAACGTATTACATGATCTCCAGCGGTGAGAAGAATTATTCAGACTTTGCTGCTGAATGCCACCCAAAGGCAACACGTAACATCGGTACATGTTACCACCCAGATGGCAAATTTCTAGTGACTCAACAGTCATTATTAAATCATCAGAGGCTGCCTACAAGCTCAGCTGTTTCCACCCCATGTGAATCAACATCTGTAATCAAAGAACACCTGAACAACAAGTCTATGTTTGTGATGCCAACTTCTGTTGTTATTGGCCCATCCAAAATTAAAAACAAACACTCATTAGGGCAGAGATTACGAAAGCTTCGAAACAATGTCTACAGGAAAACCAAAAAATTAACACATTTGCATATTTGTGAGTAGAGAAATTGAATACTGACTTGATCAAATGGCATAATTGTGACAAGGACAAGATCTGATTCAAGACTTTGATGTTTGTGTGAGATAGTGAACCATGACACATGATGATGATGATGATGATGATGAGTAGAGAAGTGTGCCCCAGAATACATTTAACAAAGTTGAGCTAACTCTGTGACAGATGCTGCCACAGGAATAAAGAGTTATAGGTCTTCATGCATGCACTCTCTCTCTCATATATTCATATTTCATCATCATCATAATTTTACCATCACATCTTTTGTGTCTGTCTGGCCTTTCCTTGGGCTTTTGAGTGTCGGCTGGATCCTTTGGTCACTCCCCGCAGCACCATTCTCTCCAAACCATGGGGATCTAATTGCTCTTCTGCTCTATACACACGATTCCAAAATGCCTTGACCACACCTGGCTGATCATAGCACCAACACCCCACCAAATGGTGTAAACACAGCCAATCTGTCCACCTGTTTGTTTCCCACCAAACCAGCATTGGAAAAAAGTTAAACACACTCTCTACTTTTGATTGTGAATGGAAGTCTGCCACTCTGCCTGAAGCATCCCTGTATTAAAATCATAAAATGTTGGAATAATGATGACTTCTAAGCTAAGTTCTATTTCATAATGGATTCAGCCACATGACATATGACTCTCTGTTATTCTTTAGCAAAGCAGATCCTTATTCTTATATGTAAAAATAATGTACATATTTCTTCCTTTCTTAAAACACTACATATGTCTATATGCATGTGCACTTTTGTTTGATGTTTAAAGGTGCTGTATGAATCTCAAGAATATTAAAAACTGCAATACAACAGCTAAATTGTTTGATTTCATTAAATGTGTTTAACAAGCATCTTTATGCTTTCCTTCTTACATCATATTCTCCCCTACAACTGCACATTTATGTCATCATCAAAAAGTGCCTTGAAACTGCCATTTGGATCAAGCTACAAAATAACTGACATGTTCTAGTACTAAACAACAATTCATGCAACAGTACAACTGACATTCTCTAGTACTATATAACAATTCATGCTACAGTACAACTGGCATTCTCTAGAACTATACAACAATTCATGCTACAGTACAACTGGCATTCTCTAGCACTATACAACAATTCATGCTTCACTGACATTCTCTAGCACTATACAATGATTCATGCTACAGTACAACTGACATTCTCTAGCACTATACAATGATTCCTGCTACAGTACAACTGACATTCTCTAGCACTATACAACAATTCCTGCTACAGTACAACTGACATTCTCTAGCACTATACAATTCCTGCAACAGTACAACTGACATTCATACATGCACTATACAACAATTCATGTCTGAGTACAACTGACATTCTCTAGCACTATACAACAATTCATGCTACAGTACAATGGACATGCTTTAGCACTATGCAACAAATCATTTGCTGATATCTTGCCATTCCAGCAAGTACCGTTGCCCAGCATCTTCACTTGCTGCCTTACTTCTCTTCCCTCTTGAATAATCTTATCAAAGGGTATAATAAGATCTTATCAAGTCCAAGGGGGTGAAGCTACACAAGAGCGGCTTGCAGAATATGATGGAAGGCATGGTTCGAAGGAACTTTCAAAGAAGAATTAGGGATCAACCAGCATAATGATGGACAGACATTGACGAAACCTTCGGTACGAAAATACACCAGCCACGGGAAGTGGCTAAGGATCTAGAATCTGTTCAGCTGGCCTTGACGAGAGCAACTCTCTGCAATGGATCTGCCACATGATAATGATAAGGTTGGGAGTTTGGAAACACTAGAAACCATGATAGATGATCTGAAAGCAACAATTACAGGGGAAACTGAAGAAATGTTATGAAACATGCAGGATATGTCAAATGAATTAATTTACAATGTATGTCAAAGATTATATTGCTGAAGAAGGGGGCCACCTCCTGTATTGTATTCATTAACAAATAAATGCATTACAGCAGGAGAAAACAAAAACCCATACTTTATCTTTAAAGTTAAGCAATGAATTTGGTATGTGACTTTAAAACTAAATTCATTTACAAATTAAATATTTCTCTTGCCAGGATTGGATAGCTTATTTGTTGTAACTGTAACCTCTCACGGAGCTAGCATCTTTTCCCCTTCATCAACATTCATTCTCTCTTACAAGACTTGGAAAGCTTTTATGTTGTTACTCTGTGACCTCTTGTAAAGGTTAGTCTTGATGGACATGTTCCAGTTTGTTCAGCCTCTCTGGTTGTATAATTTTAATTGTGTCAAACAGATCGAGACTGGGTTTGCAATGGTCAGTTCTGAGTTTGAAAGTTATTGCTTGGCCGTCTTTTGGTAATAAGTAGTAGT
The DNA here is from genome assembly GCA_014155875.1 of Cepaea nemoralis. NCBI lineage: Eukaryota > Metazoa > Mollusca > Gastropoda > Stylommatophora > Helicidae > Cepaea > Cepaea nemoralis. The sequence continues at coordinate 38,763 of JACEFZ010014396.1, forward strand.
ACTGTGATGTTTCTTTATCAATTTTTCCTCATAGTTATTTTTTATCATTGTTGAGATGTATGTCTTAATCAAATTTTCTTGAAAGTTAATTTTCATTGTCAATTTTATCCCATCACATGTACCACCATCTTCAGTTTCCTTTCTCACTTCCAAATACAGCATTAAGTAAAGTAATGGACCCTTTCTGACACCTTGAGGTGTATTGGGCACATGGTGAAAAAAAAAAACAGTAACACCCTTTAAGGCATGTGACGCTATCCCAACAATTTTTTTTTTGCACTCGCTTGCTTTCGTGTCCTTCGCCATTAGGTGAACCCACTCTGACTTCAGAGGTACTTGTAATTTACGTTCCCAAGTCAAGGACGGTAAGTCAACATTTGTATTCCAACTATCCGGTGTAGGGGTTGAACCCCTAAATGCGGCATCAACACACAGGCTGTTTAAGAATACACGCCCTTATCCATTCAGCCATCACTGACCTGCCCAACAATTTTATAGACCAACTGGTACTTGAAGAGTGACACGGTCAATTTCACACCAACCATCTTTACTTCCAAGGTACTTGAAGAGTGACGTGGTCAATTTCACACCAGCCACCTTTACTTCCCAAGGTACTTGAAGAGTGACGTGGTCAATTTCACACCAGCCATATTTACTTCCCAAGGTACCTGAAGAGTGACGTGGTCAATTTCACAATAACCACCTTTACTTCCCAAGGTACTTGAAGAGTGACGTGGTAAATTTCTCACCATCCATCTTTACTTCCCAAAGCATATACTGGTACCCATTATAGGCTGGGCTGACCTGGTAACCAAGCTCAATTAAAAAACCCGCTTCGATGCGAATTCAAACCGTTGATCTTTTGCCAGCAGGCAAGCATGCTAGCCAACATGGCTAACAAATACATTGAAGCAGGCAGAAATCTACTGGACTTTTACCACTCTGAATTTATAGCCGGTGTGTTCCGTAGGGCTGCAACAAGCTTGGGAAGTGAAACTGTTGCCCTGCCCATAACTGGAAGGAACGAGACAGCTCCTGAGACCGGACTATAAGAAATGCTCTATGGAACACCCAGCCTGCTAGCTACAACAGCATACTTTAACATTAGTTAGGCATTATGCATAACTAGGCATTAATGTGCTTGCTCACAGGACTATAACATTAATATTGCCTAACAAAAAACACTTATTTATGGTTAAAATAATAAATAAACAATGCTTCATAAAATAACACCAGTTTAATGAAACTGCTTCTAAAGAGATGCTCTTTATGCTGTAAAAACAAAACCAAAAAACATTAAATCTCATTGTTTTCAGACACACAAAGGATATTATTCACAGATAAGGAAAACAGATCGGGAAGTCACACTCAAATTGTACAGACTATGTTTCAGAGCCCTCCAGTCTCAACATTCGCACATTCCATTCAGACTGTTCAGCTTCAAGATGAGATGTCCGATTAACTTTTCTGACCGACTTCTTGCAGCTGCAACCTCTTGATCAACTCTACTAAATACACATCTTTCAGAGGCACGGGCTTGATGTTTTCTGTTTGTGTCCTCACTTTATTCACAGCTTCATAAACTTCAAGGCCAACAAATTCAGCTTCCTCCTCCTGATAAAATATAAACACAATAATACAATTTATTTTAGGCTACAAATACACGCATACATTAATGGCATTTGTCATAGGAAAACTGCAAAGAATAACAGATCATCGAAACAACCCCTGAGAGCTACAACCCATGAGAACTGCACCAGATACAGTAAATATTTAAATCCAAAACTAAAATTGTCTAAAGGATGTGGTGATTGACAGAAATATACCCAAGCCACAGCTGGTGTTTGTCCATCAAGAATGATGATGACCATTCACTTCATCCAGTGGGGTTGAAAGTTTGGAGCCATAAGTTCTAAGATGGCTGGTAAAACCTATTTTGGCTCAAAATGTTCTTTGACAATGTGGGCAAATGCTTGGCGTTCCAGGAGGAGAATCTCCTGCAGTAGTTTTTTTTTCAAGCCTTTTTTTTTAAATAGCTCTTGCAGTTCTGTTTGCTTTACAAGTGACTAAACTCTTGCGTAATGATGCATGCCACAAATTTTGGTCTTTGGCAGCAGTCTCCCAAGTTTCGTGATGAATTTCAACAGCTTTTAGTGAGATCTTCGGAGTGTCTTTAAAGCGTTTTCTCTGGCCGCCTTGGAAGCGTTTACTACAGCGCAGCTCACCGTAAAATATTTGTTTAGAGGACCTGTGATCTGGCATGCGAGTCAAGTGACCGGCCTAGTGAATCTGATTCTTCATTAGTAGAATGTGGATCCTGGGCATGGAAGCTCTTTCCAGACAGTGTCCAGGATCTTGTCTTGCCATTTAATCTTCAATAGCTTCCTAAGGCAGACTGTGTGGAAGTGGTTGAATTTCCTGGCGTATCATTGGTAAACAGTCCAGGTTTCACAAGCATATAGCAATGTGGATAATACGACTGCTTGGTAGACAAGCCAAAGCTACATAAAGTGGGATGGCTATGTCTGTCTGTGTTGCAAGTTACCATTGCTTCCCTCCTCCCACTCACAGGTATGTTCAGTCAGATCAGTTATTTTCACAACACTGGCCTGCAATGGATCTCCAGATGTTTTTCTTCATTATGATAGCCTAACATACTTCTAGTCAAGCTTACGATGTTATCCTTTAATATCAACTGTTGTTATCTTTTCCAAGATTACCTACCATCTTTACCTCTAGTGGGTTTTCTGGTATCTTTATATCAATGTCTGGTAAATATGTTAGTATGAATGTTTAGCATTTATATTTATATAATGTCTGATGTAAGTCATGTTATTCTGGATTGAGGATCAGACAACATAATCAAGAAATGTCAATCTTTTAATAACTTATTCATTTGTATATGTTAATTATTTTCATTGTTGTTCATGGGCTGCCTGTAATCAACCAATGGTGCATAATCAACTCACATCAAGAACTCTATAGACTTGGTCATGGATTGGTTGGATTTTCAGCCGCAATTTTCTAAGGGATGAGTAGCCAACCACTCACCATCCCTCCTCAGCTGCAACTTATGAAAATTACTAAAACTTAGTTACCTGTTAGCCAGCTATATGGCGAAGGGGTTACGGACGCAATTTGGAATCCCACATACGGCTTTTGAAATACATTTGCGGGCAAATTGCAGCAGACTGCCTTGCATTGGTTTTCATACAATGGTATTAGTAACGGTTGTTCAGAAAGCAATGACAAACTCATCATCATCAAGTGCCATGCCGACTGGCATAGTTGTTCATGACTCTCCCCAGATCTCGGTCTTTGGTTTTCTGGATCAACTCTACAGTTGATGTTCCTCCATGCCAACATAGCAATCCATCCAGCATAATTTCTCGTGGTCTGCCTCTGCCTCTTTTCCCCTCGATCTTTCCAGTTGTCACGATGTTCTCCAATGCCTCTCTTATCATCACATAACCAAAAAAGCTGTTTGTCTCTTTCTTATTGTATATAAGTTCCAGTTTCATTAGCATCTTTCAGGCATTCGTTGTTAGTTACTTTGGCAGTCCAAGGAATTCGCAACATTCGTCTCAGGAACCACATCTCTGTTGCTTCCAATCTCTTCCTAATTTGTTCATTTACATTCCAAGATTCACAGCCATACAGCAAAACAGGTTCTATATAGCACTTCAGCACTCTCTTTTTTACATTCAATGATAGTGACTTATTGCATAAGATATTCTTCATTTTCTGAAATGCAGCCTTTGCTTGCCCTATTCAGCTTTTAATTTCTGTTGTGCATCTTCCATCTGATGTTATAAATGTCCCTAGATATTTAAAACTATCCACTTGGTGAAGAATTTTCCCTTCTATCTCTATTTCACATTTGGGTGTCACCTGTTTCTTTGATATCACTATTTCACATTTGGGTGTCACCTGTTTCTTCCACCATTGTTATTGTGTTTTTTTTAATATTCAAGGAGACTCCTTTCTTTATATTCTCTGTTACTACAATGTCCAACAATTGTTGTAGATCTGTGGCATTATCCGCTATCAATACTGTGTCATCTGCATAGCGTATATTATTTATATTATAACCTCTGAATATTATTCCTGGCTTTTCTTTGGTCTCTCTCATTATTACTTCGCTATAAAGGGAGAAGAGATCCGGTGACAAAACACATTCCTGTCTTACTTCCAACTTTATGTGTTCATAATTTCTTTATTTATTTCCCATTTTAATTGCTGCTATTTGGTTCCAGTAAATATTTTTTTTTCTGAGATCTTTCCCATCAATGTTAATATCTTCCAACATTTTAATCAGTTCTTCATGTTTTACTTTATCAAATGCTTTAGTATAATCTTTGTTTTGTTTTGCATATCCTTTACAGGACATCGCTGTCAACACCAGCATCTTTCAGCAGTATGTTGATTTCTTGGCAAGATTACGCTCAGTAGTTTGCCATTGCTTTCTGAGCAGCCGGCTCACATACCCCGTAAGTTACCGATGCGATTCGAACCACTGCTGATTCTCCCGTCATCACATTACCGACGAGAGTATACGAGAGTACGGAGAAAAGTCATAACCTCTAAGCCACGAAGCTAGTATAATCTATGAAGCACAAATATATGTCTTTCTTTGTCTCTACTGATCTTTCTATTAGTGTTTGTAATGTACATATTGCATTGTTTGTACCTTTTATTTCCACAAATCCATACTGTTCTTCACCAATTTCAGTTTTTATTTTCTTCCTTGTTCTTCTCATTATAATTCTGAGCAGAAGCTTAGTGACATGATTTATGAGGTTAATCGTACGAAAATCTTTGCATTCAATTGCTCCTGGTCTTTTTGGTATTGCTATAAATACAGATTTCAACATATTGCTTGGTATATCCACTGCTGTAAATATTATTCAACATTTTGGTTAATATATCTACTCCGAATTCTCCCATTACTTCTAATTCTTCTATTGTGATTCCATCTGGCCCAGCTGTTTTTCCTTTCTTCATATGCTTGATAGCATCATCAACTTCTTCTTTTAGAATAGATGGACCTTCTAAGATTCTTCTGTTAATTCTGCCCTTTCTCCATCATATAAGTCCCTTATATACTCATTCCACCTCTTCATCATAGCATCATCCTCCAATAATATATTTCCCTGTTTTTGATTTTAAACACCCTGTATTTATTCTTATTTTTCTTCCTGTGATCTCACTGATTTGTTTGTGCATATTTTTTGTATCTTTAATAGAATTTAATTCAATTTTCTTGCACTGTTCATTTAACCAACTTTCTCTTTCCTCTACACAATTATTTCTTATTTCTTTATTTATCTCATTATATACATGCTTATCATTTTTACTCTTTTTTCTTTTGGCCATCAACTTTAATATTTCTTCAGTAATCCATTCTTTCTTATCCTTTTGGCTTATCTCCGGTAATATTTCTTTGCTTGTTTGATTATTGGAATTCCTTAAACATTTCCAATTGTGCATTTATATTCTGTATGTTAGCTACTGCATTATACCCATTTTTCACAATCACTCTGTATTGTTCTTGAATTTCTGTATCTACCGTAAAAACCTCTTCATTAAGTCTCATGTTCATAACCACTTTTTTCTTCTATTCAGTCTTACTTTTATTATACCACATAGTGGTATATGATCACTATTAGTCAGCACCCGGCATTGTCTTTACATTAATGAACGCATTTCAAAACCTTTTATTAATAAGTATGTAGTCAATTTGGTTGAGTATTTTCTTATCAGGGCTTTTCCATGTGCAAAGTCATCTTTTATGGTGTTTAAACTAGGTGTTTCCAATTATCACATCACTGACATTTTCCCATGCTATTAGTTGTTCTCCTCATTCATTTTTTGTACCTAAACCATAATTCCCCACTACATCCGCCATTTTTCCTTTTCCTACTTTTGCATTAAAATCACCTAGTATTATTTTTATATTTTGTGATTTAATTTGAGACATTGCCATGTCTACTTCATCGTAAAAGTGTTGTATTTCTTCATCACTACTGCTTGTTGTTGCTGCGTATACTTGTACACTATTTATATCTATTGGCTTGCCTTTCAATTTGACCATAATAACTCTGTCTGAAATACACCAATAACCATTCATTGATCTGGCTGTTTATCAAATATTTGCCCAACTCCTTTTTCGTGTCTATCCCCTCCAGAATAAATTATTGTGTGTTTTTCGTTTATAATTATGCCTGATCCCTTCCATCTCATCTCATCTCAAAAAAATCCCACACCTTACCGAGGGATCGAACCCGGGCCTCCTGAATGGGAGTCCAGCGTTCTAGCCACTTGGCCAGCCACTCCTCACCAGACTTAAGTCAGTCTATGATAAATGTTTAGTGTGTGCTGAGACCTGTTCAACCCATAATAAATATTTAGAGTGTGCTGATACACTACAATAAATGTTTAGAGTGCACCAAGACTTACAATTTTGTCAGTTTACACTAAAATTTGTGCTTAGAAAACTGCACAAGATTATTCCAATTCGTTGTGACAGCCTAATCACTTCACCCTGACACCTTTTGCTTGTTGCAAGTAGAAACTACTGCATATTTTCCTTCTCTTTCAAACCTATCTCAAGAACACTGCTCTCTGACTTGATGCGCCATCGAGAACAAGTCACCTAATCTGAAGCCTGGCACGTGGGAGAAAATGGCACGTGGCAAGAATAACTCCAGAAGACACCCGACATTTAAAATGAGTATCGCAGAAGCCGCCAAGACTATCAAGAAGATGCAAGAAGAAAACCTGCCTGCGAGATGCAGCGAAACGCCAGAACCTGAAGCAACCTCAAAGGAAGCTACCACTTCTACACCAGTTGAAGCTGCTCCCGTCGCTAAACCGACGCCAGAGATTACAACTACAACTGGAGCCAGCAACAGCGGAGAAGCCCACAACACTAACGAGAAGCAGCCAGGCAGCTCACCAAAGAACCCCACATCGGAGGAAACCACTACAGAGGACACTGCCGGCAAAATCCTGCTGAAACAATCAAGTGTGGGGGAGGCCAAACAAACTATTGGCGCTACCAACAGACAAGATACTGAGTCTGTTGGAAAATGAGCTGGGAAGAAACAGCATCTGCTAGGTGCGCAAGACACCTGATGGAGTAGTGGTCTCCATCAACAAAAACCCAAAGACCACAGCACTAATGCAGAAGACGTCACAAAACGAGCAAGCCAACATCAAGCTACCCCACAGCATCACAGTAGAAGCCACCTGACACTGCACGATGAAATGATGAGTCATCAAACGAGTCAAGACCCATCTCACCAACGACCAGATCAGGAAGATACTGATGAAGGAAAACAGGAAACTCAAGATCACCAGATGAGAGGATCATCGGCAAGAATAACATCCCCTCCACAGTCGTCTCGTAACATCGGAGGACCAGTGATCCCTCAAGTCATTAGATGGGACAAGAGAGACCAAGTTCCAGATCACTACATACCAAGAGTGCTGCAGTGCTCTAAGTGCCATAAATTTTGGCACACCTGCAACAATGAGGTGGAGGTATGTAGATACTGCTCTGGACCCCGTCCATATAGCCAGTGCCAGCAAGCAAAGATTGACACGGACTTCAGGAGGCCTAACACTAACAGAAAGTGCCCCAACTGCCTCGGCAACCATGGTGCCAGGTACCTCGGCTGCCCCTGCCACCAAAGAAGCAATGAAGATCGCCATCAAAACTAACCTACCCTATAAAGAGGCTAGGAGGCAGTACGAGGCTACCAATCGACTTACAAAAAGCGATGAGCTCTTGCTCTCAAACTTCTGGTGTGCTGAAGCCGAGGTAGAATGTACAACTTCTACACTTTCAGTTGGGACTAAAATGTTGACTTCTCGTTCATGACTTGGGGACATAAATTACAAGTGCCTCAGAAACTGGGTTGGGCTCACCTGATGGTGACGGACACTGGTAATAAGGAAAGCTAATCTAGGGGCAAAAATCAGTCCAGTGCACTAGAAGTATTAGCACAAGTGTTGACTATGCTTAAGCTCAAAGCGAGTGAACAGGAAACAAAATTAGAGAACTGGACAGATTCCAGGGAAACAAAATTAGAGAACTGGACAGATTCCAGGGAAACAAAATTAGAGAACTGGACAGATTCCAGGGAAACAAAATTAGAGAACTGGACAGATTCCAGGGAAACAAAATTAGAGAACTGGACAGATTCCAGGGAAACAAAATTAGAGAACTGGACAGATTCCAGGGAAACAAAATTAGAGAACTGGACAGATTCCAGGGAAACAAAATTAGAGAACTGGACAGATTCCAGGGAAACAAAATTAGAGAACTGGACAGATTCCAGGGAAACAAAATTAGAGAACTGGACAGATTACAGGGAAACAAAATTAGAGAACTGGACAGATTTCAGGGAAACAAAATTAGAGAACTGGACAGATTCCGGGGAAACAAAATTAGAGAACTGGACAGATTTCGGGGAAACAAAATTAGAGAACTGGACAGATTCCAGGGAAACAAAATTAGAGAACTGGACAGATTCCAGGGAAACAAAATTAGAGAACTGGACTGATTCCAGGGAAATAAAATTAGAGAACTGGACAGATTCCAGGGAAACAAAATTAGAGAACTGGACTGATTCCGGGGAAACAAAATTAGAGAACTGGACATATTCCGGGGAAACAAAATTAGAGAACTGGACTGATTCCGAGGAATTAGAGAACTGGACTGATTCCGGGAAACAAAATTAGAGAACTGGACTGATTCCGAGGAATTAGAGAACTGGATTGATTCCGGGGAAACAAAATTAGAGAGATTCATTTGGTCTGCTCTTTTTTTATTTCCAACTGCCCATTTTCCAAGTTTTTCACTGTTGTCAGAGAGGGCTAGACATCCAATACACTACCCCAGGAACAGGGAGAAGGCTAACACTCTTTTTATTATATTGTTGCAAATGAAAGAGTTCACAATGTACAAAGAAGTTTTATCATGCAGGAAGTACACCACCACTGCGCAGTGGCCTGCTTAGGATGGGCTAGATTTAAATGTTTACAGAACACATTGATGGCGGAAGATGGTTCAACAACCAGGCTTACAACACAGTGATGGCAGATGGTTCAACAACCAGGCTTACAACTCAATGATGGCAGGAGAGGGTTCAACAACCAGGCTTACAACTCAATGATGGCAGGAGATGGTTCAACAACCAGGCTTACAACTCAATGATGGCAGGAGATGGTTCAACAACCAGGCTTACAACTCAATGATGGCAGGAGATGGTTCAACAACCAGGCTTACAACTCAATGATGGCAGGAGATGGTTCAACAACCAGGCTTACAACTCAATGATGGCAGGAGATGGTTCAACAACCAGGCTTACAACTCAATGATGGCAGGAGATTGTTCAACAACCAGGCTTACAACTCAATGATGGCAGGAGATAACTCAATGATGGCAGGAGATGGTTCAACAACTAGGCTTACAATATAGTGATGGCAGGAGATGCTTCAACAACCAGGCTTACAACACAGTGATGGCAGGAGATGGTTCAACAACCAGGCTTACAACTCAATGATGGCAGGAGATTGTTCAACAACCAGGCTTACAACTCAATGATGGCAGGAGATGGTTCAACAACTAGGCTTACAACTCAATGATGGCAGGAGATGGTTCAACAACCAGGCTTACAACTCAATGATGGCAGGAGATGGTTCAACAACCAGGCTTACAACACAGTGATGGCAGGAGATGCTTCAACAACCAGGCTTACAACACAGTGATGGCAGGAGATGGTTCAACAACCAGGCTTACAACTCAATGATGGCAGGAGATGGTTCAACAACCAGGCTTACAACTCAATGATGGCAGGAGATGGTTCAACAACCAGGCTTACAACTCAATGATGGCAGGAGATGGTTCAACAACCAGGCTTACAACTCAATGATGGCAGGAGATGGTTCAACAACCAGGCTTACAACACAGTGATGGCAGGAGATGCTTCAACAACCAGGCTTACAACACAGTGATGGCAGGAGATGGTTCAACAACTAGGCTTACAATATAGTGATGGCAGGAGATGCTTCAACAACCAGGCTCACATACCGGTATCACAAAATCCTTGTATTTATTGTAAATCTTGTCCCTCTTCACTGGATCGTCTGGATACATGGACTTTCTGGCCAGAGCTATCAGCATCTCTCTCTTCAGTGTCATCCCCAGCCTTGAACACAAATCTATCTCGTGGGTCTGAGGACATTGGGAATTATTCATATAAAGTCTAGGTCACAAGCATCATCAAACCAGATTACAGAAATAACAACATTTATGGAAAAGAAATAAAACTTAACAGTATCTTCTTCTTATAGTCCATGCCACTTGGAGTTTGTGACCATGTCTGCCCACTGTCTTCTGTCTAGTGTACTGCCTATCATTTCTATACTGATGTTCCTCCATGCCATGATGTCAAACTGTTCAGCATCTTCTCTCTTGGTCTCCCCTTGTCTCTCTTCCCATCCAACTTTTCTGTTATCTCAAGTGTACTCTATCTTGTCCCTTCTCATGACATAACAGAATGTGGACTGTCTTCTCCTGATGAGAGTAATCATTGTAATCTTTGCGATTACAAGATTGTAAATGTGGGATAGCTAAATATATGGCCAGCTGCCTGGTACAGAATCTATTAAGCTGAGTTTCCAGAAACTAAATTACAGTGAGAGAAATCAAACCTACAGTTGTTTAAGTCAAAGGTACCATTAAAATTAAAGGAAACTATTACACTGAGCATGGTCAACGCAGAGGTAAGACAAAGCGAAGAGCCTATAGCACCATGCTGGCATATAAATTACAGCCAACATTGTAGGAACATGAATCTTCCATGTGAACAAACAAACTTTATTTTCAAAGGGTCACAAACTGGGCATGCAGGCCCGTCTTACATTGGCCCTTCCGGTCACCCATCTTTTGTTCATCATTGTGCATGTTATATTCACTTAGGAAAAAATAAACGTGACAACAAATGAGCGTGAAGCATAGAATATTTTGCAATCATGAAAGGAGAAAATCAAGGCTTTTAACCTTAAATGTTACAGAACAATTCCTAGAATATTGTAGAGCAAGAAAAACAAAAATACACATTCTACAAGAATCTGAAGAAAGAAAGAAAGAAAGAAAAACTGGTTCATGAACATCATGTCGTGGAAACTGAAATACTTTGGTCATATGAAACATGACATTGACTAAGAAACAGCAGTAATGACAGGCCTGGTTATGGGAAACAGAAGCAGGAGCTGTAAAATATACAGCTGGACACAGGACATTATAGACACACTGGGTGTGGCAATACATGAAGCAGGGGAACTGGTGAAAGTCTAATTCTGCATACCACCACATGATGATGATGGTAAGATAGTGTGATAAGTAGGAAAGATGGTGAATGAAGCAGGATAATGCAATAATAAATGTAATAAACAGGACAAGTTGAAATCTTGCAGAGAAACAAGTGCAAACTCTAGCACACAAAGATGATTGTGGAACAACCCTTAATACCAAAACACCACTTCTATAACAAGAGAAATATAAAGTCAAATGGATACAAACATACAGGAAAGCAAACACCATAAACTTTGTTTCCCATACAAAGATATGGGTGCCGGACATTCAGAAAGCAAGGGCAAACTACTGAATGTAAACTTGCCAAGAAATCACAAACAGCCAAAAAATGCTGGGTTGGCTGCCATGTCCCGTAAAGAATATGCGACTAACTTTTAACCAGCGGATTAGCCCATTTTGATCTTCATTTGAAGGGTTATTTGTCTGACCACAGAATGCCTCATGTTGACTCAGATGTGTACAATGGGCATCAGATGCCTCATGTTGAATGAGATGTGTACAATGGGCATCAGATGCCTCATGTTGACTCAGATGTGTACAATGGGCATCAGATGCCTCATATGTGTACAATGGGCATCAGATGCCTCATGTTGAATGAGATGTGTACAATGGGCATCAGATGCCTCATGTTGACTCAGATGTGTACAATGGGCATCAGATGCCTCATGTTGAATGAGATGTGTACAATGGGCATCAGATGCCTCATGTCTCCCCCGATGTGTCTCCACCTTGACGTGGTGGGGGAGCTTGCGTGTCCCATCGACCCCATGTGCTTGCCGATGGGTGAAAAAACTACATATCGGACAGCATATGGGATAGGGACCAGACTAAGAGAGACACAACCTGCTGCTCTGCAGGTGACTGAGGATAGCAGTCAAAAGTTTAAAAAGGTGCACGAAGGTACGAAGGCAGACGCTTTTGCACCGGACAAAACTCTTAAGGCTCCCTGTCGAGGGCTGTGGCTGAACGCCTCTAAGCCACAAACCCTCACATCTGAGAGCCAGGCCGATACCCGCCTACCAAATAATAGAAGCATGATACTGAGCAAGCTACATGCTCAGTTCTATTACATGTTCGAAGGCTCTCAGCTGGGGGATATGAGAGATTCCCGGATGAGAGGGCCAGGCCGCTTCTCGTCCACTGCTGCACGAAGGTAAGGTGCTGAGCCGGCAGCACATGTAGCCTACCTGGTGAGCGAGTACGAAAAGTCAGAAAAGTGCCTCAGTCGAAGGAAATGGCTACGAAAACTGTCTGTATCCAGCTCACAGAGAGTATAGACAAAAGTGGAAGAACGTCTCAATGACGCAAAATGGAACGCACGGCGAGCGGACCTATTGCGTGGTCTGAAGTCAAAATAAAAAGCTTACCGAGTGGATGTCGCTCGCAGTCTGACCGCTCCTGGTGTGTGTTTGAGCGATCAGTGGCAAACGGGTTGCCCAACACATGGAAGTGAGGAACTAAAGCAGCCATGAGCAGGACGTGGCAACTCCTCGGGTGAGCCCAGTCTCAGAGCAATATGTGCCGGCTCTGCAATTATGGAAGCCTCCTTGGATAGCAAGGGAATGCCCAAGGTCTGCCCCTGCCTTCCCTTGAGGGCCGACCTCGATGTCGCTGATCGTTATATCTTGACCAGCTGAGATGTTGGCGACATCACAACAGTCTTACGTGCTACGAAACCAGAGGAAGGCTAACCTCATTAAAAAATGCCCGCCAGAAGTCGGAAGTGTCGTCCTACGGGTGGCAAACTAAAAATTGACACTACGCAATTACGTCCGAGTGAATTGTCTCGTCCGATTGTCTCTTGTGCTAGGAACAGCTCTGACTACCTAGTTTCCGAATGCCGCTCTTGTTCGGAACAGCTCTGACTAGGTAGTTTCCGAATGTCCGACGTGTCTGGAACAGCTCTGACGGACACAACGACAAGCACATGTCCGAAAAACTCGCTTAGTGGATGCTGACTGCAGACCAGCTTGGTTTGTGCGGGAAAGGCTCGGGGTGAACGAAATGCCCAATATATTGAAGTGAGGAATTAAAGCAGCCATGAGCAGGACGTGACGATTCCCTCTGTGTGCCCAGTACCAGGGCGCTATGTGCCGGCCCTGCAATTATGGAAGCCACCCAGGATGGCGGAAAATGCTATGGACTGTCCCTGCCTTCATTTGAGGGATGACCGTGCAGTCTCCGACTCTTCCAACTTTACCAGCTGGGGAGGTGGACAGTACCACAAAAGTGAGAGTCTCCCAGGAATGCTAACCTGGTCAAAAATGCACGCTAAAAGTCGGATGTGTTGGCCTGAGGGTTTCGATCCAAGGGTGCCTAACTAGACACACCGCAATCACATCTGAAAAAACACTCCGGATGAACGCAAAGAAGAAGAAGATGCCTCATGTTGACTCAGATGTGTACAATGGGCATCAGATGCCTCATGTTGACTCAGATGTGTACAATGGGCATCAGATGCCTCATGTTGAATGAGATGTGTACAATGGGCATCAGATGCCTCATGTTGACTCAGATGTGTACAATGGGCATTAGGTGCCTCATGTTGACTCAGATGTGTACAATGGGCATCAGATGCCTCATGTTGACTCAGATGTGTACAATGGGCATCAGATGCCTCATGTTGACTCAGATGTGTACAATGGGCATCAGATGCCTCATGTTGACTCAGATGTGTACAATGGGCACCAGAAATTTCCCTGAGAAGGCAGGCAATGGGCAAGGGCGCTAGCCATCTCACTTATAATAGCATGACTAAGTATTTGTGAATGTACAACATCAGAGTAGTATCTGTCATAAGACTACGTTTGCCTTTAGAATAGCAATCCTTGGTGTAATCACACACTTACCACAGTAAAGATTGTTTCAGCTCTTTTTTTTATAACTCATAGAATTCATGCAAGGAATTATCTAAACACAGAATTCATGCAAGGAATTATCAAAACATAGATTTCATGCAAGGAATTATCTAAACAAAGAATCCATGCAAGGGAATATCTAAACACAAAATCCATGCAAGGAATTATCTAAACATAGAATTCATGCAAAGAATTATCTAAACACAGAATTCATGCAAGGAATTATCTTTACACAGAATTCATGCAAGAAATATCTAAACACAGAATTTATACAAGGAATCATCTTTACACAGAATTCACGCAAGGAATTATCTAAATACAGAATTTATGCAAGGAATTATCTAAACACAGAATTTGTGCAAGAAATTATCTAAACACAGAACTTGTGCAAGGAATTATCTAAACACAGAATTCATGCAAGGAATTATCTAACAAATAGTACATTAATTTCATACATCAACATTGGTTCTTACAACAATGATGTCTAATTCTCACAGAACATTTTTCACTATAAATTGTTCCCAGATATCAAATCAATACAAACCTTCAGAATGTAAAAATCGAGACCAAAATTTTCATCAATGAGGTAGAGGGTTCGCTTGGTGATGTTAATTGACATCCATCTGTCTAGGATCTCACTATATAAGACTCGTTTCATTAGCTCAGGGGTCCATACCTTAGGGTGTCTAAATATTAAAGAATAAACAAGGACCACTGTAAATATAAGAATGCAGTAGAAGTAGTGTAATGTGCCCTTGTATGTCACAACCAGCTTTAGCATATGGTTTGAGTCCCGGACAATTTGTAAACACGCCCCCAAAAAAAAATTCCTTGAGGTCTCACAGATGTGCTTTAATAGAATAATGTTGAAAACTCCTTGCATGGCCAAATTGAGTAATCTAAATGTTTTCTTCTTCTTCTTGTGTTGTTTGCAAGATAGGACAGAACCAACAATTCCTCAATCCCACCAAATCATACAAGATTGAACAAACTGAATAGATTACTCACTCATGCCCCCAAAAATTCCTTGAGGTCTCACAGATGTGCTTTTATAGAATAATGTTGAAAATTCTATCCACAGTCAAAATGAGTAATCTAAATGTTTTCTTCTTCTTGTGTTGTTTGCCAGATAGGACAGAACCAACAATCCTCAATCTCACCAAATCATACAATCTTGAACAACTGAATACAATAGATTTCTCAATCAATCAATGAGGCTCAGATAAGCAGACACAACAATCTAACCACTACAGTACCAGTGTTTTTTTAGGCCATTGCTTTAATTTTTCTAAATTGGTTCTCATATTGAAAAACCAATGAACAAGTCCTTCAAGAAACAAATGAAGATCGTAAACTGATTAGAGACATTAGACGTAGACAGTCACAATTTTTTGGGCATGTTATGAGA
The DNA here is from genome assembly GCA_014155875.1 of Cepaea nemoralis. Lineage (NCBI taxonomy): Eukaryota > Metazoa > Mollusca > Gastropoda > Stylommatophora > Helicidae > Cepaea > Cepaea nemoralis. The sequence goes on from JACEFZ010014396.1 coordinate 54,415, forward strand.
AGAAATGAATTGGAGAACTTAGTGACAACTGGCAAGATCGAAGGGAACAGACCAAGGGGAAGACCTAGAAGTAAATACCTGGATGGCTTGGCCACATGGCATGGTCGAGACATAAACACGGAGCTGATCCATGACTCTGGTGATCGAATGAGATGGCAAAACATGACCGCCCACGCTTACCAGCATGGCACATGATGGATGGATGGATGGATGAAAGATATGGTATATGGTTTCATTGCCTTGCCTGAAACCTGCCTGTGCTTTTTTGTAATTCATATTGTAACTTTCTTTCAAGCCTCTTCATGATGACCCACAAGGATTTTCTATCATGGCTTATTAGTGTGATAATATGACAGCTGGTGAAATTTAACATTTCCTTTATTTAGAAGAGGGATGTTGATTCTCTCCCCCCTCCCCTCTTCACTTTCAAGTGAATTGTCTGTGTTTTTGTCCTATTTTCAAACATTTCTCCACAGCACTCCTCCCATCTTGTTAATATATCTTCATTTTCTGTTAAAGAATTACCATGTTCTTAATGTACCACAAGTATTTGTTCTTTGTTGGTGGTCTAGATCTGCCTGTAAATGTTTAATTTCCTTGAACTTGTTCACCATCTTTTTCCTGGCAACAATATGAGCATGAAATAAGTACGCTTTCAGTAATCACAAATATTTACTTACGTAGGTATTGACTTCTGTATTTTGGGAACAATTCTTCTGAAATATCCAAAAATAATTCCTTCTCCTCCCCACAGACCAGTGTTGCACTCTTGGGGGTAGACAACTGGAATGGCAACATTGACAACAGGGATCCTAGAAGAGAAATGAAAGATGCAAACATCTGTAAGAAAGTTAAGTTAGTGTCAGATCCTTTACAGGATGTTGCAGTCAAACCCAGCATTTTCTGGCTGCTTGTGATTACCTGGCAAGTTTACGTTCAGTAATTTGCCACTGCTTTCTGAATGACCAGCACTCATAACATTACATGAAAACCAACACCAGGCAGCCTGCTTCCATATCACCCGCGGCTGTGTTTCGAACGTGATATGCGGGATTACAAATTACGTTCATAACCCCCTCACCACTGCGTTGGCTCACTTTCTAAGAAAACAGGTTTATAAACCAAATTATATAGATAACTTTAACTTAAAAATACTTTAGATTCTTGGATGTACAACATCTGCCAGTAAATTTTTAAAAACAAATTTCTATCTGGCAATATTATCAATGGATATTTTTCACAATGAAAAATATAATTGCACACTCTGTGCAGGATGGCCCAATCACACCCAGCCCTACTGGCAGTTTACGATTTACTAGGTAATTTTACATTCAGTAGTTTGTCATTGTTGTCTGAACGAAAAGTCAGCATTCAAGTCCAACTCACAAATGTGTGGAATAAACCCACTTTGTGACAGTGAGAAGAGAAAGTTTATGCATGTTAAACCTCTCAGCCATGACGACCTTATTTTTCACAGGTAACGGTTTGCAATTAAGCTCTACTCATTTCTGATCTCCTGGGTGGGGTGAGACCTGAAGCCTAGTTTTCTCTGATTATGGTGACAAATAGGAGGTGATATAATCAGTGGAAAAAAACAAACAACAACAACAACAAGAACAATCAAATCAGCGAAATGCTCATGGTTGTACAAGACAGTGTTCATAAGACAAGGTCAACATATTTTACAGAGGTAGCACATTGAGCAATAAAGAAACAATAAACAACAAGAGAATTAAGTAACTCTGTTTACATGCTGCTAGGATCATGGGATGAGAAGAGGGGCACTAGAGAACATCGTGACGATTGGAAAGGTCGAGGAGAACAGAGGCAGAGGCCGACCAAGAGGAATGATGCTGGATGGATTGAGGCGGTGGCATGGAGGAATATCAGCAGCAGCAGAGTTGATCCAGAACAACAAATACCAAGATATGTGGAGAGACATGAATGCCTATGCCAGCTGGCATGGAATTTGGTAATGATGATGATGATGATGAGGATCATCTTGTACAGGTTCTTTACAGAATGTAACCCAACACAGCCCGCACAGAAGATTCTCAATCCATTGCCAGTTTCCCTTCTTCATGCACTTTCATGCCAAAGGTCTTCAATGTCCTGTGTCTATCGTCATGCAGGTCAACCCTGGCCATCTTCTCCCAGCAAACATACCTTCCATCACGGCTCTCTCCAAGTCACTGTGCGTTTCACAAGGCCAAAGTATTTCAGTGTCCAAGACGCGATGCTGTCTATGAGCCAGTGTTCTTCCATTTTCAGATCTTACAGAATGTCCGTAGTTTTCTTATTCTTGGTTCAGGTTATTCTAAGAATGTTCCTGTAACTCCTAAGACTGGTAGTGTTAAAAGTTAATTGCATATCCATTTTTGTCTGCATATACTTTACAGGACATGGCAGCCAACCCCAACATGTTCTGGCTGTTTATGATGCCTTGGCAAATTTACGTTCAGTAGTTTGCCATGGCTTTAATGAATGACCGGCACTCGTACCTTTGTATGAGAACCAACGCAAGATGGTCTGCTTCCAAATCTCCCGCAGCTGTGTTTCGAACTTGGTATGTGGGAGTACATTCATAACCCCTTTGCCACGGAGCTGGTTTGGTAAGGTACATTGGGAAATATGATATCTAGATGAGATCAACTATTTTAACAATGAATGTTGACAGCAATGAATAATCTCCCACATGGTCTATCTCTTGCCAAGATGGTGCAGTCTAACATTCACTTTCTTGTCCATTTCTTGATGTTATTCTCCACAGACCAAGTCTCTCTGTAACGGGTATACGGTTTAGCACAAGTAGGCAACCATTGGGCCAGTAGTTGTTCACTGGGTGAAAGTCTGAGTTGTGGCATCTGGTATATTTCCCTCTCCATATATTTAGCTATCTGACATGCATGTGTATTGTTATGCAACCAATTTGAGTATTACTTTTTCCTAACTTGCCTGTCAAATCATTCTGAAAGCCACATCTATGGAGAGATATGGTTTTTGGTAGCTGCATATGTTTCTTCTTTATGCAAGGTTTGTTCAAGTTAATATATTTTGCTGTATCCATCATTTAACAACTGATGCTTTTTAGTATTCCAATGTATTATCTTTAATATGAAAACTATGGTATTTTCTCATGATTTGACAATTTAAAACAAAGTATTGTGACAAATTATTATGATCACTATTAATATTGTCAAGACTCTGATGATTGTGTGAGATGGCAAACAATGACCAACCATGCATATCGGAATGACACATGATAATGATCATCGTCACATGAGAGGTAATCAATCATACTTCTTCTTCTTCTTCTTCGTTCATCCGGATTTTTTTTTCCGGATGTGACTGCGTTGTGCCTGTTTACAGCAGAGCTGCGTTCTTGCGCCGTTAGGCCGACACATCCGACTTCTGCGGGCATTTGTTGACCGGGTTAACCTTCCCGGGGAATCAACCATACAGTAACTGAAAATGATAGTTAATGTGCATATTTTGACACACACACACACAGCAAAGCAGACAGAAACAGCTGTTACTTATTACGGATCACACCAGTAACAATATTCTATTAAAGATCACAACATGGAACAAATGCTGCCTCTCCCATGTATTTCTGCACAGACAACATTAACAATACGAAACAAAGACCCACTTTTCACCAGTATCTTCATCCACTCTGTATCGTCTAGGGTCAGGTCGCCAGTGAACAGGAATGGGGTCTCGAGTCATAAACTCTCTACATCGATCCTTGTAATGTTGAGGCAAAATCTTCTCATCTTCTCTGGACCATTTATACACATAAGGTGCAGCGCCTATGAGATGTAATGGACATTAAATATCCCCATTAGTAAAACTGACCATGCATCTCTATGTGGATGAAAAACTACTGGAGGATAAAGACTGGAAGAAAGCTACATGTGAATAAATCTCTAGCCCTGTACTTGAGATGGGTCATGAAAATATTCATCATCATCATCATGTGCCTTGCCAGCTGGCATGGGTATTCATGTCTCTACACAGATCTTGTTTCCTGATGCTCTGGATTAACTCTGTGATATTCTTCCCTGCGACCATCTCAGTTCATCCAGCATCATTTCTCCAGGTATAACTTTCCCTCTTCTCCCACTGATCTTTCCAGTTGTCACAATGTTTTCCAATGTGTCTTTTCACATTGTATGACCAAAGAACACTGATTGTCTCTGTCTTCCAGTTGTATATAATGTTTTACATTTATTAGCCTTTTCCAGGCAATCATTCTTAGTTACTATAGCAGTCCAGGGCATTCACAGAATTTGTCTCATGAACAAATATCTCAGCTACTTGCAAATTCTTCTTAATTTATTCAAACGGATTAAATGATTTACTGCCACACAGCAAAAAAGATTCTATGTAATGTTCCAGTACTCTTCTTTCTGACATTCAATGATTGTGACTTATTTTGACAATATCATCAACAAATAAAATTAATGTATAACTTAAGTCTACTAATATAATCAAATCACTACCCAACTGCATTGTAATGTGTATAAAAAAAAACATAGCTGATTAAGAAAGCAAAATTAAACACACATATTACTACTAAACAGATTAGCAATGATAATATTGCATATAAGAATCATTTTGTGTTGTTGAGTATTTTGCAAAAGAGAGAATGATCAGTTATCTCACTTTTTTCTGTTTTCTAATCCTTTAAAGCAATTTTTGCAGTACAGACATGCATGCTGTATAGTAATTAATTTGAGTTGAGCTAAGAACTGTGAGCTAAGAACTGATATCATTGCACTCAGGACATTCCCATATGTGCTCCATTCCCTCGTTCAACAGCCAGCAAAGAGTCAAACTACTAACTGTTCCCACCACTATCTCATTGAAAGTTCTTGTCTTCACTCTCAGTTTTGAGATTCTTCCAGAACCCCTGCCGACCTCCACAATATTCTTTCTACATACAGGTCCTCAATCTGTTCCCATGCCTTCTCCAACTAATCCCACAGGTGCTCAACCACTTCTTCCTTGTCCAAAGGTAGTCTACCACCAAGGGTGCATTCCCTGCCAGCCTGTTCATTCCTCTGCACTCCTGCATGGCCAGGACGAAAAATCCAAACAATTCTCACAATGTGACCTCTGAAGTAACCAAAAGAGCAACCTAGTAAGTTATTAGTAATAACATCAAATCTGACCTATCTGGAATCTGGTTTAAAGACGCATATTTTAAACACATCTCAGGAATGTTGTTGTTGTTAGTCAAATGATCAATGGTATGTTGTGAAGGGTTCAGTATATTCACTAGATGTTTCTAAGTGGATGTACTCTCATGCCTGTACAATTCACAACTAGTAGCTTATGACTATCTTCAGTTTGTTGGTCAACGCTTCCCTCTTCTCATGGAAACCATGAAAGGCACGGTTCATGGAAGAACAGGCAGGGGTTGTTCAACAAAAGGTGAACACAGGACAGTGAAGACATACTGGCAATGACAGGGTTGCTAGACATCCCGGTTGTTTAATGAAATAATTCGCTATCCTGAAAAATGCTTTTGGGACAAGCATTTGTCCTGGTTTTTCCTGTCAATTGAAATATTTAATTAAATAGAATTCTTGCTTAATTTTCAGTTGGTAGAATTGTTTAATTTGTGACAGAGATTAAGAGCACAATTGTCGAGCAAAAGCTACATTTTAGAAAATGAAAAATATTCATTGCAATAAGTCAAAATCATTGAAAGTCAGAGACAGAGTAATGGCTGGTTGTATAAAACCTGTTTTGTTTTATAGTAGTGAATTTTGAAACTTAACTGAACAAATCAGGAAGAGCTTGGAAGGAACAGAGATGTGGTTCCTAGAGACAGCTGTTGCAAAGACCTTGAACTGCCTGATTAACTAACTAACTAACAGTGATTGCCTGAAAGAGGTTATTAAAAGTAGAACACTATACACACCCGGAAAGGTTAACGTGGTCAACAAATGCCAGAAGAAGTCAGATATGATGGCTTAACGGCTGACAGATCTGCTGTAAACAGGCACAATGCAATCCATAAAATGTCCATAAAAACTCTCTGGATGAACGCAGAAGAACACTATATACAACTAAGTAAACATGACAAGCAATGTTCTCTGGTCATACAATGATAAGAGAGGCACAGGAAAAACGCTGCGATAACTGGAAAGATCAGTGGGAGAAGAGTGATAAATGATGCTGGACGGACTGAGACAGTGGCACGCAGTAATAGTAATATCATCAACAGAGTTGAGAAGAAAAATGAGTCAAAGGACACATATATGTGGAGACATAAACGAATACGTCAATTGGCAGGGTGCATGATGATAGTGAGAATATTAATTTGTTTTACACCTTTGATTCTAAGAAAAACATCCCGGTTTCTCAGTGACAAGATCTGGCAACCCGAGGCAATGAAAATGCATGTAGCAAAGAAACTTGAAAGGTTTTTTATTTCACGAGACTGATGACAGTGGCATTTTGTAAAAGTCCTACTGCATGGTGATCTCTAATTTGTGGTAGACAAAAATATCAGGCATTCTGCAACGTCTGGTATTTCATTGTGGTGTCTAGTTATAATATTAACAATTTCAGTTATATGCTTTTCTAAAATAATTGGGGAGTGGGCATGGAGATCAGTCATGTGCAGAAGAATTCCTGTACCTTGGTGTACCCATGCCTGCCTCTGATTGGATGTATTAGAAAAAAAAACTGCTCACATATCGGGGGAAACAACACTTTGCAGCTGTGGTCTATCTGCTAGGTTGCATGTGTTTGCCACCTAGAACTTTCATCTGTGTCCCACCATGCCAATTCATACATCTCTTTCAACCTCTCCTTGCAATACTCTGAACAGACAGGTAGACTTCTCCCCCCCCCCCCCCCCCACAGAGAGAGAGAGAGAGAGAGAGAGGAGAGAGAGAGAGAGAGAGAGAGAGAGAGAGAGAGAGAGACCGGGATGAGGAGACGAGAGAGAGAGAGAGAGAGAGAGAGAGAGAGAGAGGCAGTCAGAGATACAGACAAATAAACAACTGATATATAAACTGACAGACAGACAGCAGACAGACAGAGTCAGACACACGCATACATACACACACAGAGTCAACCAGACATACATATGCATATGGAAAGACAGACAGATAGTTTGTTAGACAGAGATTCAGATAGACATATATACAAACGGAAAGTCAGAAAAATAGACTGACAGAGAACAAGAAATCAGGCGGGCTGTCAGACGGACGGACAGACAGAGAGACATCCAGACAGGAAGGCATGTAGAGAGACATACAGACAGGTGGACATATAGAGAGGCATACAGACAGGCGGGCATATAGAGAGGCATACAGACAGGCGGGCATATAGAGAGGCATACAGACATCTCTCTCTCGCTCTCCTTCTCTATATCCCTCCCCCCATCTCTCTTTCTTGCCTTTATCACTTTTTTATGTCTTTCAACACATCTTTCTCATATCTCTGTCTCTCACACTATCTTCATTATCTATCTCTCTCCTCTCTCTTTTCAACCTGCTTCACATATACCAGGTTTTCTTGCACTTTATATGCGTAGCATTTCCTTGTTTATTTGTTAATTCATGCGGCCAGTCAGTCGAAAGCCTGGTGCGTGTATTGCCTAACGACCCTAATCATGTCTCTCTGAGGTGATGCATATTACTGTCAGCTTGGACCAGAATTATCAGGACAGAAATAGTAGGAAATAGGTCGGTAACGTAAACAAAGATGGATGCCTGTACACAGTAAGTGTACAGAAATGCAAGTTAACAATTCTTAAACTCGCCTGGGACAAAATTATTTGTATTGGGGATACCAATCTGGAAAATTATTCTTGATATTTAAACAGCCATACTTCAACTATATATAAAGTAATTAAGTATCGATACATAGCGCACTATGTATAAACAAAGTTTCTATTCATAGCGCACTATGTATAAACAAAGTGTCTATTCATAGCGCACTATGTATAAACAAAGTGTCTATTCATAGCGCACTATGTATAAACAAAGTGTCTATTCATAGCGCACTATGTATAAACAAAGTGTCTATTCATAGCGCACTATGTATAAACTCTCACAAAAAATAATTCTGCTGGGATGTTTCAACTTTGTAAATGGAAAGCCAAGATGGCGGCCAACATGAAAATCGATCAGACCAGCTCAAAACATTTAATTTGAACTACTAAAGTTAAAGAAAATACAAGTTTAAAGATCATTAATAATTTATTTGTATACTTTTACTATTTTTTTATCACTTAACATGACAGAACATATTACTGAAATCAATCAGTTTTCATATCCATCTATGATCTATGACCCGTTTGAGACAATCTCGCACGAACCAGAAATAAAGAGACACACTTAAGAGCTTTAAGAGTACATGATTCATGAGAAAATGTTAACCCAAGACACCTTCAGTCAAAAGTGAATATCTCCATTTAGAATTGACATACAGGCATCACTGAGGTGCCATTAGATTTGTTTTTCAAGGCCAATCTATCTGTGATGGTCTCATTAGTAAATACTCAATTTTAAACTCATAATTGTATCTGCTAATTATAGCATCTTCCTCCAACAATATCTTTCTTGTTTTTGATTTAAAACACCCTGTATTTACCCTTAGTTTTCTCATTGTGAGCTCACTGTGTCTGTGCATATTTTTTGTATCTTTAATAGAATTTAATACAATTTTCTTGCACTGCTCATTTAACCAACTTTCTTTTGCCTTCACACATTTATCTCTTATTTCTTTATTTATCCAATACTCTTATTTGTCATTTTTACTCTGTTTTCTTTTGTCCATCAACCTTAAGATTTCTTCAGTCTTCCACTTTTCTTAGCTTTTTGGTCAGCGTTTTCTTCTTGTAGATCACAACTCAACACAGTATTAATAACTCTGCTTAGAATTGATGTAACAGTCTTCTTCAGTGAGATACCGTTGCATTCGTCTTGTCAAGCTGTATCCAACTGTGATGGTTTCTTAAGTAAAAACCATACAGTATAATAATTAATAATATTTTACGTTTAAGGTTTTCTGACTTTTCCTTTCCCGTTAGACGTTTGAAAAGTATTGTTGAGATTGTGGCTTTGCCCTTGTCTGCTACTGTTGATATTTTTGCATCTTAAACTTTATATACAAATACACTTTTTCTCTACTATTTCTAACGAGTAAGACGTGTACTGAAAATCGAAAGTTATAACTGTAAACTTACGCCAATGGTTGATTATAGTTGATAATTTTGGTCAGTGTTTTCTTCTTGTAGATCACAACTCAACACAGTATTAATAACTCTGCTTAGAATTGATGTAACAGTCTTCTTCAGTGAGATACCGTTGCATTCGTCTTGTCAAGCTGTATCATCCAACTGTGATGGTTTCTTAAGTAAAAACCATACAGTATAATTAATAATTAATAATATTTTATTTATTTTACGTTTAAGGTTTTCTGACTTTTCCTTTCCCGTTAGACGTTTGAAAAGTATTGTTGAGATTGTGGCTTTGCCCTTGTCTGCTACTGTTGATATTTTTGCATCTTAAACTACAATTTTTCTCTACTATTTCTAACGAGTAAGACGTGTACTGAAAATCGAAAGTTATAACTGTAAACTTACGCCAATGGTTGATCCATGTTCCCTTTCGTGGTATGTCCCTTGAGGTCACTCTGAATCTGGCTCTCGAGTGTTTATCAAAATAAGTAACTTCGTTCAAAACCATGTCCTTAATCTGTTTTATGCTTGGCATGAAGTGTTTTATTTTTAACTTCTCCATGTTTAGAGCTCTGTTGAATAACCTCTAAAAATCACAGCAAATACGACTAAGGTGTCCTTTTGTTGAGTATCACGCATCTACCGAAGGCTGCTCAATGTTACGTTCACGCACAAGCAGTTGATGGAAGAATTGATATCCGGTAGAACTCTCCAGTGTTGAAAATCGTTTTTTTTTTTTCTTCTTTTCTTTCTCTTGTTCATCATTATCTCCGCTTAGTCCTTATACCTTGAGTGGTCAACTGCATGCTATTGATCAACAGGGGGGTACGGGGTGTCAGGCATTGGTAGCACCTTTGGTAAGAATGGCTCTCATGTCCTTTCAGGACCCATCCCCCACTGGTCCAAGTCTGACACTTAGCTCGTGCCTGTGGCTCCTAGTAGCTGTCAGCATGCGACAGCGGCCACCCCCCGGGCAACAGCTGTGAGAGGCTGGCTAAACCAGGCATGGGTATCCGATTTGGTGTCAAACCAAGAGGTAAACTAGGGTATGCCTACCCAGCATGTGAAGACAGGATTCGGCAGACTGCGCGGAAGAAATCATTCCTGATTCAACGGGCAAGACCGCGTTTACCTGCAAAGCGTTGTGGAACGTAATGTGCACGGCAAGGCACGTAGAGCGCCCTGGTCATCCACTGCACCTGTATTCGTCTCCAATCGTCTCGACTTGTCTTGCCACTGGACTCAGATGGACTCAGGCGAGAGAGTGAGGTCGACGAATTGCGCAACTCTTCCTCACTTTAATCCAAGTCATCGCGCAAGTCATTCTTCATCCAACGTCACATATCACCTTCAAGCCCTGTGGCGATGGGCGAGCGGCAAAGCGAGAGGCGTGGGTACGCTGGCAGCCGTAGTCGCAGACCTGCACACAGGCGGCTCAGGCCATATGGTCGTCTTCTACTGACCGGAGCAGCAGTGGGATTCGGCAGCCCCCTGAGCGACTGAGCAGCCCTCTATAGGAACACACTGCTCACCTCCATAGCATGGGGAAGGGGCTAGAAAAGGTGCCCTAAACATTGTCTGCTTCATCACTACCTAACCAGCTAGCTGGGCAGAGCATTTCAGCAAAATCTTAAATGCAACTTCCTTCTTCGATGATGAAACCATCAACTGCCTTCCTCAAGTTCCCACCAATGAGACACTTGATGACCTGCCAACCATAGTGGAAATAAACAAAGCCATCCAGCAACTCTCCAGCGGCAAGGCACCTGGTCCTGACTCCATCCCAGCAGAGATATACAAGGCAGGTGGGCCGGTCCTAACAGAGCAGCTTCACCAAGTCTTCACAAACATATGGATGAACGAGACCATGCCACAAGATTTTAAGGACGCGTCAATAGTCCACCTTTACAAACGTAAAGGAAACCGCCAATCCTGTGACAACCACCGAGGCATCTCCTTGCTTTCAATTGCAGGGAAGATACTCGCCAGAATTCTTCTCAATCGCCTCACAGCCCATCTCGATCAAGGTCTTCTTCCTGAGAGTCAATGTGGCTTCAGAAAAGAACGTGGAACTGTTGACATGATTTTCGCTGCAAGGCAGCTGCAAGAGAAATGTCAGGAACAGAACTGCGAAATGTTCTCCACTTTCATTGACCTTACCAAGGCTTTTGATACGGTCAGCAGAGAAGGACTGTGGAAGATTATGGCAAAATATGGCTGTCCACGAAAGTTTGTCCAAATAGTGCGGCTATTTCATGACGGCATGCAGGCAAGAGTACAGGATAATGGTGAACTGTCTGAACCCTTTCCTGTCACCAATGGAGTGAAGCAAGGATGTGTCCTGGCACCAACACTGTTCAGCCTCATGTTTTCAGTCATGTTGATGAATGCCTTCGAGAACGACGACATTAGAATAGACATCAACTACCGTATGGATGGAAAGTTATTCAATCTCAGAAGGCTGAAAGCTAAAACCAAAATTAACAGCGGCACCGTCAGAGAGCTCCTGTTTGCTGATGATTGCGCTCTATACGCCAACTCAGAGGCGGACATGCAACATAATGTTTCAGCTTTCTCACATGCCTGTGCCAACTTTGGGCTCAATATCAACTTGGAGAAGACTGTAGTTATGTACCAGCCAGCTCCAGGGAATAATCACACTGTGCCGAATATCAAAGTGAATGATCATAGACTAAGTGTTGTGGACAAATTCACCTATCTTGGCAGCACCGTGACACAAGCTGCCACAATCGATGACGAAGTGAATGCAAGAATTTCCAAGGCCAGTGCAGCCTTTGGCAGACTGTACAAGAATGTATGGGACAGAACTGGAATAAGCCTGCAAACAAAGCTAAAAGTATACAAAGCAGTTGTATTATCCACACTGCTATATGCTTGTGAAACCTGGACTGTTTATCAGCGACACGCTAGGAAATTAAACCACTTCCACACAGTCTGCCTAAGGAAGCTACTGAAGATTAAATGGCAAGACAAGATTCCAGACACTGAAGTCCTAGAAAGAGCATCCATGCCCAGTATCCACACTCTACTGATGAAGAATCAGATTCGCTGGGCTGGTCACTTGACTCGCATGCCAGATCACAGGCTCCCTAAACGAATTTTCTACAGTGAACTGCATTGTGGTAAACGCTCCCAAGGTGGCCAGAGGAAACGTTTTAAAGACACTCTGAAAATTTCACTGAATGCTTTTGGAATTCATCATCCCCTCTGCCGTGCGTCCACCTTGACGAGGTAGAGGGGCTTGAGCGTTCCAATGACCCCAAGAGCTATGCCGACGGTAGCACAGCTACTGGTAGGGTCACCCATGTCGGACAGGTCAAGGGAGAGGGACCAGACGAAGTGACGCACAAACCTGCTGCCTTGTAGGTAGACTGGGGACAGTCAAAGGCTAGGGAAAGCATCCCGAACAAATGCTTGTCGAAATCGGATGTACTGAGCCACAGGCTTGACAAAGAAGTGCAACGTAACTTTATCATTTCATGATGCCACAGATGAAAATTAATCGTTATGGTGCTAATCCCGTGAAGTCCCATCAGGCGGTGATAGTGCCGGGCCCCCTGCCTCGAGGGGGTCCACCCATGACTACTGGTGGTCACCTTCCCCTGTGCTGTGGAGTCAAGGCACATAGGAGTAGGTTAAGAGCTATTGACCAAACACCCCGGACACTCAACATACTACAATGGAATGCAGAAGGAGTTTATAACAAGAAAGCCTCCCTAACACAGCGTCTTCATAAAGATAGAATAGATGTGGCATGCATTCAAGAGACACACCTCAACGCCAATCGCACATTTTCAGTCGAGGGATATCAGGCCACACGTTTCGACCGCGAAGGACACAAAGGAGGAGTTGTAATACTTACACGAAATACAATACCTTGCAGCGAAGTATCTGTGATCTCTGACAACCAAACGGAAATTATAGGTGTTGATATAATGATAAAGGACGTGAAAATAAGAATTTACAATCTATATAGCCCGGCAGATAAGGATCTTACACTCTCAAACATGGAAATAACTGACACAAATTGCATTGTTGTCGGAGACTTTAATAGCCGTTCAGAAAGATGGGGATACCCAGATACTGACAAAAGAGGAGATGAAGTGGAGGACTGGGAAATAGACTCAAATCTCCATCTACTTAACAAAGCGGATGACACACCGAGCTTCTACTCCAGAAGATGGATTACCACTTCTACTCCAGACTTAGCTTGCTGCACAGGAGACATCCTCCACAAAATCGATCGCCATGTGCTGGACCAATTAGCAGGTAGTGACCACAGACCAATCAAGCTTGTAATAAATATGGAGTATGTTCCACAGGAGCAAAAGCCTTTGCCCCGTTGGAATTACAAACGAGCAGATTGGGACAGATTTGCCATACTAACAGACAAATATTGTGAAAACGTAAATACACGATATGGCAACATGAAGCAAATGGTGGAAAGTCTAAACAGAGCAATAATACAGGCGGCCACTGAGTCTATTCCAAGAGGAGCAAGGAAAAATTACAAACCATACTGGACTGAAGAACTACAATTTTTGGAGGACAAAGTTGAAGATGCTAGGAAGACCGCAGAGAGAGAACAAACAACTGAAGCGAACATCTCTCTCAAAGCCATCTCAGCAAAATATAAAAGAACAGTAAATCAAACAACAAGAGATTGTTGGAGGAAAAAAACAGAAAACCTGAATTTTGACAGGGATGGAAACAAACTATGGAAACTAGTGAAAGCCATGAACAATGAAGGACCTAGAAACAAACAAATAACAATTAAACAAGGAAATGCCTTGCTTACAGGAAAAAAGGCTGCAAATGCACTAATGGAACACTATGCAAATGCAAACCACATTGATATTACAGCCGAACAGAAGAAAGCAATCAAAGATAAACAGATACATCATACATATACAGAGACAGCAGCAGAATATATGATGGCAAATCTAACAATGGAAGAAATGGAACAGGCAATGAATACCCTAAAAAAGAAGACATCACCAGGAAAGGATGGAATCACAAATGAAATGCTAATAGGACTAGGCACTAAGGCAAAAAAGAAACTACTAGCAGTCCTAAATTACAGCTGGAAGAGGGGAATAGTCCCACAGGCATGGAAGGAAGCTATACTAATACCAGTCCCAAAGAAAGGAAAAGACCTGGAAGAACCAAATGGCTATCGACCTATCAGTCTTCTTAGCTGTGTAGGAAAATTAATGGAACGCATTATCAATGGCAGGCTAACATGGCATCTGGAAGAAAACCAACTCTTAACACCTCACCAAGCAGGATTCAGAAAGTACAGATCTACTGAAGATCAAATAACCTATATAGCTCAGGAAATAGAGGATGCCTTCCAAGAGAAAAAGCACACACTAGCAGTCTGGATAGATTTAGAAAAAGCATTTGATAAAGTATGGAAGGAAGGACTGAAAGTAAAACTGCAAAAAATGCATGTTTGCGGGAAAATGTACAAATGGATCAGCCACTACCTTGAGAACAGAACTGCCAGGACAAAAGTACAAGGACAAACCAGCAAAATGATGCTGTTGGAGCAAGGTGTCCCCCAAGGAGGAGTTCTTTCACCAACATTATTCCTAGCATATATAAACGACATCACGGAAAATTTTCCAGCCAGAGTACACACATCATCCTTTGCAGATGACCTAGCCATATGGACATCTGAAGAATATATTAGTACAGCTAACAGCAGAATACAGCAAGCCCTATTAGCGCTAGAGGACTGGTCAAAATCATGGCTAGTGAAGATAAGTGAGGAGAAAACAACATGCACAGTGTTCTCCCTCTCAACTAAAACTCAGCAACCTAAGCTGGTATTGAATGGAAAAATATTGCGCCATGAAGAAAATCCAAACTATCTAGGAGTCACCTTTGATCGTCGCCTGACATGGAAGACACAGGTTGAGAAAAATCGAACAAGAGCAAGGCAAAGAATGGCAATCATGAAAAAGCTTGCTGGTACAACATGGGGAGCAGATGAGAAAGTTCTCAAGAAGTTATATACTGGGCGGGTGAGGCCAGTACTGGAATATGGCATTGCAGCTTGGGCAACAGCAGCTAAGTCAAACTTTAACAAAATAAGTAGAGTCCAAAATCAAGGAATGCGAATCATAACTGGAAGCCTGAAGACAACGCCTATTAATGAATTAGAAAAGATCACTTGTTTACAACCAATGCAGGATAGAAGAGATAGCAGAGCCCAGCAACAAGCAGAAAAATTTAGAAGATTGACAGACCACCCTATGTACAACAGATTTAATGGTTTTGGAAAGGGAAGACTGAAGCGTAGCAACTTTGTAGAAACTGCAAAACGAAGGATTAGGTCAGATCCTATTCTTAACATATCAACAGTCAAGCCCATACACAATGCACACAAGTTCCCAGCTTGGAGACAGCAGCAACTGCCTGAGATGATAGAAAACATTCCTGGTATTGAGAAAAAGAACACTCAGCATGAAACCGAAAGAAGAGAAATAACCCTAAACTACATAAAAGAACATTACCCAAGCAGGAATTGGACCCATGCATATACAGATGGATCAGCCAAAAATTCAATAGAGAATGGAGGAGGAGGAATTCTCCTAAATTTAAAAAATGGAGCGAAAAAAACACATTCAATGGCAACTGGAAAATTTTCAAGTAACTTCAAAGCGGAGGTAGAGGCTCTGAAAACTGCAGCAGAAATGCTCCTGATGGAGGAAAATAAAGAGAAGCAAATAGCTATCTTCACAGATGCAAAGTCAGCTGTCTCAATACTGAAGAGCAATAACAGCACAGAACTAACTGACCTAAGAGCAGCACTCCATGGTCTATGCCAGAAATCCAAAAAAGTTGTAATACAGTGGATCCCATCACATTGCAGTATACCTGGAAACGAAGAGGCTGACAGACTGGCAAAAGAGGGCGGACGACTACCACAGCCTGACATAGACATAACCTATAATGAGGCAAAGAGGTTGATAAAAAGCACTTATAGAACCAAATGGGAATCAGAGCATCCAGGCCATCAGAAGGATGATGCATATTACAAACTCGACCGAAGAGAACAAGTAGCAATCTTCAGACTCCGCACAGGACATAACAGGCTGAAATACCACTTGTTCAATAAACTAAAGATAGGAGATACCGATGAATGTAATTGTAGAACTGGAAAAATGACAGCAAAACATTTGCTGCAGGATTGCCCAACGTATGCAGAACAGAGAAAGATATTTTGGCCCACACCTGCTTCATTTGAGGACAAGCTCTATGGAGATATCAACAAGCTAAAGTTGACCGCAGATTACTTTAACTATATACAGGTTGACATTTAAAGGTGCATGAAGACCCAGAGGCATGAAATGGAATATTGCTTGGATAGCAAATCCATTACGTGGAAAGTCCAAATCAAAAGCCCATTGTGTGGGCTTCATAAAAGGTGGAAAAGTGTCCTAGTGGCACGAAATGGAATATTGCTTGGATAGCAAATCCATTACGTGGAAAGTCCGAATCAAAAGCCCACTGTGTGGGCTTCATAAAAGGTGGAAAAGTGTCCTAGTGGCACGAAATGGAATATTGCTTGGATAGCAAATCCATTACGTGGAAAGTCTGAATCAAAAGCCCACTGTGTGGGCTTCATAAAAGGTGGAAAAGTGTCCTAGTGGCACGAAATGGAATATTGCTTGGCTAGCAAATCCATTACATGGAAAGTCCGAATCGAAAGCTCACTGTGTGGATGTCATCTGCAGACTGCATACTTCTGGTTTCCGGAAGAACAGCCTATGGTGAACGGAAGGCCCAATATACGGAAGTGAGGCTAAGCAGCCATGTGCAGGACGTGACGATTCCTTGGGTGAGCCCAGTACCAGAGCGCTATGTATCGGCTCTGCAAGTATGGAAGCCTCCTTGGATGGCGGGGAATGTCCATGGTCTGCCCCTGCCTTCCCTTGAGGGCTGACCAGGATCTTTGGCTGTTCTATATGGACCAGCTGGGATGGGGGATAACACCACAACAGTGAGAGTCAAACGTCCTAAGAAACCCCCGGGAAGGTTAACCCGGTCAACAAATGCCCGCAGAAGTCGGATGTGTCGGCCTAACGGCGCAAGAACGCAGCTCTGCTGTAAACAGGCACAACGCAATCACATCCGAAAAAAAACTCCGGATGAACGAAGAAGAAGAAGAAGAAGAATTCATCATGACACCTGGGAGGCTGCAGCCAGAGACCGAAATTCGTGGCGTACATCATTGCGCAAAGGTGCAGTCATATGTGAGGCAACCTGGACTGCAAGAGCTGTGAAGAAAAGGCAGGACAGAAAAACCACTGCAGGAAATCCTCCTCCAGAGACGTCAAGCATTCTTTGCCCACATTGTCAAAGAACATTTCGAGCCAAAATAGGCCTTATCAGCCATCTTAGAACCCACGGCTCCACACCTTCAACCCCACTGGATGAAATGAATGATCATCATCATTCTTGATGGACAAACAACATTGATCAACATTTGAACATGATACTTGGTGATGTGGAGGAGATAGTGACAACTTCAGAAATTAATGAGGAAACTTGTGAAGAGACATTTAAGTCAGTAAAACGGACAGTATCAACGTTGTTTGTGAGAGGCGATGGTGTGATTATAGATCACTATTTATGAGCATGGGGACAGCAACGTAATTTGAAATTTGACTTCACAATTTCTGCACTTCACATCAATCAATCAATCAATCAATCAGTCAATCAATCAAGTGCCATCTTCACGGTGAAGGTTGGCTGCAATTGATCTGTAACACTGTCTGTCTCTCGCCCTGACTGTACATTATGTCAGATTGCTGTTCGCCCATCTCTTGATGTTATCTCCCCAGTTGTATCATTGTCTACCTCTTGCCTCTTGCTCGCTTGCCTTCGGTCTTACCCTCTAGTATGGTTTTCATAAGAGTGTTATGTCTTTTAACGTGGCCTAAATATTTCACTTGCCTCGTTTTTATTTCTTTCAACTATCTTTTCATTTCTACTTTTTCTAAAACCTATGTATTTAATTGTTTTTGTTTAAATGAAATACCACATATTCTTCTGTATATCCACATCTCCATGGCCACTATTCGACTCTCCAATGGCTTGTTCATTGCACAGGCTTCCGCGCCAAATAGTAGTGTTGAATATACATTATCATCATCATCAAGTGCCGTGCCGACTGGCGTAGGCGTTGATGACTCTCCACAGATCTCGGTCTTTGGTTTTCTGGACCATCTCTGCCGTTGATATTCCCCCGTGCCACCTTCGCAATCCATCCAGCATCATTTCTCGTGGTCTGCCTCTGCCCCTCTTCCCCTCGATCTTTCCAACCATTTATGAATATACATAACATTTGACAATTCTCATTTTCAATGCGTTGTTAATCTCTCTAGATGTTAATACTGTCATGATGCTGAAAGCATGAAGCATTTTTGGTATTCCTTTTCTCACTTTGATTTCTATTTCGCTTCTGCCATCGTCTGTTATTACATGTCCCAGATAGGAGAAACTTGTTACTTGTTCTAGTATCTCCCCGTTTACTGTGATGTTCATTGATGACCTTTCATTTACACTGCTAATTATCATTGTTTTCGTTTTTGTTTTTTTTGCGTGGATATTATTGTCTAAGCCAATGGTTCTCAACCACTGGGGAAATTACCCCAAGGGGGGAATTTTAGGGTTCCCGTGGAGGGGAAGGGGGAATCAAGACTATACATTATTTGTTTGTTCGCATATCCTTTTACAGGACATCGCTGTCAACATCAGCATCTTTCAGCTGATTGTTGATTTCTTAGCAAGATTACGCTCAGTAGTTTGCCATTGCTTTCTGAGCGACCGGCTCACATATCCCGTAAGTTACCGACGCGGAGAGAACCGCTAACAATTCTCGCACACGTCACGTTACTCGCGAGAATATACGGGATTACGGAGAAAGTCATGTAATACCTAGACCAGGGAGACCGGCAGACCATAGATTGGCAGAATCAAAATGGCTTCAGGCACATCTTGGTTTTTTATTGAGCGTTATGTTCTATGCTGGTGTCGTGTATTAAGTGACAATTCTTTGGCGTTTTAACTGTTTGTTTATTGTAATATGATTAATTTGGTGTGTTAATAAAATATTGTGAATATTTTTTTTAAAATGATTTTATTTAAGTTTTAATATCCATCAGCATATTCATTTGCCACTAAATGTATAAAACCACACCATGCAATTAATTAATCTGTGCATGTAAAGGTTTTGTACAAATATGGAAAAAAATAAGAATTTTCAGTATTATAGGCGTGTTATTTTGAATGCACCTTTTGTTGCTGAAAATTTTGGAAAGGGGGGACATTCTTCTTTCGTTCGCTCGAAAATCTGGGATGGGGGGGGGGGGGGGGATGCCATTCTGACATATGGTGAAAGGATGCATGGGCAAAAAAAGGTTGAGAACCACTGGACTAAGCCCTATCCTGCACTATGCCTGTTTAATTGTTCCACTAGGGTTTGTAACTGTTGCTCGCTTTCTGCTAGTAACACAGTATCGTCAGTTGTATTATCATCCACACTGTCATATGCTTGTGAAACATTGACTGTTTATCAGCGAAATGCTAGGAAATTAAACCACTTCCACACAGTCTGCCTTAGGGAGCTATTGAAGATTAAATGGCAAGACAAGATCCCAGACACGAAGTTCTAGAAAGAGCGTCCATGCCCAGAATCCACACAATACTAATGAAACATCAGATTCGCTAGGTTGGCCACTTAACTCGTATGCCAGATCACAGTTTCCATAAACAAATTGTTTACGGCGAGCTGCGTTGTGGTAAACGCCCCCAAGGCGGCCAGAGGGAATGCTTTAAAGACACTCTGAAAATCTCAGTTTTTGGAATTCATCTTGACACCTGGGAGACTGCTGCTAAAGACCGTAATTCGTGGCGTACATCATTACATATGGGTGCAGTCACTTGTGAAGCAACAAGACTGCAAGAGCTGTAAAGAAAAAGCGGGAAAGAAAAACCACTGCAGGAGATCCTCCTCCTGGAACGTCAAGCATTCTTTATCCACATTGTCAAAGAACATTTCGAGCCACAATAGGCCTTATCAGCTATCTTAGAACTCACGGCTCCATACTTTCAACCCCACTGGATGAAATGAGTGGTCATCATAATTCTTGATGGAAAAAATAACACATCGTCAGAATACCTAATGTTGTTTATGATTCTTCCATTTATGTTGTCCAGGCAGTTCGACTCGTTTAAAAATTCTTTCTGTGTATAGGCTGAAGAGGCTTGGGGACAACACGCATCCCTGCCGTATTCCTCATTTTTATCTCTATGGGTGCAACCATTCCTTCATGTCAACTCTGCCCACGTGATGCATTTCTCTGTGTATTAATTAACAGGTGTAGTATCAAACACAAAGTAGGTTTGAATCTACACAAACATGGATGATGAGAAATGGAAAGTATGGATGTGGCTCAGTTATGACTTAAATGTTTTTAATATGGTAGCAGACTTGTTGTATTATATCAAAAATTAAAGAGGGTTGCTTAGAGAAAACTACTGTATATAAGCCCATGGCAGATATGGACAGTCGCTTAGGACAATAATTAATTTCATGGCACGTTATCAGTTAATGTATATTCTGGAATGTTGTTTGCTTTCTTTCTGTGAGTAATTTTGCTCAAGATTTCATCGACTACCCACAATTGCTTTTTCTTATTTTCCTTCACTGGTAAGTAGGTATGTGCTGTTGGTGTGCTAGGGTTTACATATTCAGTTTTCTTTAATATTAATTTTCTCCTCAGGATTTTCATGTCAATATTATTCCACGCTTTCAGCGATTAGCATATTTTATTTATTTTTTTAAAATTTTACTTCGACCAGGTATAGTTGACTTGTGTCTGGTTGTTTTGATGCTGATTTGTCTATTTGAGGCGCCCTCGACATCCTTATTCCTACGGTTTTAGCTGTTATTTGTAATTTTAAAACTACAGAATTGTGATCAGAGTTGATATCAGCACCAGAGTATGTTTTGGCATTTAAACATTGTTTTTAAATCTAATTCCAATCATGATCTTGTTAATTTGGTTTCTCGTTCTGTCTCCAGGCCTTTTCCCACGTATACAGTTTCCTAGATTTGTGTTAAAAAAGTGTTACAAACAATAAGATGGTTTCTTTATATTGTGCCTGGGGTTTCCACAAGCTGAGAAATCTGCACGAGTAGACATCAATTTCTTGACCAAATACATAAATTTCCACTTTGTTGTGGCTGTAGTGTGATTTTATAACAAACAACATGCCTAAAAACAAAGGAAAGGGAGGGGAAAATCGAATGAAGGGTAACAATGAGTGTAGTGAAATACTGAAGAGTTAATGATTCCCAGATGGACGACTGCATACACCGACTACCCAGGTAGGAGAAGGGTTAACAAAGGAGAGACAAGGCGCATGTGTTTATAGGTCAAGACACAGAAGGGGCCGGCTAACCGCGCAGGTAAAACGGTCGAGTGGAAAGATTGGTTTGGGACAAAGGCCGACAGTATTATGGGACAAGCATATTGCAGTATGGATGGGAAACGGTCCCGAGTGGTAATTTTCCACTAATCAATGATAATGCAGTCTGGATGTGAGGTGTCCAGCAATGTCAAGGACTATGCGGCATAAATGACCGATATAAAGAGGGTCAATTCTTTGTGTAAAGTTAGTGTGTGTTCCAAACTGACCTGAAGGAGATATGTTCTTGAGTGGGAATAGAAATACACGTCCCTAATGATGGAAAGAGGGGATAATAGTGTGTTATTCGCTAAGTGTTTTTTCGATTCCAGGAACATAGATGCCTAAATAAGGTTCCACTCTCCTAGTGAAAGCAGAGAAGAGATGAAGAGGAATACCCTTGAACAAATAAAGTACTTACATGGAACCAAACAGAATAGGAACATATTTACGATGAAGAAAGAAATAAGTTAAATAAAATACAGAACACTGTATGCTCAACCGAATATACCACGAAGGCCCTGAAAGGGAAGAGAGGTTAACCTGTGGCAAGCAGGGATACTTAAAACTACATACATCTTATATGTATAATGAAGAAAGAATAGACAAGTAAGAACAGTGCTATTACTAAAAGACTATAAGAAGAACTGTGACAATGTGGTGGTTTTTTCGATGATGGATACTTACCGTCATGAAACAGATTCAGGTGCATTCATAAACTTACGGGACTTTTATTACGGTACCTTGACTCTGTGGTGAACAGTTTTTTGTGTCAAACAATCACGGATTTACCATTAGATGCAAGCATACGGATCATCCGGGTGAGCTCTGTCCTGTTTGATGTGCTGTCCTGTGATCTTGAAGAATGAAAGGGCGAGAAGCAACCACGCTGATAGACATTCAGAGTTCATAACTGGCAACCACACTAGAAGAACATACCAACTACATAGACAATATCCATACATACACCAGACATAGTTTTTTATTAATAAATCGTTTATCTTATCGTTGAAAGGAACTGTTGTCGGAGTATGTGTTGAGGGAATAATAGAGAGAGTGAAAGAAATAGATATATGGAAGGGAAGACAGAAGAGAGGAGTGTAGACCAAAGTCAGTCAATAATCCCAACAGATAATCAGTTTAAAGATGTGCTTGTTGAGTCCAGTCTTCTCTCGGGATTTTAACAGGACAATGAGAACGAAAATGAGAAGTGTGAGTTCATCTTCAAAGAAGAGTGACAGGAATATGGACAGATGACTAAGATGTTAGGAAACGGGCGTCTAGAAGCCATGTGCTTTGACGGAGTCAAGAGATCGTGTCACATTCGAGGCAAATTGCGCAAAAAGGTGTGGATCAACGGTGGAGACATCATATTGCTGGACCTGAGGGACTACCAAGACACAAAAGCTGACGTCATCTTGAAGCACACAGCTGATGAAGCTCGTAACTTAAAGGCTTACGCCGAACTGCCGGATTCAGCCAAAATAAATGAAAATACCTTTGAGGGTGAAATTGATGAAAACATCACCTTCGATGGCTTTGACGATGACGACGATGATGAGATTTAGCTCATTTAGCAGGATCCGGGGAGCCAACGATCACCTTGCAGTGGGTCCGTACACTTTACAATTTCTGGGTGACTGTTTTTAATTCCTTGAGATGTTCCCGTTTTCAAAATCTGGAGTGCGTTGGCTTGGATTTCTCGTTTGGTTGATAGCTATTCTGATAATTGATATTTATTTTTGGTGTATGAGTTTTCTTAACCTGTTTTGGCAGTTTCCCCACAACCCTCGGTTGACTTTGTGGGGTATAGCCTACCGTTTGGTCTTCACAGATCTGACTGTCATTTAAGTTGTTTGTAAAATATGCCTAAAATGTGTCTTTGTGGGGTTGTTTTCTGTTTCTCTAATGAAAACGTGGTTATAGTTTGAAGGAGTTACACAGACTATTGCATATAAATAAAGTTATTTAAGGAACCCTTAAAAAAAAAAAAAACTGTATCAGCCGATCTCCTCTGTCGTTTTCGGTTCCCATACCATATTAGTTATTACCATACTATATACTTATATTTCATTTTTCCAACCTTTGGGTTCATGTCTCCCATGACAATTAGGACTTCTGACGATTTTACAACTTTCAGTGTTTGTTGAAGGTCTTCATAGTATTCTTCTAACGGTTCATTACTATAATCAGTTGTTGGATCATTCGTCTGTAGAATTACTATGTCGAAAGTTCTTGCCTTAATTTTTAGTAGTATCATGTTATCTTTATGATCCCAGAAACCACTAATATTTTTCTCTAAATAGTCTTTTTACTATAATTCCTTCTCACCTCTTAAGGATGATCTCCTCCCGAGTTAATTAATAAATAAAGCATCGTCTCTCCTTATATAACTAGCGACTGTTAATCTTGTTTCTGATATACCTAAATATCTATATTCATATTTTTTGCTTACGAAATCAGGTTGTCAAATTTCCCTGCCCAATACAGGGTGCGCACGTTCCACGTACCAATTCTCAGGCTTCGCCTTCTACTTTTCAGGTAGTTATTGTCAGAATGCACCCTTTCAAAAGAATTTTAGATGCATTCATCATTATTCACTGCCTTATTAAATATAGTAATTGTCTCTTCCCTGGGCATATTTACAACATGCTAATCTCCAGGGGTCAAAGAATTACCTGTATCGCTATCTTTCCTTTTGTTGTAGTCTCATTGCTGTCTTTGAGATACTGTGTGATGAGGTCCCAATTTCTTCCATGATGGCCAGCCATGTTCACTACTACTGCGTACTGAACACGCCTCACGTGTGCCACACACTCTGCTGTTTCGCTTTCGAAGCCGTTGATCTATGTAGATTCATCCGCCTTGTTCACCATCTCAGTCTTGTGTGTACTAGGAATGGTCATTTCCAGTTTATTAGGATATTACCCCTACTTCATTCATGTAGTTTAGCCAGTCAACCAAGACTTTATTGCTCGTGGTGTGGCCACTGCCGTACACAAGCGGTATTCGTGGAACCATGCATACATCAGCTGGGTAAAGAGATAGGGAACCAAATAGAATCCTAGTCTATCCTTTGGGATATAGCTGCCACTCACCGTGAGGTACTATCCCTCTCTCTTTACCCTGTCACCACACGTCACATCAGGCCCATCTATTGTTTTATTAAGCTTTTGATGTACATTCATCATTGACAATAAACATTTCACTGAGAAAAAAAAATGTGCGGTGTCGAGATGAAGTATAAACAGCGAGAGAGTGCCCTTATACGGGGTTCATTTATCGAGATTCCTATGATCTCTGTTATTCCCTCTGTCCTCCTTGTAGAGTGCTTTTTGAAAAGTATCTTCTGATATGTTTTTGTTCTTTAGTATTAGTGCCATTTGTCCAATGAGTTGGTTTGTCTTATTGCATCAATTTTCGATTTGGTCTTCTGATTTGCCATTTGATGATATTATACTTCCTTAAGTACTATCAATTGCTATCATACTATTGCTATCAATCTCAAACCTGGACTTTATCCAAATTACACCTTCGCAAAATCAACACATGCGAAATGAGATGCCTGAGGAGAGCTGCCAAATTAACAATCCGAGACCGAGTAAGAAATGCTTCTATCAGACAGACTGGGATCAACACCTTGTGCCACATTTATTGAAAGACAGAAGATCAAGTGGTTTGGCCATGTCGTTAGAATGCAACATCAGCAACTACCATCACTGGCCTTACATCAAAGATCATCTGCGACGAGACCACGAGGACGTCCAAGAAGAAAATGGATTGACGACATCAGAGACATTGTACAACCACACGGAATGACACTATCCAGTGCCGTCCACCGGGCGCTGGAACGCAAATTATTCCTCCCCAAGACGCTTGACGGCAGAAGTGGAAGATGATGATGATGATGATGATGATGAAGTACTTGAAGCTCTTTACTTGTTTCAGGGGGTGTTCTGTTAGATGAATCTTTGTTGTAATTCTGCTTATGATTTTGCTATTTGTACTTGATCGTCCGCATATATTAGTTCTTTAATGGTTTAATTTGCCGTTGGTTCTTCGTTCAGGTACTGTCCGTCCATCACGAGGTGTCGCAACGGTCTCTGTTTGCCTTGTTTCTTTACATATGCTGTCTATATAGGATGAACAAGAGAGGGGCAGGACACGACCATGTCGTATTCCGGATCTTATGGTGAAGGCTCTCCCTTCTCTCTCTCTCTCTCTCTCTCTCTCTCTCTCTCTCTCTCTCTCTCTCTCTCTCTCTCACACACACACACACACATATAAATCATCATCGTCATCAACAAGTGCCATGCCACCTGGCGTAGGTGTTCACAACTCGATACAAATCTCGGTTGTCAAATTAAGCTCTGAATTTGAGGAATGCAGTAGTAAGAGATAAAACTTCTCCTATCAGTGATAGAATTCTAACAACTTCGGGAAACTGAATCACTCTACTTTGATCAGTACGGCCTTTCGCGAGGGTATTTTGATCGCCGTTGTCAAGGCTTTCACGGTGGAAGACTAGATCAAGTTGACCTCCCCACTGTATTGTGTTCTGGATTTGATCTGGGCCAAGACACAGCTGACGCAACAAGCTATAGTAGTGATTAAAATACAACTTATAGTTTATCGACGCGACATAATGTTGAAAGTGTGTCTTAGCTTTCATTATTGAAAGAACAGCCATCTGGACCTTTCGTTACAGCTCGCTTCTTCACATTTCCCGTGGAAATGTTAATGCTGTGACATATCGAGCTGAGGTTCTGGATGCATTGTCATTGGTTGCTCCTGCGTTCACAGATAATCCAAAATTGCAGCTTCTCTAACAGGATAATGCATGTGCGCAAACGGCAGGCATTACGCCGTAATATTAATATTTACAGCAGCAGAACATTGTGACGATTGATTGGCCTGCCCTATCTCCATAGAACATCAGTGCGACGAGTTTGATGCAGTCTACAGGCAAGGTTCTTCGGCTAATCTGCAACAGCTCGAAGCTGCTCTTACACGTGAATGGGACTTGATTCCCCGGAATTTCCTGCATAGACTTGTGCGTTCCATTAGGAGCCGCTGCCAAGCTTGTTTGCAAGTACACAGTGGAGATACCAGATACTGTTGATAGTGTGACTGAATTTTGTTATTGTTTGATTTTTGTGGTTTTCTCCCTTGCCTGCACAGAATGCAATGCATTTAATAACAATCAAATGTACACATTAATGACCAGTATGGATTCATAGGAAAATGAATATTGAATCAAAACATGTAAACTTATAAACACTTATATTTATACTTCACACTCTGTTCCTGGATTATATAGGTGATGCGTTTTAATGTGCTTCAGTATATCTTAGAAAGCGAGCAAGAGTTACAAAACCTATTGGAACAAGTAAACAGGTATAATGCAGACTGTGGCTTAGATATTAACATCCTAAACACGAAAACTATCTCCTATCTTAGACATGTAATAACATATGATGGCAGAAATGAAATAGAAATCGAAAAGAGAATAGAAATACCCAAAAATGCTCTCAGCAGCATGAAATCAGCATTAACATCTAGAGAGATTACCAACGCATTAAAAACGAGAATTGTCAAATGTTACGTATATTCAACACTATTGTATTGCGCGGAAGCCTGGACATTGAAAGAGCAACTAGAAAGTCGAATAGATGCCCTGGAGATGTGGGTATACAGAAGAATATGTCCATATGTCATGGAAACAGAAACAATCAAATACAGAGATTCTAGAAAAACTGGGGATGAAAGAGAGTTGATGAAAGAAATAAAAAAAGAGGCAATTGAAAAGTTCGGCCACGCTTAAAGAACAACACTCTTATAAAAACCATACTGGAGGGCAAGGTTGGGGGAAAGCGAGCAAGAGGTAGACAACGATACAAGTGGGAAGATAATAAATAATATCAAGAGATGGATGAACATCAGTCTGACAGAATGGACAGTCAAGGCGAGAGACAGACAGTGTTGGAGATCCATAGCAGCCAACCTTCATTGTGGAGACGGCACCTGATTGATTGATTGATATCCCAACCTAGAGCCATCCTAAAACCCCACTGTATCACCCTTTTTATTCAATATATTGTAATGCCTTTCACTATATCTGATGTCTCCTGGGCATTGGGTTGGAGACGTCTTTTAACAATGACATACCCACAACCCGTGGTGGACATTATGAACGTGGTGAACTTTACCAACTGAGACCTCATCCCACTCAGTTCGTGCTGTGTTGAATCATGGTTAGGTTGCATCCTAACACATTACTCAGTAGATGTGAAGCTTCAGCATCGGTCTTACACACACCGCTGCTTTCTGAACTTGGAGACAGTCAGGAGATCTCTTTAGCGCAGTCCTCACGGAGCTGAAACATCGGTACCACGCCGGGAGAAGAGTCCCAACACCAGCCTCATTTCAAATAATGCAAAGCACGTATCTGAGCTCAGACCTGAACGTTGGTGCATTGGACTGAACAGTTAGAACTGAGTCTTTGGAGGATTCGCAACCAACCAAATGTACATGACTTTTGTCTCTGCTGTAGGTTACACAATGGGATTCTAATGGGGCATTATGCGCAATACAAGAATCCTAATGTCTCTGGTCTTAGCCTCGTATGCTCAAGCTTACCTGACTTTCTCGTACTGGACCCTGGTATTCACAGCAATCCAGTGGAAGATTGTGGTTTTTATGCTGAGCATAAGAAACTGGATGGGACAACCGACGAAGTAAAGACAAAATCATTTACTCCCAGCAAATGGGGTAGGGATGAGTCTGCTCTCTCTTTGAACTGATTCAGTGCCAAACAATAAGAAGGTTTGGACCAAGCATGGTACACAATGAAATGAACAAGTATTATAATGTAAATTTCCCTTCATTGACCAATGAAATTGCCAAATATAACATGAAAACAAAACAAATAATACGTTTGATCCTAGTGTGGCGATATATCGCCCTTCTGTCCAAATGGGGGATCCCATTTTGCGATATATTATTCTGCGGCACTGAATGAGTTAAAGAGATCCTGAAGCTGATGATATTGGACCAGAAGGTGGAATACAAACCACAGTATAACGCATCTATTGTCATTAAATGGATACTGTCAGATAAAGAAAGCAAATATTGCAGCTAGCCGTATGGAAAGAAAATACTGGTCTATTGAAACGGGGGGGGGGGGGGGGGGGGGGGGGGAAGAGAGCTAGTACTTATGAATTCTGTATATACAGTCTTGCATCCCATTAATAAATAAAACAAGAAACAAAATGAATTATACACTTTATAATTTTATTAATTCAAAAAATATAATCAATTCATTACATCACTCTCATAGAGTGTGTCAGATGCTCACTCTTCAAGTTTCCTACACCATGAAATTATACATGAAGTAAAGCACGGATGGACAGAAGTGTCACATCACACTGTCTTAGAAATAATCTTATCGTAGTAACATAATATGTGTTTCATTACACTTCCTCCACCAACATCATCATCATAAACATCTATCAACATTATACTCTTCAAGTAGCTTGAGACCTTCATTGTAGTTGGCTACCTCTGAAAATGCGTTTTTCCACTGTGATAATGTTGGATGCAATTTGTTTCTGTGATAATAGTTGTCATCTTCTTCTATGATGTTTGATGCAGTTAGTTTTCTGTGATAATAGTTGCCTTCTCCTGCTGTGATAATGTTTGTTGCAGTTTGTTTCTGTGATAATAGTTGCCTTCTCGTGCTGTGATGTTTGTTGCAGTTTGTCCTGTGATAATAGTAGCCTTTTCCTGCTGTGATAATGTTTGTTGCAGTTTGTTTCCTATGATAATAGTTGCCTTTTCCTGATGTGGTATTGTTTGTTGCAGTTTGTTTCCTATGATAATAGTTGCCTTTTCCTGCTGTAACATTGTTTGTTGCCGTTTATTTTCCTTTGATAAAAATGGTCTTTTCCTACTGACACTGGTATTCATATGAAATTTGTATATTATGCAAAAGGCCATGTAGTTTTTGACATTTAACTAAATGTTAGTGTCTTTGAAATTAATATTGATTTCTTATAGTGCCCCAATTTTTATCTCTTATGCAACATGTTAATAATGTCCTGCATACAAAGTGAGCTGTTCAGATCATAATAAAAAAGCACCCACAAGGAAACATACTCATGTGAATGCTCACATGCACACACAAAGTGTGTTTTTCATGTGCGAATTAAACAATATACAACAAGAAGTGAGAACAAGAAAATGAATATGTGTTAGTTCAAATATCAACAAACAAAAATGGAGATTTGACTGAAAAAATGCAGAAATCACAGAGTGTCACATCATCATCATATTTCAAATTTTGACAATACAGTCTTATAATGATTCAGTTGTGAAGGTTTCTTCTTTTGTGCCAGTTGTTGAAAGTTATACAATCTCAAACTCCAGACTTGAGTGTTAAAAAACTGGAGCCTTATAAAGATGCTAATAGTTGTACTGCTGGCTCCACAGCGAAGGAGCTGCAGAAGCAGTTCGTGATCCCACACACCCACGCTCAAAACACAGCTACGCGCGATTTGGTAGCAGACAGTGTTGTTGTTTTTTACGAAATGGTATGGGTGCCGGTCATTCAGAAAGCAATGGCAAACTACTGAACGTAAACTTGCCAAGAGATCACAACAGCAAAAAATGCTGATGTTGACTGCAACGTCCTGTAAAGGATATACAACTAACTTTTTAAATTGTACCAAAGAGTCAAGTATTTCAAGATAATTAGAACGACCATTTGTCTGCTGTCTTGTGTATTCTCTGTTATTTTATTTTTAAGGGATTGCGAATCCCGAGAGCAAGACCCGCCCCATGAGGTTCCACATCCCTGTGTCAGTGTGATGACCGCCTCTACTGGTGGCCCTGGCCAGATTCAGTACAGATGATTACACTTTGATCTTAGCCAAAAGGTTACACAACTAATATAACTGAAATATAAGATACCCTATTATTTTTCTATCTGAAGCTGAAACATACTTAAAAAAAAAAAAGAAGAAGCAGAGGTCTAACTGGAAAAAAACAAGCAAAAAAAAAAAAAAAACTGAACAGAACGATCTTTAAAGTATTTAACTTGTTACTGTGGTAGTCAGGTATTTTTGATGTTCTGTATTTCTTTAAAAAAAATAATGTAGTTGCATGTCCTTCACAGGATGTAGCAGTCAACCCCAGCATTTTGGCTGTTCATGATTCCTGGGTAAGTTTTACATTGATAAGTTTGCCATTGCTTTCTAAATGATCGACACCTATACCTTTTCTGAAAAAAACCAGCAACGTAGTGTTTTGAACCTGGGTATATGGGATTATGAATCGCGTCTGTAACTCCTTCACCACAGGAATATAATAATAGCAAATGATTTACTATTTTATTTTCAAGCATGATGTATAATAGATTCTTAGCCTTGAATGCCATCCATGGCTTAATGTGTTTGCTGACTGTTTATATTTGGTCAGAGATTCTAAAGAAAAGTGAGTTTCCCCATGACCACTTCCACTGTGCATTTAATTTCATTGAAAGTACTGCATTCTACCTCTGAAGTAGGAGTGGGTTCGCCTGATGATTAGGGACACTGGTAATAGGAAAGCTAATCCACATGCAAAAGTCAGTCCAGTGCACTAGAAGTAGCAGCACGTGTGTGGACTACACTTTGAGTTCAAAGCAAGCAAATGAACAACAAAAAAACTGCAGTGCATTCTTGACTTTGTTCATAGTGGTTATTTCCCTTGATATAGTTTAGTCTAGTCTAGTCGTTTAGTTTAGTCGTCGGATCAACATCACGGCACGCGGTTTAACCCATAAGTGCTCCGTTTTCCTCCTAACTCAAACCTGAGTCTGGAGAAACCCAGCTCAATGCACGAACTCCGTTGCATCGGAGAGGATCCTGAAATACTTTGGGTAGATTTTTAACTCGAAATTTTACCCGGGCAGCGCCGTTAGGCTACTCTTTTTCGATTTCCAATCTGCCAAGGGATTTTTTACGTGCGCAACAATACACACGGGCGTACGATCTCACTACCCAGGGACTAGGGGAAATTTTATTACAGGAAGTCCATGTGGATTTTTTAAATAAATCCCAGTCCTCACCGGGGCCTGAACCCGGGACCTCCAACACTCGAGGCGGACACCATACCTTGAGACCACTCAGCCCCCGTGTTTCCCTCTATATGCTACAGAATAGTTCGTAGATTGTGCAACAAACACACACTGACATTTCTATAAACTCTGAACTTGGAAGAGAACTGGCTCATAGTCAGTATCATATTAATTATTATGGACACTGAAATACTGCTGTGACCATATTAAATGCTACAGAGGTTTGGAAAACATTTATGGAAGGCAGGATTCCATTGTAAAATGATCAGCACGAAGATGAATAAAGAACCCTGCAGATGTCTTGGGCATGAAAATGCATTTGGCAGGAGAGCTGGCAAAAGATCAAGAATCGTTTCAGTGGGTCTTAATGAGAGCAACGATCTACATAGGACTTGCTCCATAATGATGGTGTTTTCTCCTGTATGTCTGATGTGAACCGTTCTGGGCTTGAAAGAGCTAGACTAGTCAGTGTCAGGGAACAGTGTCAGTGAGTGGTCAGGTGTTTCTACTGTCATGTAGAAAACTGTTCACATCTATTGTTCTCTACAATTATCATGAAAACAATGGTTTTACACTAATGAAAAACATATTCACAAGAAAGCTGTTGATTGCAGTGAGAAAAATAGTGCAGACAACTGTATAGACTACATAGCACTTGTTTTCTCACAACTGAATTCTTTTTGTTTTTTGAGTATGTCAATGTTTTTTGTTGCGTTTGCTCACTTTGATCTCAAGTGTAGTCCATACACGTGCTAATACTAGTGCACTGGACCGATTTTTGCATTTGGATCAGCTTTGCCTATTACTACTGTTGCCTCACCATCATTCGAGGATGAGAAGTCAACATTTTAGTCCAACTGACCAGTGTAGGGGTTGAACCCGCTATCTCAGCATCAGCACACTGAATGTATAAAAACGAGCATTCTTATCCATTCAGTTCAGACATGCTGAACTCATGTGAATTGTAGCAGAGCTGTTTTGTTTATTTCTTTCAACATTATCAGGATTTTTGTCTGTTATCACACTGTTAATGAACAGGTGCAGGTGACAGATGACTCTACAGTTGGAATTTGCAGGGAAACTTTCTTTAGAATTCATAAAAGATTCCAGACAAGGTATTTTATCTTTGCATCTCTTACCTTGTTTACAAATTTGTTTTATTTCAATCTCATATTATAGTTATGACACAAGGACACAAAAGTTGCTCTGTTGTCTGCAACGATTCAAAATATTTAGTAAAACAGATAGGTAAATAATGAAATAAGCACTGACTGGAATGGGTAAACAGTTAAAGGATTATGTCCCACAAATTACTTAGAAAACATATGTTTCAAACATATTAACTGATTCAGTGCCAAACAAAATGTAGGTCTGGATCTAAGATGGTACACAATCAAATGCAATATAATATTATATTATTAATAATTATATATTATTAATAATGTAAATTTCCGTTCACTGGGCTTTAAAATCATGGAAGATATCACAAAACAAAACAAAAAACATGATGACTCTTGTATGGTGATTTATCATCCTTCTGTCTAAATGGGAGGTCCATCGGCACTGAATCAGTTAATAATTAAAGTAATGTTATGATAATGACATTTGCTTCACACACAGTTAGTACATAAAACATGGTACAAATGTGCACTGATGTTAAAGCTGAATTCACAAATAAATGCATGTTAAGGCACAATATTCACAGAATTCAATGATAAAGTTTCATTGTCAGTTCAAATATAGTAAAAAGTATTCACAAAATACATAAAATGGCACAGTGAACATTGATTGATTATTTTATTTTAGGACTAAAACACACTTTGTGGAGCAAAAATAAAAAGTAGCAGTAGTATCTGACTATAAACAAACAGACAAAAAAAGCGTAAACGTCTCTTCGTACATATCCTGCAATGTGTTGGGCATACAACCCCATATTCTAAGAGACCAGTTTGCAATGGTGTGGTAAATGTCACACCTGCACCTTTACTTCCAAAGATATTTCTTGGTGGTCATTTTAGGTTGGGTGGACCAGGAGTCCAGGTTCATTTAAAAACTCTGCCGCAAGCTAGCCACTACCGTGACCCTCAGAGCTTGAGTGACCCTTGACTTTGTCATAATTCTAGACCTTGCTTCTGAAAGCTATTTGACCTTCACATGAGTTTCATACAAGCATCTAATATCTCATAGATGCTGTCTTAGTGGCTAGAGCAATGGCTCAATAATACAATAGACCACGTTGAATGTCTGAAGTGCGATCTTTCTCTTTAACCACATATGGATCTGGGATGAACATTCTCTAAGTGCTCATTAGAGATTTCTCTTGATTAAAAACAGTTGTGAAAAAAGAAACTGGTCATCTGATCTCATAATGTCATGAACTAGTATATATGAAACCATATAATTTAAGAAAGAATTAATCATAATTTATATTGCCCCTCCAAACAATGAATTCACAGGTTGTTGAATGCTGCAAAGAACAGACTGTATGAAGCACACACAACAGTTCTCACCAGATGTGTCTTCTGAACCTAAACATCTTGCTTATAAACACATACTTAAATGTATTATAGAGCACTAGCACAAAATAATAAATATGCACTACGTTTACATTGCATGCCGCGACAACATGTGGGCAATTTTGATCACTTTCAACATACCATCAAAAAATTTGTTTGAGAAATTAGAAATGATCTATCTTTAAGAATTCCTAATCCATACTTCCTAATATGTTATTCCTAATATTATCGGATGATCCTGCATGAACTAGACATCAAATGTAATAATTGTTCTCATAAAAATGATTAAAAATTGATTAAGTGTAAGATATCACATCAATATACTTCGCAAGATTGCCTTGATATCATTTTATCACAGAGTATTTTGAATAGTTAGGCAACTGTCTCCTCGCCATCCCATCAACCACCATAAAGAGATTTTTCAGTATACTTGCCAAAAACTGGACACAAAAACTTGTATATTAAAACCTTATAAAAGAAAACAATAAACCACACACCTCATTATTTAATTTTGTATGTGTATCATTACTCGTGTATCAAATATACACCTTTTCAGTTTTTTAAGATGCCAATAGATGGCTTTCTGTTTATGCAGCATCAATATTTATATTACTGATTAGTGAGGATCGTCGTCTTTGCACTTCTTCAGGCCATTAATATTCAAATGTCCCTCCTTAGCATATCTACTAGTATACAGATACAGATCACAGGAGTTTTGTGTTGATTGATCAGGTGTCTTGAGCCCATGTCAAAATATTTGTTTCTAGCAGTGCTTCACTTTACTGTGGATAAGGAAGTGAATTCATTTGAGTCCTTAAAGTCATAATTTCATTTTATCTCTTTTATGGCAGTGATAATGCTTGGTTTGACCATAGCCCAACCCATTTTCAATCACTGCCATGTCTGCTAAATCAAATGATCAGCCCACTTGTTGCCTTTCAAGTCTGAATAGCCTTTTTACATAAATAAAAGTCAGATGAACTAATTTTGTGTGCAAAGTGTGTTGAGCCTTTTGTATCCTATGAGGCCAGTTTGGATTGTCTTCAGCACGCTCACTGAGTAGTTCTATTTCAGTACACATGCATGTGAGTGCTCTTGTGTGCTGAGGCATTTCAGAGCCTTAGTTTCTGCCATTATTTCTATTGTGAGGCTACTTTTTGTCATGGCAAAAGCACCACTGGCTTGTTGTCTGTGTTATTAGAATTCATTGCTTTGCTACAGCCTGTTGTTATTTTCTTTTATCAACCAGAATTCAGGAAACTTCATGCAGTGAATTGACATATTGTGATATGTGCAATGAAACTTATGGCTTCCAAATTAAGCACTAATGGAACTTGATTAGTTTATGTTTTCTGGAGAAAGTATTTAAAATGTCTCAATTTAAAAAAATAGTTATTGTGTTTTAAAAAAAAATCTTGACATGCATCATTTTTAGGCTTCCATTGAAGACAATTGCAAAAACCTTACAAAATAATGTAAGGGCTTTTATTGGAGCAAACTGCAAAAAAACTTTATAAAGTAATACTAAGCCTTACAAGCTAGCCAGTGTGGACTATCATATATATATATATATATCAGAATGCAGATATACAAAGAAATACCTTACAAGTTAGTGGGTGTAGACTATCATTCTTTATTCCTATTTAGTCCTACTGCTTTTGCTGTGAAGCATCACAGAGAGGAGGCAGATGTAATTTTATGTGTTTTGCTTGTACTAATGTCATATTTGATTTCTTCAATGTCTCTTTTACTCCATCTAGGCAATTTTTCCTGGGTCATCCCGTTGCCTTGTATCCCAGTGTTCCCATGTAGAATGCTCTACTCACTGGTTGATCTTGCTCCATTCTAACTAAATGTCAGAACCACTGACTATCATTGATAGCTGGAAATTTCAGATATACAAACAGTGTGAAACAGTGTTCCGTACCCCTTAGTCACAGACACTGACAGATTACAGAATGCAAAAACCATCTAACGGTAACCTTACTGAGAATATAAACAACAAATTTGAAAGTGATCACAACAATTTTCATTTTTCTTAGTTTTTCTCTGAACAGATTGCAGGTCTTTTAAAAGACATTGATTGAGTTAAATAATAAACTTTCAATGTGAAGAGTGAATATAGATTTACGCACATCCACAGTTAGTGATGATGAAGGCACTTTTTAAAAACTGATATGTTGTTATTTGGATTGTATTGATTTATTATTTCAATGAACATTCACCAATGCTAGCAGCTAGAACTAGACACAGTAATACAATTATAGATGTAGTTATTGAATGTTACAATTGTTGCTAGCATATGTGTTTTTCTCTCCAGATCTGAATTTAAGATAATCTTCAATGTCAAAACTGTGCAGTTATAAGGTTTTAAAATTACTATGGTGTACCATACCCTGTCAAATGAATATGAATAAATAAATCCTGCTATGGTTTTGGTTTCATAAACAAAGTGAAATTAGGAAAGAAAATAATTTAAGAAAGACATTCAATTAAAAAAAAAAACTACTGAAACATTTTTTACAAGTTTTCTTTTTGTGAATGTAAAACATATATAATATATATTTCTACTATTTGTTTTGCTGTTAATTAAAGTGAGCTATGATATCAAAGTGGCAAGTATGTGTACATGCTGGCCCATTGGTCATGTGGTCAGGTCCCATCAAGGCATGGTTTTTTTTTATATAAAAGAAAGCTGTAAGGCTTCCTGGTCGATCCAGTCTAAAATGGGTACCTGGAAATGTTCTCAGAAGTAACGGTCGGCAGGATATTGACCATATCACCCATCATCTGCCAACTGGTCTATACAAATATATTGCTAGAACCATTTACCTAATGGGGAGCCAAAGCAGCCTGGTGGATAACATGCATACCTGTCCACCCAGAGGTAGTAGCCTGGGGGATAGCATGTATACCTGTCCACCCAGTAGTAGTAGCCTGGGGGATAACATGCATACCTGTCCACCCAGAGGTAGCAGCCTGCAGGATAGCATGCATACCTGTCCACCCAGTAGTAGCAGCCTGGGGGATAGCATGCAGACCTGTGCACCCAGTAGTAGCAGCCTGGTGAACTAGCATGAAGACCTGTCCACCCAGTAGTAGCAGCCTGGTGGATAGCATGCACACCTGTCCACCCAGTAGTAGCAGCCTGGGGGATAGCATGCAGACCTGTGCACCCAGTAGTAGCAGCATGGGGGATAGCATGCAGACATGAGCACCCAGTAGTAGCAGCCTGGGGGATAGCATGCATACCTGTCCACCCAGTAGTAGCAGCCTGGAGGATAGCATGCATACCTGTCCACCCAGTAGTAGCAGCCTGGAGGATAGCATGCAGACCTGTCCACCCAGTAGTAGCAGCCTGGAGGATAGCATGCATACCTGTCCACCCAGAGGTAGTAGCCTGGGGGATAGCATGTATACCTGTCCACCCAGAGGTAGCAGCCTGGAGGATAGCATGCATACCTGTCCACCCAGTAGTAGCAGCCTGGAGGATAGCATGCATACCTGTCCACCCAGTAGTAGCAGCCTGGAGGATAGTCTGCACATCTGTCCACCCAGTAGTAGCAGCATGGGGGATAGTCATGCACACTGTCCACCCAGTAGTAGCAGCATGGGGGTAGTCTGCACATCTGTCCACCCAGTAGTAGCAGCATGGGGGATAGTCTGCACATCTGTCCACCCAGTAGTAGCAGCATGGGGGATAGTCTGCACATCTGTCCACCCAGTAGTAGCAGCCTGGGGGATAGCATGCATACCTGTCCACCCAGTAGTAGCAGCCTGGGGGATAGCATGCATACCTGTCCACCCAGTAGTAGCAGCCTGGGGGATAGCATGTATACCTGTCCACCCAGTAGTAGCAGCCTGGGGGATAGCATGTATACCTGTCCACCCAGTAGTAGCAGCATGGGGGATAGTCTGCACATCTGTCCACCCAGTAGTAGCAGCATGGGGGATAGTCTGCACATCTGTCCACCCAGTAGTAGCAGCATGGGGGATAGTCTGCACATCTGTCCACCCAGTAGTAGCAGCATGGGGGATAGTCTGCACATCTGTCCACCCAGTAGTAGCAGCATGGGGGATAGTCTGCACATCTGTCCACCCAGTAGTATCAGCCTGGGGGATAGCATGCACATCTGTCCACCCTGTAGTAGCAGCATGGGGGATAGTCTGCACATCTGTCCACCCAGTAGTATCAGC
The DNA here is from genome assembly GCA_014155875.1 of Cepaea nemoralis. Taxonomy (NCBI): domain Eukaryota; kingdom Metazoa; phylum Mollusca; class Gastropoda; order Stylommatophora; family Helicidae; genus Cepaea; species Cepaea nemoralis. Next base: position 92,960 of record JACEFZ010014396.1, read on the forward strand.
ATGGGGGATAGTCTGTACATCTGTCAACCCAGTAGTAGCAGCATGGGGGATAGTCTGCACATCTGTCCACCCTGTAGTAGCAGCATGGGGGATAGTCTGCACATCTGTCCACCCTGTAGTATCAACCTGGGGGATAGCATGCACATCTGTCCACCCTGTAGTAGCAGCATGGGGGATAGTCTGCACATCTGTCCACCCAGTAGTAGCAGCATGGGGGATAGTCTGCACATCTGTCCACCCTGTAGTAGCAGCATGGGGGATAGTCTGCACATCTGTCCACCCAGTAGTAGCAGCATGGGGGATAGTCTGCACATCTGTCCACCCAGTAGTAGCAGCATGGGGGATAGTCTGCACATCTGTCCACCCAGTAGTATCAGCCTGGGGGATAGCATGCACATCTGTCCACCCAGTAGTAGCAGCATGGGGGATAGTCTGCACATCTGTCCACCCAGTAGTAGCAGCATGGGGGATAGCATGCACATCTGTCCACCCAGTAGTATCAGCCTGGGGGATAGCATGCACATCTGTCCACCCAGTAGTAGCAGCATGGGGGATAGTCTGCACATCTGTCCACCCAGTAGTAGCAGCCTGGGGGATAGCATGCACATCTGTCCACCCTGTAGTAGCAGCATGGGGGATAGTCTGCACATCTGTCCACCCAGTAGTAGCAGCATGGGGGATAGTCTGCACATCTGTCCACCCAGTAGTAGCAGCATGGGGGATAGTCTGCACATCTGTCCACCCAGTAGTAGCAGCATGGGGGATAGTCTGCACATCTGTCCACCCAGTAGTAGCAGCATGGGGGATAGTCTGCACATCTGTCCACCCAGTAGTAGCAGCATGGGGGATAGCATGCACATCTGTCCAACCAGTAGTAGCAGCATGGGGGATAGTCTGCACATCTGTCCACCCAGTAGTAGCAGCATGGGGGATAGTCTGCACATCTGTCCACCCAGTAGTAGCAGCATGGGGGATAGTCTGCACATCTGTCCACCCAGTAGTAGCAGCATGGGGGATAGCATGCACATCTGTCCACCAAGTAGTCATGTATTCAATTCCCCGTTGGGTGTATGTGGGTACATAGAAACCATGACATCTCAGCCGACATGATGGTCATATGGATCTCATGTGTGTAAAGTAACACATGGTACCAAATGGACAATTCAGCTATGTTGGGAATAAAACTAGACACCTCAGCACCAGTGCCTTTCTTCCCAGTATGTGGCTGTGACAAGGGGTAAGTGCTTGCAATAGTTTGTGTATTAGTTACTAAATGGTCGTGTAAATCATCATGAGAAAGATTTTGTTCTAAGTTCGTTTGTCATAACCATATTTGTAAAGGACATCTTGCTGAGACCCTGTCTGAATGCACCATGCTGTAAAATGAACCAATGAAAACTGTTATTGTTCTAGAAAATAACCAATCTAGTTGTCAACTGTCTTAGAAGTTACAACCTGAAGATTTAGTCAACAGATTATCCTCAGTGCATGTTCAACCACTCAGTCCAAAAGTGCTCGGATCCCCTCCTTGGTATTTCCCTCAGTATCAACAACTGTACAGCAATGTCCAACATCTGTGAGTGGGGTGAATTACCACCATAATCTTTGTTGTTGGTGTCTTGTTATAAGAGAAAGTAACACAAAGGACCTCTCTTACATGCCTTGAGGCACATTGAGTGTATAGTAAAGGACCTATTTTACATACCTTGAGGCATACTGAGTGTTTGGTAAAGGACTCATTTCACATACCTTAAGGCACATAGGGCGAATCATGATAGCCTCATATTTGTATCGACCAGTGACACTAGAGGAGCATTGGACCATTATTATGCTGACCGCTTTTACTTTCCAAGACATTTCCTGGTACCCATTTTAGACTGGGTAGAACTGGAAGCCCAGGTCAAGTTTTGAAATCAGTCTTGATGCAAGTTCAAACCTAGCAGGCAAGAATGCTAGCCACTGCACTAATGCATACTACAGTTCCAGTTTGTTCTCTTCTTCTTCTTCTTCTTCTTCTTCTTCTTCTTCTTCTTCTTCTTCTTCTTCTTCTTCTTCTTCTTCTTCTTCTGTATTTTATCTCCCAACAAACATCAAGATCTTTGTAGACTTGCTAATGACAGATAAGATTTTGTAACTAACATTTTCAAAATAGACACCTGTTATGATATGCATGGTAGGTTACAATGTCATTTGCTTTCTCTAGGGGCCCCTGTAAACATAGAGAGGTATGTTACAATGTCACTATTTTTTGCTTTCTCTAGGGGTCCCTGTAAACATAGAGGGGTATGTTACAATATGACTATTCTTTGCTTTCTCTAGGGGTCCCTGTAAACATAGAGGGGTATGTTACACTGTCACTATTCTTTGCTTTCTCTAGGGGCCACTGTAAACATGGAGGGGTATGTTGTTATAGCACCACGAAATGAGTTCGACACAGCACAATAGGCATTTTTCTTTTGATTTCATGTAAAATACCTATATCTGTGATGATGATATAACTAGCTTATTCGTGTTCTACTGCTTACTGTAATAATCCTGGATACATTCAAGAAGAGGCAAGTGAATTGACAAATTCATTATCTTTATAGCATCAGATGTTTCATTGTAAAATCAATTAGAACTATGAAATTAAACACGTCTAATAATAAGATATGTATTCTTTTGTTAATATCACATAAAGGTATACAAAAAATATAAAGTGAAACATATGCAAATATAGAATTCAATGAAATATCTAAAGGTTTTGTTATCACAAATATTAAAAGAATTATGTCAGCTCCACAATTAAGTCCGAAGTAAAATAAAACCAATCAGTTATTCTTTTGAAAAGCAAATTTTAAAATGCCTGCCATGTGAAAGGAATGAAGAAGCAATAACTGACAGATGTGTTTTTATAGCTATGTCATGCTTCAAATTAGCAGTCAAAAGCGGCTTTGTTTATTCTGTTGCTATGGACTGGCTTTCCATGCTATATGACCTGTATCAAGTAAAGTGAAGTGAGTAAAGGAGCCTCTATCAAGCCATGAGATGTACATACTGAGTACATGGCTCTAATCCCATATGTCAACTCTCAGTGGGTGATGTGCGTTCTTGATCAATTTGATCACTAAGACTGACTAAGAATTTTAAAAAAGAAGATGTTCTGATGGGGAAAAAAAACTTGATGGAGATTTGTAATGATTTGTTGACATTGACTGCCAGTAAAAATAAAATACCAGAAAGATGTACATATACATAAGTATATGATTCCGCTGTCAGGTACTTCTGAATTTGTCAGAAAGCACTGATATTTCAAGTCAGATTTAAAACCTCTGAACACAACATGGTTCCAGGATACCAATATTAAAGTGAAGCTGTTATTAGCAATGATTATTTCACACTTGCTTTCTTCTATTTTCATTTCCATATTGACTTCTGTTTGTGCTGAGACTTTTTCAATGTTGAGAATTCTGAAGGGCATTTCTTGAGCAAGGCATGGGTAGATTTTTTGTTAATGGCACTATGCGATCTTCTTAGTCAGCTGTTTGGCACATGAACAACACAAGCCCCTGCCCGTCCAGTGCACAGTGGTGCCACCTGAAAGTAGACAATAAAAACAACAGCATTAAATATGCAGCCATGGTATTCTAAAATAAATTTATTTGTTTTAGCTTTAAATACATTATGTTGATGTTTACATGTTGGTTAGTATATCTGAGTGTGTGTACCCATAATTTCTGCCAAGTAAGTGCATCATCATCATCATCATGTGCCATACCAATAAGCGTGGGTAGTTCATGTTTCACCATCTCACTCAATCACCAGAGTTGTGGATCAGCTCAGTGTTCCTGTATCAACCATGCCACATGACCAAGCCATCTAGGTATTTAATTATCTGCCTTCCCCTTGTTTTCTTCCCCCTGATCTTGCCAATTGTCTCCAACTTCTCAATTTTTTTTCTTCTCATAAAGTGACCAAAAACATTTGACTTTCTGTGTCTAATTTCTCTAAACAGTTTACAATTTTCATTTGTTTCTTGAAGGGCTTGGTCATTGCTTTTTCTGTCTGTCCATGGTATTCTTTTTATTTTCCTCAGAAACCACATTTCCACAGCCATCAGATGTTTTTCAGCCTGTTTGCTCATTGTCCCCGCTTCACATCCATACAAAAGCACAGGTTCTATGTAGCACTTCAACACTCTTTTTCTAGTTGCAAATAACATTACAAGTACATACAGTCTCTGCAGATATTGAGGCTTAGGCTTGCCTTCTTTAGCATTCGGCTGTCACCAGTCTAGGGACCAGGCAATATATGATTTGAAATAAGAATGTGTCCTTGTCTGAAATAATTGCTTTTCATGGCTTATGAGTGTCACCTATCCAGAGAAGTACAGTTGTACATTTGCTCCTGAAAGGTCGCCATTCTCCTCTTCCTGTTTCTTCTTCCTTTGATCTTACAATGGAGCATAAACCTTCAAATAACTCATGCCAAGCCCTTTACAGACTTTTTTATGATGTCCTGGATTTTGCAAATAACATTTTCTATGGGATGAGGTAGACAGTCTCATGCCAACCTTCTTAGTCAGCTTTAATGACATATGTGATAGATTACAATGTTATTGTTCTTTGCTTTCCCTATGGGCCCTGGTAATAATTGAGCAACAGAAATAGCCACCAGAGGACAATAATTAAGGATGATAATGAGCTCTGAACTTATTTGTTACTGATTGTATTCTTTCTCAACTTTCCAACCAGCAACTTTACACCGCTAGTCTGGGATTTTTCTTTTGCCCCACTACTGGATAAACATGTTTAAGAACTTGTAGGAATATTAGGATTTTGATAATGTTATTTATGACACTTCTTTACTTTTGTTCTTTTCTCTTAATTTTATTTATTGTAGAGCTCAATTAATGACTTTATGCAGGCGTCTGGGTTCTGGTGCTTCAACATGTCCTTTATTTGTGTAGTCTTACCTCCAGGGTGTATTTACGTTTACGTGTTATGGAACTATCTTCAGTGAAAACATCTACTTGGATATTTGCTGCAGTCTTTCCAGTGATTTTTTCACTGTTACTTGGTGTAACTCCAGGGAAGTGGTCGATGAGATGTAACATACTCATATCGCCACGGTGCAGGACACTGAGTTAATCTCAATTTAATATAATCTCCACAGTGCTGAACACCGAGTTCATCTCGATTTAATCTACTTATCTCAACAACTGTGAGTATCCCCCCCCCCTTTTGTACTTGCATCTTGTCTTCCCGTTTTGGTAGAAGGAATCATACCCACAGACAAAGAGTTTTGAGGGACTTTTAGGTGGGTTCCTTGAGTTGGGAAGACATTGATATTATTCTTGTTGAGAAAGTTTTTAAGCTTGTGTTGTTTATTCCTCATTCCTTCTGTGATCAAGTGAGCCAATGTAAAGTAGAGGCCTGGTTGATCGGTTGCTCGGCTTTCCTCAGACCATCATGTTAGAAGAGGCACAAGTTGCTTTGGTGGGGGCTCTTTGGGCTAGGGGCTCTGCACTATACCTTACCAGTTACACATGCCTGAAGTGACATCATAGCAATAGGTTAGACTGTCGTATGATTATTTCCTGTCTGTCCTTATGTTTTCTGGTGTCTGTGCAAAAGTTGGCAGACTTGGTCATTGTGTTTTCTGTTTGGGCATGTCTTCCATATCCGGATTGCAAATGCATGGCGACAGTATGTTTGTTTGACAAAGTTCCCTTTCTCCTGTGGCTTAAGTGTCAAGTTTGCATGATGCGCCTGTTGTAGGACATGTGGAGTGTGTTAGAAGGGTAGCAGCTGTATTCCTTCTGAGACAAGCACTGTTGGTCTGCAACTTCTTATTTACCAAGGAGCCCCTCTGATGTGTCTCCACCTTGATGTGGTAGAAGCACAACTACATGTCGGACAGGCCTTGAGATAGGGACCAGACCAAGAGAGACACAACCTGCTGCTCTGCAGGTAGACTGAGGATAGCAGTCGAAAGATCAAATCAGGCGCATGAAGTCACTAATTCTTGGTCCGGACACATACTCTAAGGCTCCCAGCTGAGGGATATGGCTGAACGCCTCTAAGCCATTACCCCTTGGATGTGAGAGCCAGGCCAATATTCACCTATTGCAAAACGGAGGTGAGATGCTGAGCGCGCTATATGCTTAATCCAGATACTTGTTTGAAGGCTCTCAGCTGGGGGATATGAAGGATCCTCGGATGAGAAGGCTTGGCCATTACTCGCTCACTGATGCATGGAAGTAAGGTGCTGAGCCTGCAGCACATGTAGCCTACCTCGTGAATGGTTACTAAAGGTGGAAATGCACCCCAGCCGCACGCGATGGTTACGATCAAAATCTGTATCTATACTCATAGAGAGTGTCAAAGGTGGAAGAGCATCTCAGTGTCACGAAATGGAACGCTTGGCTAGCAAATCCATTACGTGGGAGTCCGAAGCGAAAGCTTGATGAGTGGATGTCATCTGCAGACTGCCCGTCCCTGGTTTGTGTCAGGAGTGACCAGTGGCAAGACTAAATGCCCAATACATGGAAGTGAGGAATTAAAGCAGCCATGAGCAAGAATTGGCGATTCCTCGGGTGAACCCAGTCTCAGAGCACTATGTGCCAGCTCTGCAATTATGGAAGCCTCCTTGGATATCGGGGAATGCCCATGGTCTGCCTCTGCCTTCTCTAAAGGGTTGACCGTGATGCCTTTGACCAGCTGAGATGCGGGCGACACCACAACAGTAAGAGTTTAACGTCACTCAAAACCTTGGGAAGGCAAACCCGTAAAATTCCCGTTGAAGTTGGATGTGCTGGCCTAAGGGCGCAAATAAATCAGGCACAACGCAAAAAACGTCTGAATGAAATGTCCCTCGTGCTCGGAACAGCTCTGACTAGCTAGTTTTAATATTTTCTAATGACGGCTCTGCAACTATTGAAGCCTTCCTGGATGATGGATAATGCTCATTGACCAACTTGACCAGCTGGGATGTGGACGGCACCACAAAAGTGAGAGTCCCCCAGGAATGCTAACCTGGTCAAAAACGCATGCAAAAGTCGGATGTGTTGGCCTGTGGGTCTAGACCCAAGGGTGCATAACAATACAATGCAATTACATCTGGAAAAAAACACACACACTCCGGATGAACGCAGAAGAAGAAGATTTACCAAGGAGAATTTTGTTTTAGATCACAGTTGACACAATACATCTAGTAAAATTATTCATGGCTGACTGATACAGCAGTAGTAGACACCCCCCCCCCCCCCCCTCCTTTCCACCCACCCTTTCAACCATGACTGGAGTTCAGTCATCACATGAATTTCTATACTGGCAGTGGTTTGACAGATCAAGACAATGTTTAAGACTCCACATTATTACCATAATGTGCGAATGTGCCCTGCCAGGTGGCAAATGCTTTCATGCATCTCTGTAAATCTCAGTCCTTGATGTTCTGAATCAATTCAATTGATGATGTTTTTTCATGTCACTGTCTCAGTCAGTCCAGCAAAATTTCTTTTGGTCTGCTTTTGCCTATTTAAAAAAAAGTCACTTAAAAGTTGCAGGGTTGACTTCATTACACCGGGCTTTTATCCCATATGGCTCGGCTTCTTTCTGCAGAACGGAAAGCGTCGCACAAAGCATGAATTCCGTAGCTCCAATGATGACCCACAGGAGTCTAAAAAAAAATTCACCCGTGAACCGAAGGATGCAGCCCGGAATCAAACCCACAACCTTCGGAGTCCGAGTCAAACGGCTTGACCACTTTGCCACAGAGTCTCCCACTTCTGCCTACTTTATTGCTAATCATTCCAGTCTGTCATGATGTTTTCCAATGCCTTACATCTCATTATATGACGAAAGAATGCTATATGTTTCTTTGTTTTTAAATAGTTGTATATAATGTTCCGGTCTCCCTGGCCAAAGAGTTAACGACAATGTTCGTAATCCCATATATCCATGTGCAGAAAACAGCAGCTGCGAGAATCGGCAGCGGTTCGCGCCGCACTGGTAACTTACGGGGGTATGTGAGGAGGATGTTCAGACAGCAATGGCAAACTACAGAACGTAAAACTTGCCTAGTACATCAACAGCAGCTGAAAAATGCTGGTATTGACTGCAATGTCCTGTAAGGGATATGCAACATTAAAAAAAAATATAATGTTCTACTTTTATTAGCTTCTTCCATGCAACCATTGTTAGTTATTTTGGCAATCCAAACATACAGGACTGCAAAATGATACTTTCCTCTACAATCTAGGATTCTTCTTATAGTCTATGCTATGTGCTCGGCTGTTGGTCATCATGGAAGACAGGAAAATGAAGACAGACACAAAGAAATATTTGTTTTATTGATGTCTATATTAACAACAAAAACAATATTAACTATTAAAAAATTTTTTTTACTAATGGCAGCAGACACTCACCTTGGCCCATTCATTATTGACTGGATCAAAACATTCAACATCATTGAGGTACTGAACACCATCATACCCTCCGATGGCAAACAGTTTGTCCCCAAGGGGGCATAATCCCACCGAGTCTCTGGGACTGCACAAAGGAGCAATGATTGTCCACTGGTCAGTTTTGGGATCATACCTAGTTGTATAGTGAGTATAGAATATGATTCATAAATCTGAAAGTAATGAGTGGCAAAGGACACAGAAGGATTCAAGCAGTTATATTACCCACACTAAACTACAAAGACTTGCTCACTGGGATGAACCAAGTCAAGACCAGTTCTCAATTCTTCTTTCAAATATATGTATGGTAAAGTTATCTTCTTCTTCTTCTTCTTCTTCTTCTTCTTCTTCTTCTTCTTCTTCTTCTTCTTCTTCTTCTTCTTCTTCTTCTTCTTCTTCTTCTTCTTCTTCTTCTTCTTCTTCTTCTTCCTCTTCTTCTTCTTCTTCTTCTTCAGCGTTCCGAGCCATTGAGGTTCTTTATTGATACAATCCGTCTCCATTCGTCTCTCTGGTGGACCTTCTCTTGCCAGTCGTTGATTCCAAGTGCTTGTAGGTCTGTATATATATTATCTCTCCACCGTCTTCGTGGTCTACCTCGGGGTCTACGGCCATTTATTTCCTGAGTGTAAGCGAGTTTTGTTTCCCTATTATATTATGGTAAAGTTATACATTCAGAAAACCCCAAACTAGTCTTATGACTCAGTAATAAGACATGAAAATGCTGTTTTGAAAGTGGACTTAACATGATTTTGACCCTCTATAGATGCTGCTACTGCTGCTGTATTTTGTCATTCTTCTCTTCATTTTCCTCCTGTTTTTTCATCCTCCCCCTCTTCTTCTTTCCTCCCCCCTCCACAACTATGAAGGTTTCTCTTGCCTGCTGGATTTTTAATTCAATGTAACTTTCCCCTTTATGTCCCTGGTTTCATATCTTTTCTTTTCCTTAAAGGCTATTAATAAAGGAATCACAAAATACTTTTCTCCACAGAAACATACACCTAAATTATCCTGACATACCTAAAATACCCGCACACACACACACCCACAAACATCTGTCCACCTAACAAACATATACTCATAGCCAGTCACAGAGAGAGAGAGAGAGAGAGAGAGAGAGAGAGAGAGAGAGAGAGAGAGAGAAAGAGAAAGAGAGAGAACAAGAAGCAGGTAGACTGACACATATAAAAACATACAAATATATGGGAGTGAAAGGAAATCTAACAGATAGATATACAGCAGCAAAACAGACAAACAAACAGATAGAAGAAAAGAGAGCGAGAAAGGAGGAGGGGGTGGTGGGAACAATTCTCTTTTTAATGCCATGTAGTTTTGAGAAAATGAGAACATGGATTTCCTATGTCAAGTACGCAAAATAAAACCAGAAGAAGAGGTCCCACCATGTCAACGATGGACAGAGGGAATAACAGAATCCACGGGAATGTCCATTGTTGAAACCCATAAACGGCCACTCTCCCGCTGTTTATCCTTCACTTCGACACCGCAAGCTACAAGAGGAACAAGATGAGATAAGATGATGAGTACTCAAAGTGAACACTCACCTTTCAGCACATTCAAACCTGCTGCTGGCTGGGTTTGTGGCCGGAGCTTCATAACCTCCAACAGCGTACAAGAACCCGTTACAGTTCGATGTACCTACACCTCCCCTTCTTTTAGACATGGGCGTACACATGGTCCACTTGTTTGTGTGGGGGTCAAAGCACTCCACAGTTTTCAGACATGAGCCGCCATCACGACCTCCTATTGCATACAGTCTAAATGGAGAATCAAAGAGACAAACAAAATTACGTTATGTGCTAAACATAACCAAGCTTGTTATTTCAGTGATAGTGAATCTATATTTCACAGCAGTTCCTAGAAGATCCAATTCAAGGTTCAAAATCATTTGTGAGAGATTTGGAAGCATACCGCTTTGCGTTGATTTCGAAGGGATGAGACATCGGTCGTTCAGAAAGCAATGTCAAACTACTGAACTAACATTGAATGATAAATATCGAACAATCAGTCAGATGCCGTCTCCACAATGAAGGTTGGCTGCAATGGATCTCCAATACTGTCTGTCTCTCGCCCTGACAGTACATAAAAAAAAAATTGATATTCGTCCATCCCTTGATGTTATCTTTCCACTTGTATCGTTGTCTACCTCTTGCTCGAACAGCCAGTAACTGATAGTAATTGATTGCAACTTCCTGTAAAGGACATGTAGCTAACTAAACATATAAGGGGAGCAGGGCGGCGAAGGAGCGAGCATGCTTACCTGTTGGTCATGTGTTTGAATCCCCTTGGAGGCGTGGATGTTATTTCACTGACCTGGACTCTCAGGTCGACCCGGCCTAGAATAGGTACCAGGACATGTTAGAGGAAGTGACGACATTAGCGTGATATTGACCATATCACCCACTGGGTGCTGGTTGGTCTAAACATCTGGGGCTAGCACCATATATCCAATACACCTCATAAAGCGGAAAAAGGTCTTTTGCCTGTGCTTCTTACTAGGCATCATCACCCTACATTGATCAGCCCAGGCAGCATTTCATTTTCAAGTCTTTAACTCAAGACCAAGAGCTTATAATTACAGTTAGATAAGAATATGTGAGACAGGCAAATGAGATATAGACACCTACTGTAGAAGAAGGAAGGATTGGCATGAGTTAATAAACCCTCAGACTAAGGCAAAACAGAGAGAATATTTCCACCTTTAATGGTGGATATCCAGCATCACACTGGAAGCCTTGGAGGTGTGGTTCTATAGAAAAATGCTGAAAATCAATTTGACAGCCAATATGGGCAATCTGGACGTGTTAAGGGTAGCTTAGCAGCAAAGACAACTTATCACAAACAAAAGAAAGAGGCAGTCGTTTTTTGGCCACGTTATGAGATGACAAAACTGGAACATATTGTGACAACTGAAAAGATTTGGCGGAAAGAGATAGAGGAAGACAGCGTGTGAAGATTCTTGACAGTCTTGTGTCATGGCACGGAAGAGAGTCAACACACGAATTGATCCATGACTTAGGATAATAATTTGTGGAGAGGTATGATCGCCCACGCCAGCCGGCAAGGCACTGGGTGATGATCCAGTGAAGGATCTCCCATTTAGGTCTAGTATGTGCATGTCTTTGTATGTGTGATTATCATCATCATCATCAAGTGCCGTGCCGGCTGGCGTAGGCGTTCATGGCTCTCCACAGATCTCGGTCTTTGGTGTTCTGGATCAACTCTGCTGATGATATTCCTCCATGCCACCGTCTCAGTCCGTCCAGCATCATTTCTCTTGGTCTGCCTCTGCCTCTCTTCCCCTCGATCTTTCCAGTTGTCACGATGTTCTCCAATGCCTCTCTTCTCATCACATGACCAAAGAAAGATGTTTGTCTCTTTCTTATTGTTGTATATAGTGTTCTAGTTTCATTAGCCTCTTTCAGGCAATCGTTGTTAGTTACTCTGGCAGTCCAAGGAATTCGCAACATTCGTCTTAAAAACCACATCTCTGTTGCTTCTAAGTTCTTCCTAATTTGTTCATTTACATTCCAAGATTCGCTGCCATACAGCAAAACTGGTTCTATATAGCATTTTAGTACTCTCTTTCTTACATTCATTGATAGCGACTTATTGCATAAGATACTCTTCATTTTCTGAAATGCTGTCTTTGCCTGCCCTATTCTGCTCTTAATCTCTTTTGTACATCTTCCATCTGATGTTATAAGTGCCCCTAGGTATTTAAAATTATCCACTTGGTTGAGAATTTCCCCTTCTATTTCTATGTCACATTTTGGCGTCCCCATTTTCTTTGATATCACCATTGTTACTGTTTTCTTGATATTCAAGGACAGTCCTTTCTGTGCACTCTCTGTTACTACACTGTCCAACAATTGTTGTAGGTCTGTTGCATTATCCGCTACCAATACTGTGTCATCTGCATAGCGTATATTGTTTATATTATATCCTCCGATTAGTATTCCTGGCTTCTCTTTGATCTCTCTCATTATTACTTCGCTATACAGGGAGAAGAGATCGGGTGACAAGACACACCCCTGTCGTACTCCTAGTTTTATCTGTTCGTAACTACCCTCTTTATTTCCCATTTTAATTGCTGCTACTTGGTTCCAGTATATATTCTTTATTATTCTTAAATCTTTCCCATCAATGTTGATATCTTCCAACATTTTAATCAGCTCATCATGTTTTACTTTATCAAATGCCTTAGTATAATCTATGAAGCATAAATATATGTCTCTTTGTTTCTCTATTGATCTTTCTATTAGTGTTCGTAATATATATATTGCATTGTTTGTACCCTTTCCTTCCATAAAACCATACTGTTCTTCACTAATTTCCATTTTTATTTTCTTTCTTGTTCTTCTCATTATAATTCTGAGTAGAAGCTTAGTGACATGGTTTATGAGGTTAATTGTACGAAAATCTTCACAATCAATTGCTCCTGGTCTTTTTGGTATAGCTATAAATACAGATTTCAGCATATCACTGGGTAAATATCCACTACTGTAAATATCATTCAACATTTTGGTTAATATATCTACTCCAAATTCTCCCAACACTTCTAATTCTTCTATTGTGATTTCATCTGGCCCAGCTGTTTTTCCTTTCTTCATATGTTTCATAGCATCAGCGACTTCTTCTTTTAGAATAGGTGGGCCTTCTAAGTTACTTTCTTCTGTTAATTCTTCCCTTTCTCCATTATATAATTCTCTTATATACTCATTCCACCTCTTCATTATAGCACCTTCCTCCAATAAAGTCTGTCCTGTTTTTGATTTCAAACACCCTGTATTTATTCTTATTTTTCTTCCTGTGAGCTCGCTGATTTGTCTGTACATACTTTTTTGATCTTTAATGGAATTTAATTCAATTTTTCTGCATTGCTCATTTAACCAACTTTCTTTTGCCTTCACACATTTATCTCTTATTTCTTTATTTATCTTAGCATACTCTTGTTTGTCATTTTTATTCTGTTTCCTTTTGTCCATCAACCTTAAGATTTCTTCATTCATCCATTTTTTCTTAGCTTTTTGGCTTCTCTCCGGTAATATTTCTTTGCTAGTTTGATGAATGGAGTCCCTTAACATTTCCCATTGTTCATCTATACTCTGTATTTTAGCTATTGCATTGTACCTATTTTTCACAGTCACTCTGTATTGTTCTTGAATTTCTTTATCTACTTTCAGAACCTCTTTATTAAGTCTCAAGTTTTTAACCATTTTTTCCCCTCTCTTTAATCTTACTTTTATTTGTCCACATAGTGGTACATGATCACTGTTACCGTCAGCACCAGGCATTGTCTTTACATTAATTAATGCATTTCTAAATCTTTTATTAATAAGTATGTAGTCAATTTGGTTGCGTATTTTCATATCAGGGCTTTTCCATGTGTATAGTCGTCTTTTATGGTGTTTAAACCATGTGTTTCCAATTATCATATCATTAATATTTGCCCATTCTATTAGTTTCTCTCCTCTTTCATTTCTTGTACCTAAACCGTAATTCCCCACTATATCCTCTATTTTTCCCTTTCCTACTTTTGCATTAAAATCCCCCAGTATTATTTTTATTTCTTGTGATCCAATTTGGGCTATTGCCATTTCAACTTCATCGTAAAAGTTTTGTATATCTTCATCACTACTGTTTGTTGTTGGTGCATATACTTGTATAATATTTATATCTATTGGTTTGCCTTTGATTTTGACCATTATAACTCTATCTGAAATGCACCAGTATCCAGTCATAGATTTGGCTGTATTTTCATCAAATATTATTCCTACACCTTTTTCATGTGTGTCCCCTCCAGAATAAATTATTGTGTGTTTGTCGGTTATAATTTTGCCAGATCCCTTCCATCTCATCTCACTTATGCCTAGTATATTCATTTTCATGTTTTCCATTTCTCTTAGAACATTGTTTAACTTTCCTAGCTCATTTAATGTCCTAACATTCCACGTTCCTACTCTAAATTTATTTAGTTTAGTTATTGTTTTAGTTTTGCCATCAGTAGCTGGATGACGGTCTGGTGTCACCTGTGGCTCATGACTGTCCCTACCGGACGAGGATGTCCTAAGACAGCCATTAACGTCGTTCACTATTTCTGAAATGTGTGTCGCCATGAAATCTTGGGAAGATAATGTGGTGGTTTCCCCTTGACTTCCACATTCACACGGTGGTCTTTTAACTCTGCCTTTGACAGCCATTTCCGACTGTCAGGACAAGTGAGTGCCCTGCTCTGCTCAGCTGCAGAGTTGTCCACTTATTCCGGTGGATACCCGGTCCCCAGAGCTGTGTTAGCCACACCGTGGTGTGTTTCCATCCTCTACCGCGGGGAGGTGCAGTTGGGATTTTCCCTTCCTAAAGTTATGGTCTATGACCAAAACTCTCCAGTACTTTTTAGAGGACTGATTATATTATTTTGTGTGATTATACTAAAATAAAAATACAACAGCAACCTTATCGGTTTCCAATAGAAAATTAGCACACCAATATCATCAACCCCCAGAAGAACAATAGTACATTATCAACATCAGTTCCCATTGGAACAATAGTGCACCTAGATCACCCGTGTCTCACGAAACCTGGGTTTAACAGCTGAAGGCAGCATAATGACAACAGAGATACAAGAAGATACTTTGTTCCCATCCTATTTAATCAGTAGGAAATCTAGGCAACAATAACAGAGGAAACACGACGAACACTATTATCAGAGATCAATGAAATGAGCAGGGATATCAACAGAAGAGGTGAAACAGAGACATTGGCCTTATTTAGGAAAATACTGCGCAAGAGAGACAGAGGAAGACAGAAAGATACAATGTGGAAAGATGAGCAACAAATAATTATGTAAGCAACAGCAACTTCATCACAATATTAATATAACAGAAATAACTGGGGAGTTATGACAGCTGATATCTGCTCAAGATCAGGCACATAAAGAAGTTAACAATGATAAAATGGCGTCCCCTGTGTCGTGTCTCCACCTTGAAGAGGTACATGGTTTTCAGTGTTCCATTGACCCAAAGAGCTGTGGTGACCGTGGTTTAACTACTGGTAAGGTCTCCCATGTCGGACAGGTCAAGGGATAGGAACCAGACGTACAGAGATATAAACCTGTTGACTTGTATGTAGGCTAGGGAAAGCAAACGTGAAAAAATGTTTGTCTAAGTCTAATGTACTGAGCCACAGGTTTGATGTAAAATTGCAGCGCAAGACAATGAAAAGGCTTCAACATAAAACAAAACATGATGAATAGTCGGTCTAGCTTAGAATTCCTAACTAAAGATTAATATAATAATACACTAGGATGATAATGCAACATGGCATGATGCTTGTTTTGTATGTATTAGTGTTACCTTTCCTCTGGAGTAAACTAGGCAGGCCGAGAGAGGAATTATGCTGCATGGGAAATACATGGTCTTTACAATTCAGCACAGGCTTTACGCTATGCAGCGGTATAAGTCCATCCCTGGTCCCCGTCATGGATTGTAGTTATTATGTCTTTTTTTAAATTTTTTATTTTGAAGCACAGTGTAACAAACTATCGTCTGTCAAGATGGCAAGTTGTCAGGGAGGGTATGTTACAGGGTAAGATAAGAAAGGCCAAGTAAGAATGAAGGGAAAAGGGTGCAAATCTAGGTTACACTTCGGGATAGGATGTATGAGCATTCATGTTTCAACATTAAACAAATAGAAAAACTGTAAGTACTGAAGAGGTAAAACCAAGAAGACATTACTCACTTTCCATGTAAGGCCGCCACTCCTACAGTACTGCGAGCTGTGGACATTGGTGCCACATAACTCCACTGCCTGGCCTGTGGATCCCATCTCTCTACTGTGTTGAGGTATGACCAGCCATCATGGCCACCTACTGCGTACATGGGGCCCTCAAGAACCCCAACACCTAGAGGATAATTTGTTTCTGTTAGTTGTGTATCATGTGCTAACTTAGTATTATTTTTCAATCCACTTTATGAATTTCAGTGACGACACAATCCCCTTCGTTAAAAGCATATTTGTCAAAGAAAAGAGATATAATGACGATGGTGATAATATCGTGAAATTCAATTAAACTGATTGATTGATTTGTATCGAAATATTGTAATTTCAAATTAAGATATTAAAAATTAAAATATGTTAACGGATGGGAAAGGGTTCTAAACAAGGTCGTGGCCCAAACGTTACCCCAGTTGGAAGGTTAAATTGGAGCGAGATATATTAGATACAGGCGACTAAATATGCCTGCACTTACAACATTTATAGGTGTCTAAATATACCTGCTCTGACACTATTTTACTGGGGTCTAAATATGCCTGCACTGACACAGTTTACAGGTGTCTAAATATGACTAGCACTGATACTATTTTACTCGTGTATAAATATGCCTGCACTGACACCATTTTACTCGTGTCTAAATATGTCTGCACCCACACCATTTTCGGGTATCTAAATATGACTGGCATTGACACCAATGTACTGGTGTCTAAATATAACTGGCGCTGACACCATTTTACAGGTATCTAAATATGTCTGCACAGACACCATTTTACAGGTATCTAAATATGTCTGCACAGACATAATTTTTCAGGTATGTGAATATGCCTGCACGGACTCCATTTTACAGGTATCTAAGTATGCATGCACAGACACCACTTTACAGGTGTCTAAAATGCCTGCACTGACACAGTTTTGCAGGGGTCTAGATATGCATGGCACTGACACAATTTTACAGGTGAAAAATATGACTGCACTGACAGTTTTATAGGTGTTTAAATATGACTGGAACTGACACCATTTTACATGTGTCTAAATATGACTGGCGCTGATACCATTTTGTACATGTTTAATATATCAACACTGACACCATTTTACAGGTGTCTATATATGTCTGACACAGGCACCATTTTACAGGTGTCTAAATATGACTGGCGCTGACACCATTTTAAAGTTGTATAAATACGACAGATAAATACAGGTGATTTTACAGGTGTCTAAATATGACTGGCGCTGGCACCATTTTACAGGTGTCTAAATATGACTGGCGCTGACACCATTTTAAAGTTGTATAAATACGACAGATAAATACAGGTGATTTTACAGGTGTCTAAATATGACTGGCGCTGGCACCATTTTACAGGTGTCTAAATATGACTGGCGCTGACACCATTTTAAAGTTGTATAAATACGACAGATAAATACAGGTGATTTTACAGGTGTCTAAATATGACTGGCGCTGGCACCATTTTACAGGTGTCTAAATATGACTGGCGCTGGCACCATTTTAAAGTTGTATAAATACGACAGATAAATACAGGTGATTTTACAGGTGTCTAAATATGCCTGTACTTACAGTTTTACAGGTATCTAAATATGACTGACACTGACACCATTTTACAGGTATCTAAATATGCCTGCACAGACACCATTTTACAGTTGTATAAATACGACTGACACTAACACCACTTTACAATTGTCTAAATATGATTGGCACCGACACCACTTTACAACTGTCTAAATATTACTGGCACTGACACCATTTTACTGGGGTCTATATATGCCTAGCACAGACACCATTTTACAGGTGTCTAGATATATTGGCACTGACACCATTTAACAGTTGTATAAATACGATTGACACTAACACCTTTTTCAGGTGTCTAAATATGACTGGCACTATCACAGTTGTACGGCTGTCTAAGTAAACTTAACTAGCACTAACACAATTTTACTGGTGATGTTTACTAAAGTGACTGGCGACAACACAATTTTACTGGTGATTTTGCTAAAGTTACTGGCGACAACACAATTTTACTGGTGATTTTACTAAAGTGACTGGCAACAACACAATTTTACAGCCTGCTCTGTAGCGAAGAGTTTACGGACGCAATTCGTAATTCCCAATACCGCGTTCGTTCGAAACACAGCTACGGGAGATTTGGCAGCAGACCGCCTTGCGCTGGTTTTTATAATATGGTATGAGTTCTTGTCATTCTGAAAGCAATGGGAAACCTCTAAACGTAAACTTGCCAACAATCATAAACAGCCAAAATGATGTCTTTGGTTGTGACGTCATGTACAAGATATGCAATTAACTTTTAACTACAAATTACTGACGATAACACCATTTTACAGATGTTTAACCAAACATGGCTGGCGACAATACAATGTTACAGATATATAACTAAACATGACGAGTAATGCCACCATTTCGCAGGTGAATTGCCAAACAGACATCTTTATTATCTTAACGTTGTTGTTATACAGCAAGGCAGTAGCGTCCCCTAGAGGTGGTAGTCATGTCACACGTCTGCCATTAATGTTATTTCTACATTTCTAATATCTTTCTGCCAAGTGAATGCAGACACCTTCTTGTTCTTAGCTATTAAATGTGACAAGGTGATCAGCGACTACACCAGCCGATACTGGCTTGCGTGGGTTGGCAACAATCTTCTGCCTATGTTTCTGGGTTAATAGCCAGCCATGATAAATTATCTCAGCTCTTTTGCATTTTAATTTACCCAGGTTATAGAGTTCTTTGCAAAGTTATTCTTGACCAAGTCTTTTTTGCTTTCTCATGGAAAATCAATTTTCACATGTCTGTTTATTTACTTGATGTCTTCCATGTTTTTATCTGTCATTTTTCATTTCCGTCCTGTAAGCACAATCCATTATTTTGGATCTCTAAAAATCTCTAATGATCTTTCTCCAGTGGGCAAATACTTCAAGCCTTCAGATCTAATTATATAATAAATAAATGAAATTATATGTGTTTTAAAAATTACTGCCGCGAGAATATGACATGGGTCTTAACATTCTGAAGGTCACAATATAATTATGTTGATGATTAGCTCCCTTGCTAAATGTCTTTGCTTGACAAATATTCATTTTACGAAGCTATGACCACCGCCGGCTTCGTGGCTTAGAGGTTATGACTTTTCTACGTAATCTCGTATACTCTCGTCGGTAACGTGATGACGGTGAGAATCAGCAGTGGTTCGAATCGCATCGGTAACTTACGGGGTATGTGAGCCGGCCGCTCAGAAAGCAATGGCAAACTATTGAGCGTAATCTTGCCAAGAAATCAACATACAGCTGAAAGATGCTGGTGTTGACAGCGATGTCCTGTAAAGGATATGCCCCCCCCCCCCCAAAAAAAAAAAAAGATGGTGACCACCATCATCCGGTATAATGCTAATAGAAGTTATGGTTCTTAATCTCACACGATCAACAAAGTCTTGGATCAGCTCTTTGTTCTTGTCCCGATTAGCCACGTGGCCAAGCCACTCAGATAATTATTCTTTTTGACGTCCCATTGCTTTTTCCCTATCAAGTTTACCAGTTGTCATTTAGTTTTCAAGTTAATTTCTCACCATAAAAAGCCTTTAAAATCTTGAATGTCTATGTTAAATTTCTCTAATCAGTATAGAGGTTTTGTTAATTTCTTGACGGACTGTTTTTCTGTCAATCCATGGTATTCTTTACACTGTCCTTAAAATAACATTTTCACTGTCATTAAAAGTTTCTCAGCTTGTCTACTAATGGTTTATGTTTCCCATTCATAGATCAGTATAGGTTGTATACACCACGTTAACACTCTTTGTTTGACTGCTTGCAGTGAAGCTAATTATGCCTGCTCAAAGTAGCAATTAAATGTACACTCTTATGTTCGTTATACTATGCTCTGTGCCCAGCAAAGTGATACCGGGGCTGAAAAGGGGAAGTAGAAAGCAATAACACCATAAACTACTATATGCGCTATAAGGGGCGACTAACAAGATATCGTGGGATGGGATATTTTATCCTGAAGAAAATCTTTACCTGAAAAATTCTCACAATCATGAACAAGTATTCATGAAACAGAAAATAGTTCAGTCAGTTAAGATAAGCGAAGGATTTCTTCTTGAAGACGTATGACATGATGTGGAGAAAGCTGAAAGAGGTTGGGAGTGTCAACTTACTTTCTTGCACCTGGAAACATCTCCAGAATTAGTAACTTGTATGCTAAAATAATATAAACAGTCTATGCTATGCTGATGAAACGTGTAGTGATGGCGGAAAATGCTAAAGATCTAAAACTTTGGGACCAACAGAGAGCGCAAAATATGGAATCTCCCTGAATATTAAAGAAATCATAACCAATGGTTACATACAAGAAAAAAGATGCCTCCAAAATATGAGGCAACAATAGAAAGGAACATTCTTAACTAAACTGATACATTTACATACCTAAGGGCTGTTATAACATTAGATGGAAAATATACGACTATCACTAACTGCAAGAAAGAGAGTGCTGAAATGTTATAAAGGGTGTATTTTCCTGTATGGCTAATGAACATATTTGGAAGAGCCTAGAAGCAATGGAGATGTGGTTCCTAAAACGAATGTTGCGAATAACTTAGACTGACAGAGTCGCTATCAATGATGGCCTGGAAGAGGCTAACGAAAGTATAATATTATATACAACCATAAGAAAGAGACAAACAGCGTTCTTTGGTCATATAATGATAAGACAGGCATTGGAAAACATCGTGACGACTGGACAGATCAGCAATAGAAGAGCTAGAGGTAGATTGAATAGATTATGCTGGATGGAATAAGACGGTGGCATGTGCAGTCATATCATCAACAGAGTTTATCAGGAACACACGACCAAGAAAAATGAAGCAGTTGCAGCAGATGCAGATGAATCACTGTACCAACCTCAATCCCTCTAACCAGTGTTGCCATTTTAGTACTTTTCGCGCTAAATGTAGTGCTTTTTCAAGTCAGTTAGTGCGAAAATTTTCCTTTTAGCGCGGCCGCGTAAATTTAGTGCTTCACAAAATATTTTTGGTGCTGTTTGGTGCTTTTTTGGGGTGGGTAAAAATTACTTTAAAATTCATTTGGGAACACTAAAAAGCCGAATTTGAACTGAAGCGAGGGAGTAAAACAGTCTTAGTACGTTACCGCGCAAAATTCAACTAATTTAACTCCCTTTAATAGCAGACTACAAGTTTCCCATGAGAAAGAAATTCGTGGAAGGTGCATCCAGTTTTTAATAGAGCTATTGACACAGCTGCGTTTACGTACACCCGATAACGTTTGAGTGTTACAGTCCATGTCATGTCTTAGTGGAAGTGGATGTCTACAGCCAATGAAGCCCTGTATATTGGATCTTGCTAAAATGTTTGTAGAAGATGCAGCTACTCTCACCCGCATCGATTTCCAGTGGAGAAAACTTCATCATATGCAGTGGACACAGACCTCTGACACACTTGGACTGTGGGCAGAAATAGCCTCATATAGGGATGCCACCGGTGAAAATCCTTTCCAAGATCTTACAGATTTAGCTTTAACTCTGCTCATTTTACCTCATTCTAATGCGGACGTGGAGCTTATTTTCAGTCAGATGGGAGTTATAAAATGAAAATTGCGGAACAGACGGAGCATCAAGAGTTTGACAGCTGTTTTGACTATTAGATATGGAATGAAAAGATATGGCAAATGCTGTCATGATTATAAACTACCTAAGGATATTCTGCGAAAAATTAGATGACAAGAGGTATATACATGTTTCTTTCAATCATCCTCCTCATCCTCATCATCGCAGGAGCAAACACAGCAGGAAATAGCTACAGAAACTGAAGAGGAGTTGTTTGACTGGGATTTGGCAGATCTGGAATAAACTTCATTCTAATATTCAGTGATAATAATAAATTATAATGTGCTACTTTATAACATTTTGAATGAATACCCAGGAAGGTTAACCCGGTCAACAAATACCCGCAGAAGTCGGATGTGTCGGCCTAACGGCGCAAGAACGCAGCTCTGCTGTAAACAGGCACAACGCAGTCACGTCCGAAAGAAAAAAATCCGGATGAACGCAGAAGAATGAATACCGCCATGGCTTGTTTTAGTGATTTCCCCAAAAAATAGTATTGCAATTTGGTGCTTTTTTGGCTCGAAAGTAGTTCTGATTGGGATTTGGCGGATCTGGAATAAACTTCATTGTAATATGAAGTGATAATAATAAATTATACTGTGCTACCTTGTTACATTTGTAATAAAAACAGTTGGTGCTTCTTTTTGGTGCTTCCTAAAAGATTTTGGTGCTTTTTAGTGCTTTTTTGGGTCGATTTTGGTGCTTTTGCATCAAAGGGAGATGGCAACACTGCCTCTAACTATCGCATCTCATTTCATCATGTTCCTCTTGTACCTTGCGGTGTCGACGTGAAGTATAAACTTCGTGAGAGTGCCTGATTATGGGCTTCATATATCGACATTCTCTAACTATATCCTTAATATATATACTATATACTTAATATTATTAAATAAACACACACATACATCTAACAAACAGCTAAAAACTTACCTAGACCATGTCTATGAGTGGACATTGGCGGCATCAATGCCCAAGTTTTTCTTTTTGGATCATAGCATTCCACAGTATTCAGAGTCTTGAGACCATCTCTGCCTCCAACCACGAAGAGTTTATCATCCAGAACAGCCACACCAAACTGCAACCTTCTGCCTGACATATTTGCCACCTGGGTCCAGGTGTTGGTCCGAAGGTCGTATTTCTCTATACTTGTAGGACCTTGGAAATAATAGTAAACCGGTAATATCAATGGTTCATAAAACTGTTTGTACACGAACCTCAATGCAAATCTCTGAATGTAGAATCACAGAATCAGTTAATATTTTAGGTATGTGCGAAACGAGATGGACAGGATCAGGCATCAAGATAGATGACGATTTCAAGATTATTTATTCTGGAGGTGAAGATCGTCATAGGGGAGTGGCAATTATTTTAGACCGGAAAACATCAACATCTGTTCAAGGATATTGGGCCGTGTCGGACAGAGTTCTAATAGTTAAATTAAGTGGCAGACCTTTTAGCATAAATATTGTTCAAGTATATGCACCAACAGGAGAATCCAGTGAAGATAGTGTAGAAGAATTTTATAATGACATAGAGGCTGCCTTAAAGAAATGTAAAAATTCAGAAATAAACATCATAATAGGGGACTTCAATGCAAAGGTAGGAAATCAAGGGGATAGATACACAGAAGGAAACTATGGTTTAGGAGAAAGAAATAAAAGAGCATACAGACTCGTGGAGTGTGCAAAAGAACAGGAAATGATTGTAGGAAACACCTGGTTTAAGCAACACCCTAGAAGATTATGGACATGGAGGAGTCCTGATAGCAGGATTAGAAACCAGACTGACTACATTCTCATTAGCAGAAGATTTAGAAACGCGCTAACAGTAGCAAATACAGTTCCCAGTGCTGATTGATTATAGTGACTACAGATTACTCACAGGAACATTGAGGATAAAGTTGAAAAAAGGCAAGTATATAACAGGAAACACTAAATATGATTTGTGTACATTGAGTAATGACAAGGAAATACAAAACAAATTCAACATAGAAGTACAGAACAGATTTGAAATATTGTCTGATCTAGAGATATTATTCCAGGATGTTGATGATCAATGGGAAACGTTGAAGAATTCAATAATTGTGGCTGCAGAAACAACTATACCAAAATTAAAGAAGGTGGGTCGTAAGAAATGGATGACTGAAGAAATTTTACACCTCATGGAAACAAGACGACTCAACAAAAATAATTCTGTCAAATATGAAGAAATCCACAGACAAGTCAGAATATTATGTAAGGAGGCAAAAGAATCATGGCTTGAGGAAAAGTGCTTAGAAATTGAAAACCAACACAACAGTCGAAATACCAAATTAGTGCACAAAAGAATTCAGGAACTTACTAATAAAAGAACAAGTACATCAACAGGGTGTCTAAAAACTAAAGATGGCAAAATCATAATAGAAAAAGACCATATTCTACATGTGAAACACCTTTATGATGATAACAGAGACGAACAGTATGATATTAGATTTAATAATGAAGGACCGCCAATTTTGGAGATGGAGGTTCGAAATGTTCTTAAGCATATGAAAGCTGGCAAGGCCCCCGGTGCAGATAACATCACAACAGAAATGATTAAAGCTTTAGAAGAATATGGACTAGAGCAAGTCACCAGACTGATGAACACATTATATGATACTGGAGATATACCTCCTGAATTATGTAACTCTGTATTTATTGCAATCCCAAAGAAATCAGGAACCTTGGAATGTGATCAACATAGAACAATTAGTATAATGAGTCACATCACAAAGATTTTGCTAAGAATTATCATGCAAAGAGTGAGGAAGAAGATACAACCTGAAATAGGGGAAGAACAATGTGGGTTTGTAGAAGGAAAGGGTACAGTAAATGCTGTGTATATGCTGCGAACAGTTATTGAACGTGCTATAGAAATAAACAAGGATATACATCTTTGCTTTATTGACTATACAAAGGCTTTTGATAGAGTTAGACATGTCAACATGGTGGATATGCTTGCAGATCTACAAATTGATGGGAAAGACATTAGACTTATAAAAAACATATATTGGAAACAACAAGCTGCAATAAGGATTGATAATGAAGTGGGACAGTATCAGCCAATTAAGAGAGGTGTTAGACAGGGATGTGTGATGTCTCCAGATCATTTTTCCCTATACAGTGAAAATATTTTCAGAAATGTAGAGGATATAAATGGAATCAGCATTGGAGGACGAAACATCAATAACATTAGATATGCAGATGATACAGTATTAATTGCAGACAATGCGCAGGACCTGCAACAATTAGTAGATGCGGTTGTTGTACACAGTGAGCAACTGGGGTTAGAATTAAATTGTAAAAAGACTCAGGTTATGGTCGTCACTAGGAAGGAAGAAGTGCCACAATGTAATATACAAGTAAATGGAAATATTCTTCAACAAGTGAATCGGTACAATTATCTTGGAACAGTCATAACATCTGATGGGAGATGCCTTGAAGAGATTAGAACAAGAATCGCCATGGCGAAAGTAGCCTTTAGCAAGATGAAAAACATTCTGACCAATAAAAAGATGTCAATTGAAACGAGAAAAAGAGTGTTGAGGGGATACATAGAGCCTGTTCTTTTGTATGGATGTGAAACTTGGACAATGGGCAGTCAAGCTGAAAAACATCTGATGGCTGCAGAAATGTGGTTTCTGAGGAAAATGCAAAAAATACCATGGACAGACAGAAAAACCAATGACCAAGTACTACAGGAGACAAATGAACATCGTAAACTGATTAGAGAAATTAGACGCAGACAGTCAAAATGTTTTGGACATGTTATGAGAAGAAATGGATTGGAGAACTTGGTGACAACTGGCAAGATCGAAGGAACCAGACCAAGAGGCAGACCGAGAGGAAAATACCTGGATGGCTTGGCCACATGGCATGGACGAAACAGGAACACTGAGCTGATCCACGACACTGGTGATCGAGTGAAATGGCGAGTCATGACCGCCCACGCTTTCCTGCATGGCACATGATTGATTGATTGATCAGATGCTGTGGGCTCACGTACCATGCTGACTATAGCCTGTTCTCGCATGTCCTTGGAACATCTTGTAAAGAGACACTGGCATGGTTAAACCCAAGCGTAGACTGGACTGAATTTTGCGTGTGGATTAGCTTTCTTAATTACTAATGTTCCTCGCCATCAAGCGAACCCACTCCGACTTCTGAAGTACTTGTAATTTACGTCCCCAAAGTCAAGGACGAGAAGTCAACATTTTAGTCCAACTGATCGGTGTAGGGGTTGAACTCGCTAGGTAATAATATGATAGATGAACAACAGCAACATCTTGTACACCTTGTAAGTGAACTCATGAAAGTAATCAGAAGGGGTGCTACTTGTCTACCAGAATGTACCAGGTCATCATCAGTCCCAGACTCCAACAGTTAGTTAGAGTCAACATCTCATTAGCAGCAGCAGCAGCAGCAGCAGCAGCAGCAGCAGCAGCAGCAGCAGCAGCAACAACAACAACAACAACAACAACAACCACAAACACAGTAGAACATTGGCAATAATAAAAACAACAGTAAAATCAACAACAACAGCACGAAGCTGCATGGGATTGCTAAGGGTAGGAGGCTTGTAGTGAGTTGGTTGAAGACCTTTCCCACATAGGGGGTAAAGGGTGTAAGACAGATCTACTATTACAAGGCAATGTTCTGAAAGGCAAGGATACAAGAACTGCTGGTTCAACAAACAGCCGCATATTAAAGCCTATATTTATGAATGATGAACAGCTGATGAACACTTGCATCTATGACTGTATGGCTTTTACCACTCACAAACCTCTAAAGGAAAAGAATCAACAAATCATTCACAATGCCACAAACATCAGCTCAATACGATTACTTTATTATGGACAGACCTGAACAAAACATTATTCTGCGACTCAGAACAGGACACAATCTAGCACGCAGTCACATGTATACAGAAATTAAGATAGTAAATCAGCCATGTGCAGATGTGGACTGGCATGCCAGACCGCTTATGATGTACTCAAAGAGTAGCCCTAAATGGGAGATATCTAAACAAACTTTCTGAACTAGCAAACCAACAATGGAAGATAAACTGTATTGACCACTGAGTGAACTAAAAAAAAAGGCAATGAAATGTATAGCTAGTGAATTTGATAACAAACTATGATAGTATTGCCTTGAGCACGGTCAGACGAGGGTTGACGCCAGGGATTGCTGTTTGCCAACATGAGGGAAAGATTGGACCACGTATTCCTCCCTGCTCTAGGCCTACAAATCGCAATGGAGCTATCACATCTCAGATCCACAGTAGGAACTTGCTTTAGCACAATTTATAATTATTGCAGATATGGACAATTTATTTCAAGTAAACCAAAGAAGAAGAAACATTACGTGACATTAAGCCAAAAGGACGATAGCCCGGGACACCACTAGATCGATAACAAAACAAACAAACAAACAAACAAACAACAGCAATAACAACATGAATGAAGACGGTATGCATTTAGAGGTTAGTGAAAATAGGATTCCCCGCCGCTCCACAATATTCAAGTCTCCAAACTCGTGAACTCCTACTAGACACCAGGATACCCCTGAATGAGTCTGAAAGAGCTAAACATCATCCATCCATCTTGTGCCATGCCGATAAGTGTGGGCGGTCATGATTCGCCATTTCACTCGATCACTAGAGCCGTGGATCAGCTCAGTGTTCTTGTCTCGACCATACCACGTGGTCAAGCCATCTAGGTATTTACTTCTATGTCTTCCCCTTCTCTTCTCCTCGATCTTGCCAGTTGTCACCAAGCTCTCCAATTTATTTCTTTTCATAAAATGCCATGAAAATTTTGACTGTCTGCTTCTACGTGCGGAATTAATTATGATTGATTGATTGATTGATTGATTGATTTAGGAACCGACATCACAACATTTGAAGCATTCCCATCCTCAGCAGCCAGTGAAGAGTTCCAACACCAATAGTACCAGTAGTAATCTGATTATAAGTTCGTCTCGCCTTTCCTCTGAGCGTCGAGCGTCGGCCAGATCCCCTCGTCACTCCTCGCTGTCGCATTCTTGTCAGACTATGGTGATTCATTTGCTCCTCCGAGGTGTACGCGTGCTCCCACAAGGTCGCAACCACGTCTGCCTTATCATGCATCAATACTCCACTAAGTTTTGCAGAGCCAGCCAATCTGTCCGCCTGTTCATTCCCCAGCGCACCAGCGTGCCCCAGAGAAAAGATCCAGACGATGCTTGTCACCCGTGACTTCCGAAGCGAAGCAAGCCACTCTTCACGAAGCTTGCCTGTCCTCACCCTACTCAGCATGCTTTCTGAGTCAGTTACAATCACGATGTGTGTGTATCGTATTATCAATCCAGCAGAAAGCTGCACTGACCGCCTCCACCTCCATTCTTAAGCTAGATGTTGTGGTATCATATGCCAGGCTCACCTGCACCAAACGTCGACCATTAACTCTTGCTAAGAACCCCCAGGCACTTCTCCTACCTCTCAACACCGAACCATCTGTGTATATAATCACATTACGCCAGCGAGCATTATCCTGAATTAGTTCCTGGATTTCCACTTCCGTGGTCCCTACTGGCCCTGCCCCTTCCCTAGCGTAATTAATTATTTAAACAGGAACTCAATTAATTAAAGGAAACGCAGCAGCACAGTTGCAATGACTCTTGCCCGCCGGTCCCGTTGTGATGTTTTCAAATTCCCATCGAGCCAAGGGTCATTTCCATTTACCTGCCCTCCTCGGACGACCCAAGTTGAATGGGAAGTTGCCAGAAGCATAAGAAAAAACAAAATCTGCCGGCTAAAAACTGAAGAGGGAAACACCAAGAATATGGCACTATTAAATGCATTACTTGGGAGCCGACTGTAGCGCAGTGGTTAGCACGCTGGCTTGTCGCCCTGATGGTCATGGGTTCCAATTCACATCAACGTGGATGTTTTAAGCTGACCTGAACATCCAGGCCAATCTTGTTTAAAAATGGATACAAGGAAATGTACTGGGAAGTAAAGTCGGTCGATGTGATATTGACCACATCACAGCTCCAGTGCCGACTGGTCAGATCTGATCCAGTCAGACCAGATATCTTCGCATATGAGGCTAAATACAATGGATCAACCCCGGCAGTCTAGTATCTCTGGCTGATATGATGGCGCAATCTGGCATTTTCTTTCCTGTGCGACTCTGGATAGTAGTACTCACGCATATTGAATTGTTACATTAAACTACTATACCCACGTTAATACTTTAACTCCTTCTGTTCCCCTTAAATTGTTACATTGAACTACTATACCTGTGATAATACTTTAAGTCCTTCTGTTCCCCTTCAATTGTTACATTAAACTACTACACCAAAGTTAATACTCTCACTCCTTCTTTCCCCCTTCAGTTGTTACATTAAACCACTATATCCACGTTAATACCTTAACTCTTTCTGTTCCCCTTAAATTGTTACATTAAACTACTACACCCACGTTAATACTTTAACTCCTTCTGTTTCCTTCTATTGTTACATTAAACCCCCATACCCACGTTTTTTAAAAACTTTAACTCCTTCTGTTCATCATCAATTATTACATTAATATACCTACGTTAATACTTTAACTCTTGTTCCTCTTCAGTTGTTACATTAAATATCAGTACCCACGTTTTTTAGTTACTTTAACTCCTTCTGTTCCCCATCAACTGTTACACTAAATCACATTACCCACATTGTTACTTTAACTCCTTCTGTTCCCCATCAACTGTTACACTAAATCACACTACCCACACTGTTAGTTTAACTCCTTCTGTTACTCTTCAGTTGACTATTACATTGGACTACAAAGATACTTTAATTCCTTCAGTTGTTACACTAAACTTCACTATCCACACTGTCGCTTTAATATCCTCTCTTCCCCATCAATCGTTATATTAAACTACAATACCCACATTGCTACTTTAATTCCTTCCGTTTCCCTTAATTTGTTACATAACCTACACTGCCGACATTGCTACCCTAAATCCTTCTGCCCCACTGGTTTTAGTGGTTTAGCTACTTTAGAAGTACACATTTACTATGTGTAAAGTACAAAATATGTTTAAGATGGAAAGAGTTACGGTAAACACCTGCTTGGAACAATAAAAAAATTAACTGTCTTAATTTTGTTTGTTTGCCTCCTTTCTGTCTGTTATACTGTAATTTGATATGAAGTATGTGTTCAAGATAGCATTAACTGTCTGGCCTGGATCTTGTTCATTCATTCTTTTTTTGTTCCTAGTTTTTACAGATTTCTTTATTTGCCATCTTGCCTTTCCGTGGATTTCGTTACTTTCTGTTCTATCGCATCAGGCATAATACAATCTAGTTTAGTTTAGTTTAGTCGATGGATCAACATCACGGCACACGGGTTCAACCCATAAGTGCTCCGTTCTCCTCCGAACTCAAACCTGAGTCTGGAGAAACTCAGCTCAGTGCACGAACTCCGTAGCACCGGCGAGAATCCTGAAATACTGGGTAGATTTTTAACTCAATAATGTAATATTACAATCTAACTTCAGAAACTAACATAATAATAAAACTCCGTTGCTTGGCAACTGACATATAAAAGCTGGAATACATTAAAAAAAAGGCATCTCTAATCGAAAAAAAAAAAACGTGCAAATAAGACTTGCTTTTTAAAAAAAATTCTTCATACCATGGATTGTATAGAGCCTGAGGATTGTGCTGTCTTTGGATTCATTTTTCATTTGAAGATTTCGATATCAATCTTAAACTGCATATTTAAAAAAAATGGTAATTGACTACTTTTACTTTTACACGCATCGACGCATACTCGGCATATGATGCCAGCTCTATACGTTTATAGACCAATAGGAACTGGAAAGATGATGTGGACTGTATCACAGCGGTATTCTTTATTTCCCAGTACATTGCACTGTACTCATTTTTAGACTGGGTTGGTTTGCAAGTCCAGGTCAATTATAAAAATCTGTGTAGTTACGATTTTGAACCTGAAGCAAATAGTGATCTGACTGGATCTGATCCGACTTGATCTCATCTGACTGCATCTAATCTGACTGGATCTGAGCTGACTGGATCTAATCTAATTATGAAACACAAACTAAATATTGAAAACCTGCAGCACATGCAAATGAAGTCACATGTCAACGCACCTTTTGTGCACTCCATGCTGCCAACTGCGTACAGAACACCCACTGTTGACTTTCTGGGCTTTGTGCGAGGAGATTGGAATGATGAACGTCTTTCTGGTAACAAATGGTACTTTAGGGCTTCCATAATTAGCTGCTGACATTCTTTGTCATCGTGAAATAGAGAGTTGGTCTCCACGTGATCAGCAATAAACTAAAAGAGATTGCAAATAATAAATACATACAGTTTTAAGATTATAATGTAGCAATGGTTATTCATGTGCAGACACTAAAACAAACGAAGCGCATGGAGATAAGGTATAAATACCTCTTCTTCTTTGTTTCTCGTTTGCGGGGAGAGCGAATCACCTAATTATGCTACCTAGAGGTACAGTGTGTCTGACTTCACCATGCATTTATGTAAGGTTTGCTGTCTCTAGACCAGTGGTTCTCAACAGGAAGGGGGGGGGGCATGGGGGGATTTAATCAACCCATTAGACAAATGGTACTAATACTAAAGAACAAACATGTATCAATAACTACCAAGAAAGCACTTTACAACACAATCTTCCTACCAACTCTACGCTACCAATGCCAAACTTGGACAATGACAGAAAAAGAGAAAAGAAAAATCACAAAGAATACTCAACGTATCAAGAAGAGATAAGATCAGAAATGAAGAAATCATGACTAAAGTGGGGGTTAAAGCAACACTAGATTTTATTAGAAAGTAGCAAGTCAAATGGTTTGGCCATGCAAGTAGGTTACCAGTCAACAGCATACCACAACAAGCAATGATGTACAGACCAGATGGAAACAGAGGAAGAGGCCGACCACGTAAACGTTGGACGGAGGGAATAGCAGAGTCCATGGGAATATCGATATATGAAGCCCATAATCGGGCACTCTCACGAAGGTTATACTTCACCTCGACACCGCAAGGTACAAGAGGAACATGATGAGATGAGATGAGATGAGGGGGGGGGGGGGGGGAATTAAGATTATTTCAAGATCGCGTTAATACAAGAACCGATTACTTGATATTGTTTTTCCCGCCATACTTTTCGGTTCTGTACTTCTCGCCCTTCTGAAATTCGTTTTACAACGTAAGTAGACCCGCAAGTCACGTTCTATGTAGACTCTGGACTTGTTCTAGTATGTGTTATTACATTTAGCTACCAGTTTTACGCATACTGTGTAGAGGCGGGCGGATTTATACGGAGGAAATACGAAGGGGGCGGGGGGGGGGGGAAGAGGGTGGGGGAATGACATTCGTGAACATATCGTGAAGGGGCGCATGGGCCAACAAAGGTTGAGAACCACTGCTCTAGACAGATTCCATCCAAGGTAACGAGCTCTTTCTACCCGTTGTAGGTGCGCTTTTCCTAACAATGATGCTAGGACAATGTCTTTACGGCCTACTGTTAGTCATTTCCAATTGCCATGAGATCTTTAGCACGCACAACATGCACACGTGGCTAGGAATCCGTACTCACTACCCAATAGACCAAGGGTGGGGGATCATCAGGATTGGCAAGGCAGCAACAACAATGAACATGTTAGCAAAAAGAGTCTGGGAGAACAGGAAGCTTACTGCCAAAACAAAAGTCCTCGTCTACCAAGCCTGTGTCCTTAATACTCTTCTTTATGGCAGTGAAACCTGGACAACTTACTCACACCAAGTGAAACGTTTAAACAGCTTTCATATGCGGTGTCTGCGAAGAATACTTGGTATCAAGTGGCAAGACAAAATCACAAATACTGAAGTATTGGAAAGATCAGGTTGTGTGACGGTGTGTTCCATGCTCAGTCTTCGTAGACTTAGATGGATAGGACATGTTAGGAGGATGGATGATGGTAGAATACCAAAGGACATCTTTTTTGGTGAATTACAGATGGGTAGGAGATCTCAGGGTCGGCCTCTACTACGATACAAAGATGTGTGTAAGCGGGACATGATTGATACAGGTATTGATAATGCACATTTGGAGCAAGTTTCCGCTGAACGTGATGCATGGAGGGCAACTATCAGAAATGGAAAAAGGCAAAGGAGAAAATGATTGCAGATGAAGCACATACAGAGCGTGAGAGACGTAAGATGGTGCATGATGGTGGAAATGACCATATTTTCACATGCATCCACTGTGGACAAACATTTGCAGCACGAATTGGTCTTATCAGCCACACTCGCCACCGCCATGGGTCGTAGTTATTAAGCCTTTTTGAAGCACAATGTACCAAACTATCGTCTGTCAAGACGGGAAGGTGCCAATGGTATTATAACATGGATTTCCTAGGTAATCGGTATTCATGGATTTCCTATACAATCAGTATTATAACTGTCACTTATTTTCCCGGGAGGAAAGTGGAATCAACAAGCACATCTTCAATCTTATTATCTTTTGGGATTATTGACTGACTTCTGTCTACACTCCTCCCTTCTGTCTTCCCTTCCATATATCTATTCCTTTCTCTCTCTCTATTATTCCCTCAACACATACTCCGACAACAGTTCCTTTCAACGATTAATAAAATATTTATTAATAAAAACTATGTCTGGTGTATGTATGGACTGTGTAAGCGTAGTTGATAGTGTATTCTATTGTTGGTGCAAGAATGAACTCGTAATGTCTATCAGCGGTATCACATCTCGCCCAGTCATTCTGCAAAACCACAGGACAGGACATCAAACAGGACAGGTCTCACCCTGGATGATCCGTATGCTTGAGTCTGACGGTAAATCCGTTATTGAATGAAACAAAACTGTTCACCACTGGATCACTGTACAGTAATAATAGTCCAGTAAGTTATGACTTCGCCCGAGTCTGTTTCATGAAAGTACTTATCCAACATTGAAAAAAACCACATCACCACAGTCCTGCATATTGTCTCTAATGGATAGCAATGTTCTAACTTGTCTATTGTTTCTTAACTGTGCGTACAAGACTTATGTAGTTTTATTTTGCTTTGCTTTCTGCAACTTTATCTTTCTTTGTCCATTATTACTTTGGTTATCTGGATCTTCTTTTCTTCTTTTTCCAAGTTCCTTTAAAGGTATGTTTTATTTCGTATTAGACCCTGTCTAGGTTATTCCTTGGTTTATTGAGGTATTTGCTCTCCCCACAAATGAAATGCCTTGAGTTTATCAACCAAGCTTTTCCGGTACACAAGAAGTATGTGTCTATCTTCTCTGATATATCCGGATGGGAGTTTGAACCTGTGAGAAGTATAACATATCAAGTGATAAGCGTCTGCCACTTAATACTACTTATGCAAGTGTCCTTCTCCAGCCGCAATGACAAGGCTTCCGAAGTAAACACCAACATAAGACATATGAATTCACCAAAGTCTAACTATTCACTAATAGAAAACAATGGTAAACGCTATGCTCACACATCTATTTTCCTATGCTAAAACTATTACTCTAAAGTATTAATACCTTATATATTCACTTATCCTCCTGGAATCGAAATACACTAGCGAATAACACACTAATATCACATATTCTTTCAACCATTAGGGACGTGTATTTCTTTCCCCACTCAGGAGGCATAGATCATTCAGCCCAGTTTGGAACACACACTAACCATAAAACCCAGTTGCTACTATTTATATTGAGTGTCCAATCCTCCGTTGTTTTTTTTGATGTTTATACCTCAACCCTCGTCTCTTAACGTATCCTGCACATCAAACGGCGATAAAATCACGTAGTGGTTAGTTGCTCGTTTCTATCCGTTGTTCCGCTGTTCCCCTGAGTTCCCCGTACGCGAATACTTCAAAGCATTCTCCGTTCATTTTTCCTCCACGCGATCTCCCCGGGTCCTCGTGTCCGTACGATCCGATTATCAGGCAATGAACTCTGCGAACACCTGTATCCTATTTTTATATTCGTAGGTCAATGATCTTTACTTTATTCCGCCTCTCAGAATGAAGTACACAATTGTTAACTCTCCTCCTTCATTGCATTTTGATATGTAAGTTATCAAGGAATCACTAAACTGCAGTTTTTCCGTGACAATAACATGGATTTCCTAGGTAATCGGTATTATAACATGGATTTCCTAGGTAATCGGTATTCATGGATTTCCTATACAATCAGTATTATAACATGGATTTCCTAGGTAATCGGTATTATAACATGGATTTCCTAGGTAATCGGTATTATAACATGGATTTACTAGGTAATCGGTATTATAACATGGATTTCTTAGATATTTAGTATTGTAATATGGATCTGCAAGATAAGTGTTATTATAATATGGATCTACATGATAAGTGGTATTATGATAAGGATCTGTAAGAAATGTGGTATCTTAGTATGAATAAAGTAATATTTTTGCTAGATATATGGTATTATAATATAGATTTACAAGGTAAGAGGTAATAAAATGTTAGATCTACAAGATATATAGCCAGGGCTGTGGAATAGAGGTGGTGAACGCGTTTTACAATTCCCAGACATACCAAGTCGATCAAAATCAGCCACAGAGGATTTATAAGCAGACGGCTGTTAATTTTGATGTTATTAGTGGCGGTCGTCAAGAAAGCAATGGCAAACTACTGAATGCAAAAAAAAAACAACAACAAAAACTGACTAATAAATAGTAAACAACCAAAATTATTGGGATTGATTGCGACATCTTATAAATGACATGTAACTAACTCACACCAAGAAAGGATATGTAATCAAACAATATAGATCTGCAAGCTACATGGTACAGGGTGTATTTTTAATGAGTGTGCAGTGTTTGAAAATATTGCTGGTACAAGTTTTGTATTTACCTATTATGTCGCATGATCTTTACAGAAGGTGAATACAAAACTTGGACCGGCAATATTTTCAAACACTGCACAGTCATTAAAAATACACCCTGTATATAAAAGGATATGTAAGTAGTGCTGCCACATGTTTCTGCAGTATATACTGTACTACGTTTTAGATGAAGCTTAGTGACAATATAACGTAAAAAGACTCACTGAAGCCAAAAATGGTCAGAAACAGTCAGGGAGCATACTTGAAAGTTGGCAAGACGTAAAGATATAAAGACAATGTACATCAAAATATATAAACATTTGACTGAAAAAAGTAAAAATCATACAGGTATGCTTGGGATGTGTCATTAGTCCAGTCTTTCTGACTGAACAACATTCGAGCAGAATAGTGTCAGTTTTCGTGTAGATTGTGTTTGCTTTCCCAATGAAATCTTTGGTAATACATTTTTGTAAGGCTTTGTCAAATACAGAAATATCATCATCAAGTGTCTAGGAAACTGGTGGGTGATCGAACTTCTCCCCCATTTTATGACCGTCAATAGATTGTATCAGTTCGTGTGCTAATATTTACCATGCCATGATGAAAGGATGAATAGAGTATTCCCTCTCTGTTTTCCTATATCTTTTTCCAATAATCTCTCCAGTTGTTACAATATATTAAAGTATTTCTCTTCTCATAATTTATCCAGTTTTTACAATGTGTTCCAGTCTTTCTCATAAACCTACCAATTGTTACAATATGCTCTACTCTCTCCAAATAATCTTTCCAGTTGGTACAATATGTTACAGTTGTTCTCTTCTCATAATCCTTCTAGTTGTTAACAATGTGTTCCAGTCTTTCTCATAAACCTACCATTTGTTACTACATGCTCTAGCTCTCTCCAAATAATCTTTCCAGTTGTTACACTATGTTCCAATTCTCTTCTCATAAACATTCTAGTTTTTTACAGTATGTTACAGTTCTCTTCTCATAATCTTTCCAGTTGTTACAGTATGTTCCAGTTCTCTTCTCATCCGTCCAGTTCTTACAATATACTCCAGTTCTATTCTCATAATCCGTCCAGTTGTTACACTATTCTCCAGTTCTATTCTCACAATCTTTCTAGCTGGTAAATATGTTCCAGTTCTTTTCTCATAATCTGTCCAGTTGTTACAGTATGCACCAGTTCTCTTCTTATAATCCTTTCAGATCTCTTCTCATAATATTTCTAGCTGTTACAATATGTTCCAGTTCTCTTCTCATAATCCTTCCAGATTTTACAATATGTCCCAGTTATATCTTCCTATAATCCCTCCAGGTGTTACAGTATGTTCCAACTGTCTTATCATAATTCTTCCAGTTGTTACAATATTGTTCCAATTGTCCACATCTCAAAATTCTTCTAGTTGTTACAGTATGTTCAAGTTGTCTTCTCTGAATCCTTCCAGTTGTTACAGTATGTTCAAGTTGTCTTCTCTTAATCCTTCCAGTTGTTACAGTATGTTCCAAATCTCTTCTCTTAATCCTTCCAGTTGTTACAGTATGTTCCAAGTCTCTTCTCTTAATCCTTCCAGTTGTTATAGTATGTTCCAAATCTCTTCTCTTAATCCTTCCAGTTGTTACAGTATGTTCAAGTTGTCTTCTCTTAATCCTTCCAGTTGTTACAGTATGTTCCAAATCTCTTCTCTTAATCCTTCCAGTTGTTACAGTATGTTCAAGTTGTCTTCTTATATTCCTTCCAATTATTACTGTATGTTCCAAGTCTCTTCTCTTAATCCTTCCAGTTGTTACAGTATGTTCAAGTTGTCTTCTTATATTCCTTCCAATTATTACTGTATGTTCCAAGTCTCTTCTCTTAATCCTTCCAGTTGTTACAGTATGCTCCAGTTGTCTTCTTATATTCCTTCCAATTATTACTGTATGTTCCAAGTCTCTTCTCTTAATCCTCCCAGTTGTTACAGTATGTTCAAGTTGTCTTCTTATATTCCTTTCAATTATTATTGTATGTTCCAAGTCTCTTCTCTTAATCCTCCCAGTTGTTACAGTATGTTTAAGTTGTCTTCTTATATTCCTTCCAATTTGAGAGAAGTGGCTGGGGGTTCATAGCCAAAGCTAATGGTCGATGTTTGGGGCAGGAGAGCCTGGCATATAATACCACAACTTCCAGCTTTAGAATGGAAGTGGAGGCAGTCACTGCGGCTCTCCACTGGATGGAGAATACGACACACACACACACACACACACACATCGTGATTGTAACTGACTCAGAAAGCATGCTGACGAGGGTGAGGATGGGCAGACTTTGTGCGGAGTGGCTTGCTTCGCTTCGGAGGTCACGGGTGGCAGGCATCGCCTGGATCTTTTCTCCGGGGCATGCCGGTGTTCTGGGAAATGAACAGGCGGACAGATTGGCTGGCTCTGCAGAACTTGGTGGAGTATTGATACATGACAAGGCAGACGTGGTTGCGGCCTTGTGGGAGCACGTGCACACCTCGGAGGAGCAAATGGATTACCATGGTCTGGCAAGAATGAGACAACGAGGAGTGACGAAGGGATCTGGCCGACGCTCAACGCTCAGAGGAAAGGCGAGACGAACTTATAATCAGATTGCTACTGGTAATATTAGTGTTGGAACTCTTCGCTGGCTGCTGAGGATGGGGACGGAGCACTTATGGGAATGCCCCGAATGCTGTGATGTCGATTCCTAAATCAATCAATCAATCAATCAATTCCTTCCAATTATTACTGTATGTTCCAAGTCTGTTCTCTTAATCCTTCCAGTTGTTACAGTATGTTCAAGTTGCCTTCTCATATTCCTTCCAATTATTACTGTATGTTCCAAGTCTCTTTTCTTAATCCTTCCAGTTGTTACAGTATGTTCCAGTTGTCTTCTTATATTCCTTCCAATTATTACTGTATGTTCCAAGTCTCTTCTCTTAATCCTTCCAGTTGTTACAGTATGTTCAAGTTGCCTTCTCATATTCCTTCCAATTATTACTGAATGTTCCAAGTCTCTTCTCTTAATCCTTCCAGTTGTTACAGTATGTTCAAGTTGCCTTCTCATATTCCTTCCAATTATTACTGTATGTTCCAAGTCTCTTCTCTTAATCCTCCCAGTTGTTACAGTATGTGAAAGTTGTCTTCTTATATTCCTTCCAATTATTACTGTATGTTCCAAGTCTCTTCTCTTAATCCTTCCAGTTGTTACAGTATGTTCCAAGTCTCTTCTCTTAATCCTTCCAGTTGTTACAGTATGCTCCAGTTGTTCTCTTCTCACAGTGTGGTCAAGAATACAAAGAGACATACTGGCCAGGAATAAAGACAACATAGCTACCACTACAGGAGATCCAGCCCAGGAATGCAGTGTGAGCGGACACGTATTCTAACTCCTACATCACTGTGGATCATAAGCAACAACAAAAACGCTTAAAAAAGAAAAAACGAATGCTACAAAATAAACGGAATGGCCAGAAGCCCTTTCACTTCTATCACATATCAATATTAGAACAGGCGCACCGAATCCTATTCCTCTGCGGTAATTGTAAAGAATAAAATTGTATAATTAACATTAATTTTAAAAATGCTCTCTCCATTGTAAACAATTAATTAAAATATCTCCAGGCCTGGCATTGAATGCAGCATGGAAACCCCCAGGGAAGAGTGAACTAGAAGAGGATCAATATCTGATTCATTTCACTAACAACTTTTGTGGAGTCATGGAAAAGCTTTCAGCGGGATCAAAACAATAAAAAAAAAATTGGAAGAAAAGAAAAAGGAAACTACCTGCCAGCGGAGCTAATGGAAACCGGGCCGTAAAGCTTCTTTTAATGTATGGAATGACAAAAAGGTGGAAATACAGATTAAATTGATATGCAGCATCTAAAAATGAAATAGGAGGGGTGGGGAAATGACATTTAAAAAGTAGACATTCAGGCAGAAGCAAGGAATTGAAATATTGATGGAGACTGATGGCAGAAGCATTATCAAGTTCATAATGAATTCAGATGATGGAAAAATCAATCCAAGGCCAAGAAACTCCTGTAAATGCCAGAAATGATGTTCTGTTTGCAAACTAAAAACAGACAATATAATTGCAGAGCACAGTTTCTGCTCGCATTGTTTTAAAGTACAATAGAATAAGAGATGCTATTATAAAACGAAAACAATCGTAAAGGAGGAAAGAGACTGATGTACATTAATAAACAAACATCCACTGTCGGAAATGATATATGATATTATGAAGGGGCTTCACATGTAAACAATAACGTTGTGATATCTATATATATAAAACAAAGTGTATGTATGTAAATATATATGTATGTCCTTTATTTGTTCGCGAACGGCCCATCCGAATGAGATGAAATTTTCTACACGTCTTCCTTTCATTCCAGAGCTGCCAACTGTCGTATTTTTTTTCTTCTTCTTCCTCCTCCTCCCTCCTCCCCCTCCCAAAATACGTACGTAAATATATGATGATGATGATGAAAGAATCCCCGAACCAAAACGCTAGGGAAAGCGAAGAAAATGACGTGACTACACAGAATCGTCACACGGCAATCATCATCATCATCAAGTGCCGTGCCGGCTGGCGTAGGCGTTCATGGCTCTCCGTAGATCTCGGTCTTTGGTTTTCTGGATCAACTCTGCTGCTGATATTCCTCCATGCCACGGCAATATCAATAACAATTCATCTCTTTATGTGTAAGGAAGTTATCTACAGTCATGTAGAAGGGAAGAACAATCAATGGAAGGACCGAAATCACAGAACCTAGACGAGTATGAATTCGGAATGGCAAACTCCCTCCTCATCCTCTCTCCTCCTCCCTCTACCTCCTCCCTCCACCCTCCTCCTCCTCTCTCCTCCTCCTCTTCCTCCTCCCTCTACCTCCTCCCCATCCTCCTCCCTCCTCTTCTCCCTCTTCCTCTCCCTTCCTCCTCCATCCTCCTCCCTCCTACTCCTTCCTCCTTCTCCCTTATCCTCCTCCCTCCTCTTCCTCTCTCTCCTCCTCTCTCCTCCTCCTCCTGCCTCCTCCTCCCTCATCCTCCTCCTCATCCTCCTCCCTCCTCCTCCTTCTCCCTCCTTCTCCCTCTTCCTCCTCCATCCTACTCCCTCCTCCTCCTTTCTCCTCCTCCCTCCTTCTCCTCCCTCTACCTCCTCATCCTCCCTCTACCTCCTCCCTCCACCATCCTCCTCCAGCCTCCTCCCTCCTCCTCCCTCTCCCTCCTCATCCCTCCTCCTCCCTCCTCCTCCTCCTGCCTCCTCCTGCCTCCCTCCTACTCCTCCTGCCTCCTTCTCCCTCCTCCTCCCTCCTCCTCCTCCTTCTCCCTTCTTCTCCCTCTTCCTCCTCCATCCTACTCCCTCCTCCTCCCTTTTCCTCCTCCCTCTACCTCCTCCTCCTCCCTCTACCTCCTCCTCCTCCCTTCTCCTCCTCTTCCTCCTCCCTTTTCTTCCTCCTCCTCCTCCCTCTACCTCCTCCTCCCTCTACCTCCTTCCTCCACTCTCCTCCTCATCTTCCACCTCCTTTTCCTCCCCGCTCATTCTCCCTCCTCCTCCCTCCTTCTTCTCCCTCCTCCTCCTTCCTTCTTCT
This sequence comes from Cepaea nemoralis, assembly GCA_014155875.1. Lineage (NCBI taxonomy): Eukaryota > Metazoa > Mollusca > Gastropoda > Stylommatophora > Helicidae > Cepaea > Cepaea nemoralis. Next base: position 134,318 of record JACEFZ010014396.1, read on the forward strand.
CCCTCCGCTCCTCCCTCCTCCTCTCCCCCTCCTCCCTCCTTCTCCCTTCTTATCCTCCTCTCCCCTCCTCCTCCTACCCTCTTCCTCTTCCCCTCCCCCTCCTCCCTCTCCCTCCTCCATCCTCCTCCTCCCTCTTCCCCCTCCTCCCTCTTCCTCCCCCTTCCTCCTCCCTCTTCCTCCCCTCCTCCTCTCCCTCCTCTTCATCCTCCATCCTCCTCCTCCCCCTTCCTCTCCTCCCCCTCTTCCTCCTCCTTCCTTCTCCTCCCTCCTCCTCCCTCTTCCTCCTCCTACCTCCTCCCTCCTCCTCCTCTCTCCTCCCTCCTCCCTTTTCCTCCCTCCTCCTCCCTCTACCTACTCCCTCCTCTCCCTCCTCCCTACCCTCTTCCTCTTCCCCTCTTCCTCCTCCCTCCCCTCCTCCCTCTCCCTCCTCTTCCTCCTCCATCCTCCTCCTCTCTCTTGCTCTTCCTCCTCTCTCTACTCCTCCTCCCTCCTCTTCCCTTTTCCTCCTACCTCCTCCCTCCTCTCTCCTCCCTAATCCTCCCTCCTTCTCCTCACTCTACCTCCTGCCTCCTCCTGCCTCCTCCACATACCTCCTCCTCCCTCTTCCTCCTCCTCCCTCCTCATCATTCCTCCTCCTCCTCCCCCTCCTTCTCCTCCCTCCTCCTCCACCCTCCTCCTTCTACCTCTTCCTCCCACCTCCTTCTCCCTTCACCTCCTCCTCTCTCTCCCTCCTCCCTCCTCCTCCTGCGTTCTCCTCCTCCTTCTCCCTCTTCCTCCTCCCTCTTCCTCCTCCCTCTCCCTCCTCCTCCTTCTCCCTCCTCCTTCTCCCTCCTCCTCTCTCCTCCTCCTCCTTCCTCATCCTCCCTCCTCCTCCCTATTCTTCCTCCTCCCTCCTCCTCCCTTCTCCTCCTTATCATCTTTCCCACTCCTCCTCCTAATCCCTCCTATTCCTCCTCCTCCCTCCTCCTCCCTCCTCCTTCTCTCTCCGCCTATATCTTTCTCCCTCCTCCGTCCTCCTCCCTCTTCATCCCTCCTCCTACTTCCTCCCTCCTCTTCCTCTCTCCTCCTCCCTCCTCCCTTTTCCTCCCTCCTCCTCCTCCCTTCTCCTCCTACTCCTTCTTCCTCCACATCCCTCCTCCTCCCTCTTCCTCCTCCTCCCTCCTCATCATTCCTCCTCTCCCTCCTCGTCATCCCCCTCCTTCTCCTCCCTCCTCCCTCCTCCTTCTCCCTCCTCCTTCTACCTCTTCCTCCCTCCTCCTTCTCCCTCCTTCTCTCTCCTCCTCCTTCCTCCTCCTCCCTCCTCCTCCCTCTCACTCTTCCTCCTCCTCCTCCTCCTGCGTGTTCCTCCTCCTCCTGCGTTCTCCTCCTCCCTCCTCCCTCCTCCTCCTTCTCCCTCTTCCTCCTCCCTCTTCCTCCTCCGTCTTCCTCCTCCTTCCTCTTTCTCCTCCTCCCTTCTCCTCCCTCCTTCTCCTCTTTCCCCCGCCTCCTCCTAATCTCTCCTCCTCCCTCCTCCTCTCTCCTACTCCTCCTCCCTCCTCCTCCTCTCTCCGCCTATCTCTTCCTCCCTCCTCCTCCTCCCTCCTGCACCCTCTTCCTCCTCCCTCCTCCTACTCCTCCTTTTTCTTCTTCTTCTGCTGCTGCTGCCGTCGCTCCATTTACCCAAGTTAATTGTTGGGGGAATATGTAAAGATCTTTCAAGTGCTCTTTCTAATGCTTTTTGTAAGTTGGTCTTCGTTTATCTAAGGTTGTTCTAACCGCAACCAATAAATGATTAAACTGACAGACAGACAGACAGACAGACAGACAGACAGACATATAGTCGGGAACGGGAACTTATATGAATTAAATGAGATGCTCCCCATCAGGGGCTGGGCGAAGCCGGGCCGGGTCAGACAGACAGACAGACAGACAGATAGACAGACAGACAGATAGTCGGGAACGGGAACGGGAGCTTATATGACTACTTATATGAATTCAATGAGATGCTCCACATCAGGAGCTAGGCGATGCCGGGCAGGGTCAGACAGACTGACAGACAGACAGACAGACAGACAGACAGACAGACAGACAGTCGGGAACGGGAGCTTATATGACTACTTATTTGAATTAAATGAGATGCTCCCCACCAGGGACTGGGCGAAGCCGGGCCGGGTCTGCTAGTAATCTATAAATGCCATGCTACTGTGATGTCACGTAAGTAGAGTCACTAAGAATGTCACGAGTGTCCTCGCTTCTTCTTCTTCTTCTTCTTCTTCTTCTTCTTCTTCTTCTTCTTCTTCTTCTTCTTATGCATTCATCAAAAGTGTTTTTTCACACGTTTTTGCGTTGTGCCAGGATTTGCGCCCTGAAAAAGTAGCTTAAAAGGCTGAGGCCGACACATCCGACTTCTGCGGGTGTTTGTTGACCGGCTTAACCTTACCGGGGGTTTCGAGGGAACATTCGACTCTCACTGTTGTGGTGTTGTCCACATCTCAGCTGGTCAAGGTAGAACGGCCAAAGACATCACGGTCAACCCGCAAGGGAAGGCAGACGCAGACCATGGACATTCCGCACCATCCAAGGAGGCTTCCATAACTGCAGAGCCGACACATAGCGCTCTGGTACTGGGCTCACCCAAGGAATCGCCACGTCCTGCGCATGGTTGCCTCACTTCCTCACTTCCGTATATTGGACGTTTCGTTCGCTACTGGCCGCTCCCCATGCGAACCAGGAACGGTCAGTATACAGACGATATCCACTCAGTGAGCTTTCGTTTCGGACTTTAACGACTTCTGCGGGAGTTTGTTGACCGAGTTAACTTCCCCGGGTGCTTCAAAAGACATTTAACTCTCATTCGGACGGTTTTGCGCCGTGCCAAGTTTATTTGCGCCCTAAGGCCGACATATCCGACTTCTACGGGTGTTTGTTGACCAGGTCAACCTTCCCGGGTGCTTCGAAGGACATTTCACTCTCACTCGGACGTTGTTGCGTTGCGCCAGGTTCATTTGCGCCCTTAAGCCGATACATCCGACTTCTTCACGAGTGTCCTACACTTAGCACTATGGTATACGAGGCATGTTAAAAAAACGTATGGAACCTTTGGCTGAGAAAACATACCGTTACTCACCTGTAGATATGAAACCCGAACCCCCTTCATAGTACTCTCCTTGGAGCTGTATAAACATCTCCCAAGGGTCCCACTATGGTTGAAAGCATGTTAAGAAGGCCTCTTTGTGAATGGTGTGCAGTGTACCTGTTGCGATTAGCATGTCTTCCCGTGACCCAAATCGGGTCCCTTTCAGAGACATTTTCAGTTTGGGGAGGAGCCAAACATGGCAAGAAGTCATTTCGGGAGAGCAGGGAGCCAGACGTACGAGAGGAATAATATCATAGACTAAGAAAGTCAAGAATGGGATTAGGGTTTCAGGTCTCCAGGTAAGTAATACTATTTTTCCCCGGTCAAAAAATCAGCTACTTTTTTGTGAGCTTGTAATGCAATGGCAAACTACTGAACGTACACTTGCCTAGGAATCACGAAGAGCCAACAAATTCTGGGGTTGACTGCTACGTACTTACAAAGGATATGCAATTAACATGTTTGGTACATGCACAAAACCAGAAAAGATAAACAATATTACTAGCTTTAATTAAAAGAAACAAACTTAAATACCAAACGTAACATACAGCATTTTGCAATACCTTTAAGTTCTCTGTAATAATTTCATACAATCTCGTACTATTAACGTCTTTTATGGCTTTATCTTCAGTTTTGTTGCAAGTCATAATGTAGCACAAATGGCACTGGTGGATGATGAACTAATGTGCTACTCAGTGATAGACTAACGACTAGTGAACTAGTTAGTGAACTAGTGTGTCACACCTGTCGTAGGATAATGAATAGTGAACTAGTGTACCATTCCAGTCGCGGAATAGTGAATAGCTAACTAATGAACAAGCCCAATGAAGGGTGATGATTATTAAACTAGTGTACCTCTTAAGTCGTGGAATAGTGAATAGTGAACTAATCATGTACCCCTCCAGTCGTGGAATAATGAATAGTGAACTAGTGTACTCCCCCAGTCGTGAAATACTGATTAGTGAACTAATCATGTACCTCTCCAATCGTGGAATAATGAATAGTGAACTAGTGTATCCCTCCAGTCGTGGAATAATGAATAATGAACTAATCATGTACCCCACCAGTCGTGGAATAATGAACAGAGAGGTAGTGTACTCCACCAGTCGTGGAATAATGAACAGAGAGGTAGTGTACTCCACCAGTCGTGGAATAATGAACAGAGAGGTAGTGTACTCCACCAATCGTGGAATAATGAACAGAGAGGTAGTGTACTCCACCAGTCGTGGAATAATGAACAGAGAGGTAGTGTAACCCTCCAGTCGTGGAATAATGAATAGTGAACTAGTGTATCCCTCCAGTCGTGGAATAGTAGTAGTAGTAGGCCTCTTTCAGTCCTGAAGGACTATAGAGTTAGTTGTGCCGCTTGGGAGGTGCCTGGCAGCACCGCTGGTGACTGTATAGTCCAATGCGAGAGCGACAATCCCTGTCACAGTTTCCGCATCTGTAAGACGAGGCAAGTCCCACAGTAAGTGACTGCGCTTTGAGCCTGTGCCGCCTATCCTCAGTTTGTTGGATCAGATTGCGCTCAAAGAGCACCAGTCCGTTTTGTACATCTCTTCTCCAGGAGCATCTGTCTGTTGCAACTCTCTCCCACGTGTCTGGATCTATTCCAATGGTTTTCATATCTTGTTTACACACATCCCTATATCGCATTTGGGGTCTTCCGGTTGGGCTCTTTCCTGTGGCTAGTTCTCCGTAAAGGACATCTTTGGGAATACGTTCATCCTCCATTCGAGATACGTGGCCCAGCCACCGGAGGCGTCTCTGCTTGAGGAGGGTGTGCACTGTGGTAATATCTGCTCTTTCAAGCACCTGTTTGTTTGTTATGTGGTCTTTCCATGTAATGCCCAGGATACGTCTCAGACATCTCATGTGGAAGGAATTAAACTTCCTTTCCTGTCTTGAGTACAGGGTCCAGGATTCAGACCCATAGAGTAGTGTGCTAACAACACAAGCTTTATATACTTGTGCTTGTGTGCGCTCTGTTAGTCTATTGTTCTCCCAAACTCTTTTAGCTAGCCTGGAAAATGTTGTGGCTGCCTTTCCAATGCGTCTGTCGATTTCTGTCTCTAATGAAAGATTATCTGATATTGTCGACCCCAAATACACAAAATCGTGGACGACCTTCAATTCGTAATTAGAAATTTTGATTGACGGAGGCGCACCAGCATCTTGTTCCATCACCTGTGTTTTATTTAGGCTAAAATCGTGGAATAATGAATAGTGAACTAGTGTATCCCTCCAGTCATGGAATAATGAATAGTGAACTAGTGTATCCCTCCAGTCGTGGAATAATGAATAGTGAACTAATCATGTACCTCTCACAATCGTAGAATAATGAATAGTGAACTAGTGTACCCCTCTAGACGTGGAATAATGAATAATGAACTAATCATGTACCCCTCCAGTCGTGGAATAATGAACAGAGAGGTAGTCTACCCCTCCAGTCGTGGAGTAATGAATAATGAACTAGTGTACCCCAACTGTCGTCGAATAATGAATAGTGAACTAATCATGTAACCCTCCAGTCGTGGACTAAAATGAATAGTGAGCTAGTATACCCTTCCAGTCGTGGAATAGTGAATACTGAACTAATCTGCGCTGAGCTTTTACTAACACTCAAGAACACAACTATGAAAGAATAAAGAATCACCTGAGGAGCCATAAGTGGAAGTTTGATGTGCGAGAGTAAGACAGCAAGGAACTTCTTCCTGCTCGCCAGGTCATGCTTTGCCCACTTGAGAACTGCTTCAAATATGGATTCTTCGTTAGGCACATTAAGGTCATCGCTGGCCAGCAACTTGCATACTTCATCACACGGCAGCATGAGGAATTCCTGATTTTGCATGACATCTACAAACCTGTCCTGAAATTAATGTCAAACAAAGTAAATTATAAGCTGGGTGTCTTTCTATTGTCAAGGTATTTGTATTTTGTCAGGGTATTTGCTGTGGGGTTACAACACTTTCTCTCTGTAATCCCGTTTATCACGCAGAGTCTCGTAGCGGAGCGAGAGCTGAGGCGGTTCGACCCCCGCTCGTGACTTGCGGGATACTGAGCCGGCCGCTCAGAAAGCAATGGCAAACTACTGAGCGTAATCTTGCCAAGAGATCAACATACAGCTGAAAGATGCTGGGTTGACAGCTAAGTCCTGTAAAGGATATGCTTAAAAAAAAAAAAAAAAATTGCATATTGCCAGGGTATTTTTATACTGTCAAAGTCTTTGTACATTGTCAGGTATTGTCAGTGTATTTGTGTATTGTCAGGGTATATGCATGTTATCAAGGTTTAGTTTAGTTTAGTTTAGTTTAGTCGTTGGATCAACATCACAGCACACGGGTGCAACCCTTAAGTGCTCCGTTCTCCTCCTAACTCAAACCTGAGTCTGGAGAAACTCAGCTCAGTACACGAACTCCGTAGCACCGACGAGGATCCTGAAATACATTGGGTAGATTTTTAACGTCAAAATGTTTTTGCCCGGGCAGCGCCGTTAGGCTACTCTTTTTCGATTTCAAACTGCCAAGGGATTTTTTACATGCGCAACAATACACACGGGCGTCCGATCTCACTACCCAGAGACCAGGGAAATTTTATTACTAGAAGTCCACAAGAAAAAATCCCGGTCATCACCGGAGCTTGAACCCGGGACCTCTAGCACTCGAGGCTGGACACCATACCTCGATACCACGCAGCCCCCCCCCCCCATTATCAAGGTATTTGTATATAGTCAAAGTATTTATACACTACATATATTGTCATACGAATGGAGACGGCTTGTATCTGCAGCAAAGAACCTCAATGGCTCGGAAAGCTGAAGAAGAAGATATATTGTCATGGTAAATGTATATTGTCAGGGATTTATACATTGTCAGGGGATTTGCATATTGTCAAGGTATTTATATTTTAGAGTTATATATCACCAAAGGCAAAATAAACAGTGAAACTTCGATTAACCGTCACCCGTGTAACCGTCAGTTGTTGTTATCCGACATCGTCTTTTAAAAATAAAAATGCGTGATTATCAACAACAGGACGCTATTTTCAATGTCGGCACTGCTGGGCTGACCTGACAGAGTCTAACCTAAAGAATGGGTGGAATAAACTCTTGTTTGAGTCTATTGACGAAACTGAAGGAACTGAGACTGTTAGTGTTGACAAAATTGCGCAACTGTGCAACAATATAGGACTAAACAGTGAAGATATAACGCTTAACGCCAGAAGAAGTAACAGATTGGTTGGATTGTGACACAATGGATGGAAGCTTTGAAATTTTGAACGATGATGAAATTGTTCCTAGTGTGACTACCATTGAAGAAGAAGAAATTGATGACGATGAAGGATCAGTTCTTAACCAAAAACCTACAACTAGCCACTCAGAAGCAGAAACAATTTTATCAAAGTGCATCGACTGTTTGAAATACTTCTGCGTAAAGATACGGAACATCGATCGAGCCTCAAAGATACAGAAGGAGATGACAGATTATTTTAAAGTAACGTATGTTTATAGTATTACAATATATTTCTGTACATTACTACTCTTATTATGAAGTTTATAAAAATCGTTTTGTAAAATTAAATACAATACGCATGTATTGTTCACTTTTAAAGGATGTTATTTTCATTTTCTTAAAAAGCCCGCAGTGAAATTACGTTATTGTACATATGTATTAAGATATTTCTGTTATCCTTCTATTCGGTTATCCGTCACAGCCGCTGGTCCAGACGGCGACGGTTAATCAAAGTTGTACTGTACTACACACACTTAGAAAATGACATGTTCAACAATAGGAAGACTATTATCTAATGTACAGGAATAGGCTAGTATGCTTGCTTACAATACCGCCGATCACCTGTTCGAATTATCTTCCAACTGCCTAAAATTAGTACTGTGAACTATCACACGAAGTAAAGGCGACAGGTATGGTCTTTTACCATTAAATGTCTCAAGGGTACAGTAAATGCTGTGTATGTGCTGAGAACATTACTTGCGCGTTCTATAGAAGTAAACCAAGACCTACATCTTTGCTTTATTGACTACATAAATGCTTTTGATAAAGTGAGACATGACAACATGATGCAGATGCTTGCGGATCTACAAATTGATGGGACAGACTTCAGACGTGTAAAAAACATATATTGGAAACAACAAGCTACCGTAAAAATAAAAAATGAAGTAGGTCAATATCAGCCTATTAAGAGAGGTGTGCGACAGGAATGTGATATGTCTCCAGGTCTTTTTACCCTAAATAGTAAAATGACTTTTACAAATTTAGAAGATATGATGGGGGACGTAACATCAATAACATTAGACATGCCGATGACACAGTCTTGATTGCCAAACAATGAACAGGATCTGTAATATTTAATAGATCTGGCTTGTTGTACATAGTGAACAAACAGGGTTAGAATTAAATTGTAAGAAGACACAGCTTATGGTCGTCACTAGGAAGAAAGAAATACTACAATATAATAAACAGGTAAATGGGAATATTTTTAAACAAGTGAATCAGCACAATAATCTCGTAACACTCCTAACATCTGATGGGAGATGCCTTGAAGAGATTAGAACAAGAATCTCTATGGCGAAGGTAGCGTTTTGCAAGATGGAAAACATACTGACCAATAAAAAGATGTCAACTGCACCAAGAAAAAGAGTGTTGAAGTTAGTTAGTTAGTCGCAGTTCCAACTTCACAGCAACGGGTAGTCCCCATTATGCTCCGTTCCTGTGCCAGTGAATATCACTCAAAACGCTACATAGAACCTGAACTTTTCTATGGATGTGAGTCGTGGACAATACGCTGAAAAACATCTAATAGCAGTGGAAATTTGGTTTCTGATGAAAGTGCAAAGAATACCATTGACAGACAGAAAAACCAACGAGCAAGACCTACAATAAACAAATTAAAACCATAAACTGATTAGAGAAATTAGACGTAGGCAGCCAACATTTTTGGACACGTTATAAGAAGAAATAAATTAGAGAACTTTGTGACAACTGGCAATAATGAGAGGAAAAGAACAAGTAGAAGGCAGGGAAGTAAATACGTGGATGGATTTGGCTACGTGGCATGGTCGAGACGAGAACACGGAGCTGATACACGACTCTGGTGATGGTTTGAGATGGTGAAACATACCGCCCAGGCTTATCGACATGGCACATGATGATGATAATGATGACATCACTGATACATTTAATTCTTGTTCAAAGCTGTACTAAATAAACCAGGTCAGTTATAGTAATAACTATTCACATATTCTGACTTCCTTGTAAAAACCAAATTCAATGTAATCTAAATCTTAATGTAACCCATTCGGTCTGAGCTGTTATATACTTTAAACCGGGATGTTATGTTAACCTTCCTGGGTTAGAAGTTTTTTCTTTTTCTATTCAGATCCTTCTAACCAAGAGAATTATTACTTTAACTTAGTTTAGCGAGAGAGAGAGAGAGAGAGAGAGAGAGAGAGAGAGAGAGAGAGAGAGAGAGGAGAGAGACAGAGAGAGAAGAGAGAGAGAGAAAGAGAGAGAGACAGAGAGAGAGGAGAGAGAGACAGAGAGAGAGAGAAGAGAGAGAGAGAAAGAGAGAGAGAGACAGAGAGAGAGAGGAGAGAGAGACAGAGAGAGAGAAGAGAGAGACAGAGAGAGAGAGAGAGAGACAGAGAGACAGAGAAATACACACGCATGTCAGTAGTATGAACTCCATTGCGAAGCAAACACGACAGGAGGCTTCCGATCCTCAGCGTCCTACCTTCGCCGAATGCTTCGGCCCCTTAACCTCCTTGCTTCTTTATCCTGTCGTGCTTTCGCACATCCAACTTCGAGTCGTTTTAAGTTGTTTTGCACTTTCACCGTAAGAACACGATATTGTGTACATATCCACAAGCCATCCCGCCTTCGTCAAGGCGAACATTGCACACCAGGTGCAACTTGATCTGCACTTTCCATTCTACCGCGAGAAAGGCAGCTTCTTTACTCATTGCCGATTTGCCTTTGTCGCCGCCTCACCTGGGTGTTTCGCTTCTACCAAAAAAGACGTCGCAGCCGCCATGCTGACTTCCTTTTAACCAGAATGTTTGTCCATCACGAATGATCATGACCATTCATTTAATCCAGTGGGATTGAAAGTTTGGAGCCGTGAGTTCTAAGATGGCCGGTAAGGCAAATTTTAGCTCGAAATATTCTTTGAAAATGTTGGCAAAGAATGCCTGATGTTCCAGGAGGAGGATCTCCTGCACTAGTTTCTTATCCTGCCTTTATCTTCACAGATCTTGCAGTCCTGTGTATTCACAAGTGATTACACCCTTGCGTACGCCACCATATCAGATACACCCTTACAATATAAATTGTTATTTCAAACACTTCTTCCGCGGTCGCTCGCCTCTGTCGTCATCTCCACGCGGCCGTTCGCATTTGCACCAGACTTACGCTCCCAGTAAGAGTTGCAAGAGTTAACGTGTTGGCGGATGATGTTGTCAGTATCAGACTGGCTACCTTCACTTCCCAAGTCATCTCTGGTACACGGTTTAGGCTGCAGCGACCTGGGAGCTCAGGTCAATTTAAAAAAAATAAAAACTTCGTATGGCCTATTAATTTTCGTCATTTTCCTTTGGGGCTATTCAACAGAAAAAGTAGAGACTAGATAACATACTAGACAACAAAAAGAGCAGAGATTAGATAACATAATAAACAACACAAAGAGTAGAGATTAGATAACATAATAAACAACACAAAGAGTAGAGATTAAATAACATAATAAACAACAGAAAGAGTAGAGATTAGATAACACACTAGACAACAGAAAGAGTAGAGATTAGATAACATACTAGACAACAGAAAGAGTGGAGATTAGATAACATAATGAACAACACAAAGAGTAGAGATTAGATAACATAATAAACAACACAAAGAGTAGAGATTAGATAACATAATAAAGAACAGAAAGAGTGGAGATTAGATAACATACTAGGCAACAGAAAGAGTGGAGATTAGATAAAGTAATGAACAACAGAAAGAGTAGAGATTAGATAACATAATAAACAACACAAAGAGTAGAGATTAGATAACATACTAGACAACAGAAAGAGTGGAGATTAGATAACATACTAGACAACAGAAAGAGTGGAGATTAGATAACATAATAAACAAAAGAAAGAGTGGAGATTAGATAACATAATAAACAACACAAAGAGTGAAGATTAGATAACATAATAAACAACAGAAAGAGTGGAGATTAGATAACATAATAAACAACACAAAGAGTGGAGATTAGATAACATAATAAACAACACAAAGAGTAGAGATTAGATAACATACTAGACAACAGAAAGAGTGGAGATTAGATAACGTAATAAACAACAGAAAGAGTAGAGATTAGATAACATACTAGTCAACAGAAAGAGTGGAGATTAGATAACGTAATAAAGAACAGAAAGAGTAGAGATTAGATAACATACTAGACAACAGAAAGAGTGGAGATTAGATAACATACTAGACAACAGAAAGAGTGGAGATTAAATAACATAGTAAACAACACAAAGAGTAGAGATTAGATAACATAATAAACAACAGAAAGAGTAGAGATTAGATAACATAATAAACAACAGAAAGAGTGGAGATTAGATAACATACTAGAGAACAGAAAGAGTGGAGATTAGATAAGATACTAGAGAACAGAAAGAGTGGAGATTAGATAACATAATAAGCAACAGAAAGAGTAGAGATTAGATAACATAATAAACAACAGAAAGAGTAGAGATTAGATAACATACTAGAGAACAGAAAGAGTGGAGATTAGATAACATAATAAACAACAGAAAGAGTAGAGATTAGAAAACATAATAAACAACAGAAAGAGTAGAGATTAGATAACATAATAAACAAAAGAAAGAGTGGAGATTAGATAACATACTAGAGAACAGAAAGAGTGGAGATTAGATAACATACTAGAGAACAGAAAGAGTGGAGATTAGATAACATACTAGAGAACAGAAAGAGTGGAGATTAGATAACATAATAAACAACAGAAAGAGTGGAGAGTAGATAACATAATAAACAACAGAAAGAGTAGAGATTAGATAACATAATAAACAACAGAAAGAGTGGAGATTAGATAACATAATAAACAACACAAAGAGTAGAGATTAGATAACGTAATAAACAACATAAAGAGTAGAGATTAGATAACATACTAGAGAACATATAGAGTAGAGAATAGATAGCATACTACACAGCAGAAAGAGTAGAGAGTAAATAACACACTAGACAACAGAAAGAGTAGAGATTACATAACACACAAGACAACAGAAAGAGTAGAGATTAAATAACACACTAGACAATAGAAAAAGTCGAGATTAGATAACATACTAGACAATAGAAAGAGTACAGACAAGATAACATACTAGACAACAGAAAGTGTTGAGATGAGATAAACCACCAGAGAACAACAATGTCAGGTTCAAGAACCGGTCCTGTATATCCCGTTAGTTCCAGCGCATGGAGAGGAGATATACAGCCCTGCAACAACAGACCCTGACGGGATGGTGCTTCGGCACCGCGTGCTCAAAGGCTCTACATCAACCTCACCCCGAAAGATGCAAGACCTCATAAGAGCTCATGACATGAACGTCGGACTCGAGAGTTTGAACTCAAGTCTTCCCAATCTCGCCCGACCAACCAGCCCGCCCACTATTATTATGCCAGAAGTAACGGCTGCAGCAGTTAAAGACACAGTTAAAGACGTGTAACTCCTGCGATAAGGTGAGAGATAATAAACATAGACACAGTGTACGTACCATACAACGAATTCAAAACCGGCAAGTGTAAATCACAGGGTAAAAGTAACAATGATAACAACAAACAAACAAAAAACAAACAAAAAAAAAAAATAAAAAATATACCCAGCCACAATGAAGTATATTCAATGGCCAGCAACGTTTCATAAGTATATACTTTTTCTGTTTACGTGTTACTTTTTAATAACTTTTTCTAATGTCATGTTGTGTCTTGGTATAACTTATTTTTGTCTGATTTTTGTTTTGTTTCGTTATTAGCATTGCTATTTTCCCCCGTGATTTACGTTTGCAGGTTTTAAGTTCGTTGCTAGGTATGTACATTGTATCTCTGTTTATGATCTCATACGTTTTGCACGAGTTACACATAAATAACTGTTTTAATTTGTATATCATTATTATTTGTTATTATCATGCCACACCACACTTGTCAGAGCGTCTAGCCACTGTGCTACCGTCACGCACCAAGAACAGGATGAGGGTATGTGAAGTGCCAAGACCACAACATCTTTAGGCCTTAAAGTAGAAAAGAACATGAAGCCAGTCTTTCCCTCCCGTAGCGAACGACGAATGCAGGCATCGAACCCACGTCCCACCGCGCTCATGCCATGCCAGCGTTATCTCTTAACCCTTACACCAACGCACACACCAGGAGCCAATTAAGATGGCTCACAAATGCAGACATTTGTACCATTAAACAAAATGTAATGCTCTCTTCTAAACAAGTTGAGCAGCTTGTGGTTTCAAGAAAAAGCAGAAGTGTGCTTAACAGACGTCAGATGTGGGATCAAAGCAACAAGCACACAAAGGAAGCAATCAGAAAACGGGATCCATTACACTTAAAGAGAGACGGAAAACAAGTGGAAAACAATCAATGACAGATAAATCTCAGACTGAATTTGCCATAGGCAAACACGGTTAATTGCCGAGAACATTTCAGAAGCATAAGGGGAATGGAACCGATATCTAAAGAATAAAAACAAAACGCATCGTTAAAAATAGATGATTATCGATTTACAGAAACTGTTTGTCTTCCTTGCCCATGTACCCAAGGGTAATGACGATGTCCCGGATCTATATTTTAGCTGATAAACATTTCTGACACGCTATATTTCAGCAGTTCTAAAATTAATGTTATTTTGCGGTTCCACGACCCCTGCTCCTTCTTAAACATCGCGGACAATTTCCATAGGCCTTCTTTCGTTTGGGCTAAAGTAAAACAATGTGCACGCGGCGCAGAGCCTTTCGCTTCAGCTTCTTCTTTTGTCATCCCGGTTTTGTCGTGAAGGCTCACAGAGAAGAAACAGGTATGATTTTCTGTTTCGGGTATTTTGTTGCTTATATTAACGCTGGTTTCCGTGGCGATGGCGTTGCGGACGCGATTCGTAATGCCGCTTATCCGCGATAGAAACACAGCGGTGACCAATTTGGCGGCAAAGCGTGTTTCGCTGGTTTTAACGTATGGGAGCTGGTCGTTTAGAAAACAATGAAAACCTACTGAACGTAAAACTTGCCAAGACAACAACGGCAGTAAAATGCTGGTGTTGACTGCAACATCTTGTAAAGGATATGCAACTTAAAAAAAAAAAAAAATTAACATTTGATTTTTTATTTTTTATTTGATTATATTTGGTTTCTTCAAAATCACTTATAATCCATCTACCAAACTCTTCCAGGGTCGTCCTCTCGCCTTGCACCCCGATGCTCTCATGTAGAACGCTCTAGCCGCTGGTTGATCTGTTTCCATTTTAACCAAAATGTCCCAGTAATTTACTTCTTTGGTGTTCTATAAAGTCAGTGAACGCCCAAAGACCTGTTGATCAGATTTCCTTTCTCCTGGGGGTTCCCGGACGGGAGTTTGAGACACACTGCATTTTAACGAAACAGACTGAAGATGGATTCTTGATTCATCTTCCGGCTGGAACACAACGTTTTACAAGTTCCCTATGTTTACTGTCAAAGTAGGAGCTAGTTGAAGACATCATGACAATATCCTTGAGACGGCTTAATTCTCATTATGGGCAGAATTACCTGAGAGGTTATGAAACCTTGGGCGGCACATAACATTTAAGATACAATGGATGTAATACAGTGAATGGGAAAAATGAATAATCGTAGAAGGAAAGAAATGTATAAAAATATAAAAATGAAATTGATAAAAAGTGCAAATGAAAAGCGTGAAAATGGCTCAAAGCTCCATCTTTAGTCATCTTCATCGTGTGCCATGACGATAAGTGTGGACGGCCATGTCTCGCCATCTCACTCGATTACCAGAGTCATGTATCAGCCCAGTGTTCTTGTCTCGACCATGCCACATGGTCAAACCATCCAGGTATTTACGTATCTGCATTCCTCTTGTTCTTTTTCCCTCAATGTTGCCAGTTGTCACCATGTTCTCCAATTAATTTTTTTCTCATAATGTGATTAAAAATGTTACCTGTCTACGTCTAATTGCTCTAATCAGCTTATAGTTTTCATTTGTTTATTGTAGGGACTTGCTCATTGGGTTTTCTGTCTGTCCATGGTATTCTTTGCATTTTCTTCAGAAACACACATTTTTACAGTCTTCAGATGTTTTTCAGCTGTTCGCTCATTGTCCACGCTTCACATCCATACAAAAGCACCGGTTCTATGTAGCACTTCAACACTCGTTTTCTCGTCGCAAACGACATCTTTTTATTGTTAAGTATGTTTTCCATATTGCAAAAGACTACCTGGGCCATGGCGATTCTTGTTATAATCTCTTCAAGGCATCTCCCATCAGATGTTATGACTGCTCCGAGATGATTGTACCGATTCACTTGCTTAAGAATATTCCCATTTACTTGTATATTACAGTGTGATATTTCGTTCTTCTTAGTGACGACCATAACCTGTGTCTTTTTACAATTTAATTCTAACCCTTGTTGTTCACCGTGTCCACTGCGTGGTATATGTTCTGGGTATAGGTATAGGTGAAAAGTCTCCCGACCCCTCCAGTCCCTGGATTCTCACAATCTTTCAACCTAGAGCCGCTAACCACTAGGAGCTCAGTTCAGACGACATAACTCAACTCTGGTTTCGTGAAGAAATTAATGCATCACTATATTATGTACAATAGTAAAGTGGAGGGCAGTTTTAGATTAAGGCAGGGAGTATTAGACAAGATAAACAAAGGATTAACAGTATAGGACCCGAGTATCATACTCTGGCATCATCATTAATGTCCTCACGTTCAGCTGTAGCAGTCATCTTAACGGGCTTTGGCAGATCCTCCCTCGAGTGGTCTTAACTGGTCTGCCTGCTGGAATTGGGTAGTTGATTTTCTGAATGCATCGTCAGGCTGTGGCAGTGAACATCAAGGATTTCTAAAGTCATTTAAAGGCTCGGTATGAAGTGTTCATAACGGGTTTGATTCCCGTGGTCAGGCTGTCGAACGAAATCTCTCACAGAGAAGCGTAGAACCATTCGTGGGAGCTCCACGGTTCAGTTTAATAACAATGTCATAGAGGTCTCCAATGTGAGCTGACTTAGCCATGAAAGTGTCATTGTTACCTTAAACAGATGGTGAGTAATAGGTGGCCAATATGGTAAGTACGTGTCAGGTACTTGAAGAAACTTCTGGCCGGAGAGCGATATTGTTGACGGAAACGCTCAGGTGGAAGTCGGGCGCTGCTCCAATGTTGGGGAGTTCGCGCAGGTATTAAATCTGAGTTCGCCATGTTCATCCGTCGGATGCCGGGCTTAAGATATCTTCTCTGTCACACTTGAAGGTAGGTTCTGCATTGAGAGGACCTAGTGAAAGTATCCTGCCACAGCCTATGGTGCCTAACTAAAGAAGGGACGCTAAGCCTGTCTAGGGTTACATATTATATATGTTCACCTGATCCTCCTCATCTGCGAAAGAGTGCAGACAGCTGTGAACCTGGAACCCTTATCCGTCAGGCAGCCCCTGGAACAGCTTCGTCAGTGAAGACCTAGGTAGCAGCTCGGACAGGTCCGGTCTATCAGTCACAGGTGTCCTCTGGAACTCACTGACTCTTTCTCTCTCCTTTTATCCGTCACTTCAGAATTTAAGGATCTGCGTAAGGCTTAGAGGCGCACCGGAAGGGGAATTCGTCTCCCTGACGATCCCTCTTTCTTCTCACACTTGAGTCAGTTTCTCTCTGGCCCTCAATCCCAGATATTAGAGAAACGCTATATTACCCGCGACTCTTGTTTTATTAGTGATTGAGTAGTGGTGTGCACCTACTGTAGTCCTTCCCCCTTTTGGTTCGAAGGTCAATTGTAGAATAAATATCTGGATTCGTTCTCAAGTAGAAGGCGATTAACACATTCCCATTCGGTCACCCCGGTTTATTGGCGTGACCCTATAGCTGACCCGCTGGAATCAGCGTCCTCATCTGTACAAGGCAGTCCGCTCCCTCTTATCTACGTCCCCCTCTCTCCCCATTGTGGAGAAAGAAAGTTCCCCATTATTGCCCCAAGCAGGGACTAAACCAAAAATGCGCCAAAAGAAGAGACACAAGAATGATTTAAACAGTTTGGCGAGTCCTTTTCAGGACCAATGCAAGAAAAGCCAAACAAAGAAACACAAGAGAGGATTAAACAGAGTTTGGTGGGTCCTTTACAGGACCTGTCCTTATCAGGACTAAGCAAAGAAAGAGCCAAACGAAGGAACACAAGCTTGGATTAAACAGTTTCGCGGGTGCATTTCAGGACGAGTCCTTGTCATGGCAAAGATAAAAAGCGCAAAACGAAAGAACACAAGCTAGGGTTAAACAGACTTTGGCGAGTTCTTTTCAGGACTAACTCAAGAAAGCGCCAAATGTTGAGATAAAAGCGATGATTAAACAGAATTTGGTGGGTCCTTTTCAGGACCAGTCCTTATGAAGATTAAGCTAAGAATGCACCGAAAGAAGGGACAACAGCGATGATTAAACAGAGTTTGGCGGGTCCATTTCAGGACGAGTCCTTGTCAGGAATAAGACAGTAGTAGTAGTCGTTACTTAGTAGTTGACGGATCAACATCACGGCACACGGGTGTAACCCATAAGTGCTCCGTTTTCCTCCTAACTCAAACCTGAGAATGGAGAAACTCAGCTCAGTGCAAAAACCCAGTAGCACCGGCGAGGATCCTGAAATACTTTGGGTAGATTTTTAACTTGAAATTTTGTCCGGGCAGCGCCGTTACGCTACTCTTTTTCGATTTCAAACTGCCAAGGGATTTTTTTTTCGTGCGCATTAATAGACACGGGCGTCCGATCTCACTACCCAGAGACCAGGGGAAATTTTATTACTAGAAGTCCACGTGAAAAAATCTCGGTCCTCATAGGGGCTTGAACCCGGGACCTCCAGCCCTTGAGGCGGACACCATACCTCTAGACCACTCAGCCCCCGTGGACTAAGACAAGATAGTGCCAAACGAAGAGACACAAGCAAGGATTAAACACAAGCACATTAACAAGCATTATAATGTTAATTCCTTTTACTGAGCATTGCAATTGCGGAAGATACCAGAAAAAGAGGGCAGCTAATGGGGAGAAGGTGTTACGATCGCTGTTCGAAATCGCACAAACCGCTTTCGAAACACAGTTGAGGGCGTTTTTACATCAAACCGCCTTGCGTTGATTTTTTATAAAATGTTATGGATGCCGATCGTTCAAAAAGCAATGACAAACTAATGAACGTAAACTTGCCCAAGAATCACGAACAGCAAAAAAAAAAAAAAAAAAAAATACTGGGACTGACTGCTACGTCATGTAAGGCATAGACAAACTAACTAACCAGAAACAAAACAAATAGCACGATGACCCTAGAATTGCAATATATCGTCCTTCTGTCCATATGGGAAGTCACATTTGGCGATATTTTTTCGTTGGCACCGATGATACAGTAATTATATTAATTAAATACACAAATGCATGTAACTTAGAGACTAGAACTGCTATAGACAAATAAATGTGATATTTGGATTTAGCAGGCCTCAATTATGCAAAATCAGGTGTAACATACTTGGCATCAAAAATATTTTTTTTTGTAGGGCTGTTTATTATAATAAACAACACAACAGAATATGATCAATTATGTACAATAACTGAGGAAGTATTAGATGAAAATAATTTTAGACTTAGGAAAGGAAGTGGAATCAGAGACACAGTTGATACTTAAAGATTATTTCCAGAAAGAATGATAGCAAAAACTGACTCTCTTCAAAGACTTGATTAATTATTTTTAAAAGTCTTTGACCGAAAATAATGTAACATACTATTTGAAATCCCAGAACGAATAAAGAAAAGCAAACATACCTTGAGACAGATCTACAATTTGTACATTAAAAAAGAAGGAATTATATCAATTACACCGAGAAACAGAGCCAGCATCGATTACAAGTGTAGAGAGACATTGATTTTTGCTATCCCTAGGACGTTTTAAACCGTGCTCAGAAATGATAATGACAAAGGTGATTTTATGATGCAAATTGAGAACTAATGTAAACGGAGAATGACATTTTACAATAAAATGTGCAGAATTATTAGGCCATATTAGGAGAAAAAGAACAGTTTTTCAATCATTTGTTAAGCAATAAATAAATAAATAAAATAGCAAGAGCATACAATGTGAAAATGCATTCCCCAAAGACAAAATCAATAGCAATATCTAGGACCCCACGAGCAAAACAGCTAGCCCATAATGGTAGAAAAACTTCGAACAGGCAAATGCATTTAACTATCTGGGTCAAACGTTAACTGAAATCGCCCGGTACGAGACAGAAATTAGAATTAGAATTGCGATGGTAAAGAAGGCATTTCGAGTGGGAAAATGGTCACTTCAAAGAGTGAGAAAACTGCCAAACGGAAAAGAATTAGTATACACATCTGTCAACAGCATTATACGGTTATGAAATATGGGCAATGAATAAACTTGATACAAAAAGTAAAGAAGCATGCGAAATGTGGATATCGAAATATGATAAGAATTAACTGGTTTGAAGAAGAAAAAAACCCTGACAAATGAACGCATTCTGGAAAATATAACAGAGCACAGAAAATTTCTTGCAACGAAGACACAACGTGGTCACACATTAAACAAATAATCAAGAAACACAAATGACAGTAATGTAAAGCCCAATTCTTGGGGAAAGGAGGAAGGGGTAACATACAAGAGTTATTAGGCAAGTACCACAGATTTTGTATTGTATATATACGCAGAATTAAGTGATACACAAGACAGACAATTATGGAATAAAATAATCAAGAAGCTTTACAACGTGTACAAGAACAGAAAAGTTACTTGTATACTTGGAACTATAGCTTCTTCTTATTCTTCTTCTTCAGCGTTCCGAGCCATTGAGGTTCTTTGCTGCAGATACAATCCGTCTCCATTCGTCTCTCTGGTGGACCTTCTCTTGCCAGTCGTTGATTCCAAGTGCTTGTAATGTAGGTCTGTATATGTATTATCTCTCCACCGCCTTCTTGGTCTACCTCGGGGTCTACGGTCATTTATTTCCTGAATGTAAGCGAGTTTTGTTTCCTTATTATCTTCCATTCTTTCTATATGCCCCAGTCATTGTAGTCTATTAGCCTTCATGATACCAGTGATTAGCGGGGACTTAAACAGATCATAAATGTCTTTGTTACTTCTTCTTTTCCACTCTCCACTTTGTGTATCCCTAATGGGTCCAAAGATGCGTCTTAAAATTTTGTTCTCAAAGGTAACAAGGCTTCGTCTCCTTTCGTTGTACTCCAGGTTTCAGAGCCATACAGCACAACTGGTCTGATCAGTGTTTTGTATATTGATACCGTAATCCCCTCTGCTGTGTGTCCACCGTGACGAGGTAGAGGGGCTTGTGCGTCCCAATGACCCCAAGAGCTATGCCGACGGTAGCACAGCTACTGGTAGGGCCACCCATGTCGGACAGGTCAAGGGAGAGGGACCAGACGAAGAGACACACAAACCTGCTGCCTTGTAGGTAGACTGGGGACAGTCAAAGGCTAGGGAAAGCACCCCAAATACATGCTTGTCGAAATCGGATGTACTGAGCCACAGGCTTGACAAAGCAGTGCAACGTGAAACCTGCTGCCTTGTAGGTAGACTGGGGACAGTCAAAGGCTAGGGAAAGCATCCCGAATAAATGCTTGTCGAAATCGGATGTACTGAGCCACAGGCTTGACAAAGCAGTGCAACGTAACTTAATTCATGATGTCACAAATCAAAATTAATCGATATGGTGCTAATCCCGTGAAGTCCCATCAGGCGGTGATAGTGCCGGGCCCCCTGCCTCGAGGGGGTCCACCCATGACTACTGGTGGTCACCTTCCCCTGTGCTGTGGAGTCAAGGCACAGAGGAGTAGGTTAAGAGCTATTGACCAAATACCCCGGACACTCAACATACTACAGTGGAATGCCGAAGGAGTTTACAAGAAGAAAGACTCCCTAACACAGCGTCTTCATAAAGATAGAATAGATGTGGCATGCATTCAAGAGACACACCTCAACGCCAATCACAAATTCTCAGTCAGAGGATATCAGGCCACACGTTTCGACCGCGAAGGACACAAAGGAGGAGTTCTAATACTTACACGAAATACAATACCTTGCAGCGAAGTATCTGTGATCTCTGACAACCAAACGGAAATTATAGGTGTTGATATAATGATAAAGGACGTGAAAATAAGAATCTACAATCTGTATAGCCCAGCAGATAAGGACCTTACACTCTCAAATATGAAAATAACTGACACAAACTGCATTATTGTCGGAGACTTTAATAGCCGTTCAGAAAGATGGGGATACCCAGATACTGACAAAAGAGGAGATGAATTGGAGGACTGGGAAATAGACTCAAATCTCCATCTACTCAACAAAGCGGATGACACACCGAGCTTCTACTCCAGAAGATGGCTTACCACTTCTACTCCAGACTTAGCTTTCTGCACAGGAGACATCCTCCACAAAATCGATCGCCATGTGCTGGACCAATTAGCAGGTAGTGACCACAGACCAATCAAGCTTGAAATGAATATGGAGTATGTTCCACAGGAGCAAAAGCCTTGCCCCGCTGGAATTACAAACGAGCAGATTGGGGGAAAAAAGAAAAAAAATTTTTAAAAC
>JACEFZ010014397.1:0-2500 GCA_014155875.1 Cepaea nemoralis
TTTTCTTGGTTGGGCCAAAGGAAAAAAAAAATGTAGGACAGATTTGTTATCCAGACATCGACCCGGAGGAAGAAGACTAGGAGGTGGATCATGGGAATCAAACTAAGTGAGAAAATTCGACGCGGTTCTAATCTCTTAAGAGGGGGCCTATGTCGTGAAATACTGAAGAGTTAACGATTCCCAGATGGACGACTGTATACCCGACTAACCAGGTAGGAAAAGGGTTAACCAACAAAGGAGTGACCAGGCGCATGGGTTTCTAGGTCAAGCACCAGAAGGAGGCCAACAGTACAGGTAAACTGTCGCGTGGAAAAATTGGTTTGCAACAAAGGCCGACAGCATTATTGGATAGCATATTGCGGTCTGAATGTATGAAGAATGGAAGTTTCAGATCTGTAATTTTCCACTAACAATGATAATGCAGTCTGGATGTGAGGTGTCCAGCAATGTCAAGGACTATGCGGCACAAATGACCGATATAAAGAGGGTCAATTCTTTGTGTAAGTTTAGTGTGTGTTCCAAACTGACCTGAAGGAGATATGTTCTTGAGTGGGAATAGAAATACACGTCCCTAATGATGGAAAGAGGGGATAATAGTGTGTTATTCGCTAAGTGTTATTTCGATTCCAGGAACATAGATGCCTAAATAAGGTTTCCATACCAGTGCGGGACTTATCAACTAGGAGATGACACAGATGGCTGTGGTAAGGTTCACCCAGTGTTGATAACCCACGAGAAAGCACTTTAAAGTAATAACGCACGACACTTGTGCATAAGAAAGGAAGGAAAAGAAGTGGCATCTTAATAAGTCAGGAGGACAGAGAATAGAAAATAGAGATCATACAAACTAAAGGAAAAAACCTCAAATTACTCAGTATCGAAGAGTTGCAAGGTGCATACAAAGTGCCTATATCAATTAAGAACTATCCAGTGTAGAACTTTTACAGGACAAAAATAGAGAACAATAGAAACTCGATGTGTTTTCCAGGATGGAATTAAGAACGCTATAAGATAATAAAGAACATTCTGTACGCTGACAGCATATGGTGATCGGGTTAAATACCTTCATACAGTGGTGAACATTTTTTCATTACAAAAAACGGATATATCTACCGACTCAAGCAGACGGAGCTGTCAGGGTGAGACCGTTCTGTTATATCTATGTCATGTCCTGTACTCTAGCTGAGAGAAGAGACGAGAGAAACCACGGAGACTATCTATCTACATCTTATCTGGCAGACACACTAGAAGAACATACCAACTACATAGACAATATCCATACATACACCAGACATAGTTTTTATTAATAAATCTTTTATCTTATCGTTGAAAGGAACTGTTGTCGGAGTATGTGTTGAGGGAATAATAGAGAGAGTGAAAGAAATAGATATATGGAAGGGAAGACAGAAGAGAGGAGTGTAGACCAAAGTCAATCAATAATCCCAACAGATAATAAGTTTAAAGATGTGCTTGTTGAGTCCAGTCTCCTCTCGGGAATTTTAACAGGACAGCCACATTATGAGAAGACAAAAACTGGAACAGGAAAGATTTGCGGAAAGAGAGACAAAGGAAGAGAGCGGGAGAAGATTCTTGACAGTCTTGTTTCATGGCATGGAAGGGAGTCAACACACGAATAGATCCACGCCGTTGGAGATAGCAATGTTTGGACAGGCATGATCACCCATGCCAGTTGGTAAAGCACCGGATGATGATGATGGTACTTCATACACCCCATTATCTTAATTCTCCTGAAAGTATTGTCGATCCCGCCGTGGCCACTTCTGGGAGTTAGCCGTGAAATTCTGTTTCAGTGGCCACTGTGGCGTAGTGGTTTGTTCATTCGCCTGCCATGTCGGTTTCCATTGATTCAAGTCCTCCTCCAGGTCTCTAGGAGGTAGAGATTATCAACAACAGGTTCCGGGGTAAAAAGCAGCCTAGTAAAATACAGAACATGGGATATAAAAAACATTTAATGCGAAGAAGACTTCATTGCACCTCGTTTCACCATATCGCACAAAACACGAACTCTATGGGACGCAGAGGCGTTTCCAAGGCACCAGGGCTCGGTTCTATACTGGCCAAGACCTATTGACGCGTCCTCGTCGAGCGTCCTGGGCAACAGGTCCCTTCGGGGTCCTGGCTAAAGTCAGTAGGATCGTTGATTCCTCCGAAGTCGGAGAGTGTCTGCCTGTACGGCGAGGAACCACCAGTCTGCACACCAATAAGCCAGACATGGGACAACGGATACTCACGCAAATATCTGGTCCTGTATGACATCACACTGATGTTGGACAACAGGATGTCTTCATCCGACATACAGGACTTCACGCTGGAGATCATAGACAGCGAACACAAGCAAGCAAGCAAGCACGAACTTTATGGCTGCAGCGAGGGCCCTCAAGGGTTTTCGGACAAAAACAACAACATGCATTCATGGTTCTAATGACGTAATCCAACAACGATTCAAATCGCAATCAAATACCTTGACCACTTCGCCACG